>JASVER010000041.1:7692037-7713524 GCA_030449065.1 Oceanodroma leucorhoa
CGCTATACTCCAACTGAGAAAGAGATATTGGCAGCTTATGAAGGGGTTCGAGCTGCTTCAGAAGTGGTTGGTACTGAAGCACATCTCCTCCTGGCACCCCGACTGCCGGTGCTGGGCTGGATGTTCAAAGGGAGGGTCCCCTCTACACATCATGCAACCGATGCTGCATGGAGTAAGTGGGTCGCACTGATCACACAGCGGGCCCCAGTAGGAAACCCCAGTCGGCCAGGAATCTTGGAAGTGATCACAAACTGGCCAGAAGGCAAAGACTTTGAAATGTCCCCAGAGGAGGAGGTGAAGCGTGCTGAAGAGTCCCCACCGTATAATAAACTACYGGAAAATGAGAAGCAATATGCCCTGTTCACTGATGGGTCCTGCCGCCTTGTAGGAAAGCATTGGAGGTGGAAGGCTGCTGTATGGAGTCCTACAAGAAAAGTTGCTGAAGCTGCTGAAGCTGCTGAAGGAGGAGGTGAATCGAGTCAGTKTGCAGAGGTGAAGGCCATCCAGCTGGCCTTGGATATTGCTGAGYGAGAAAAATGGCCAGTACTTTATCTGTATACTGACTCATGGGCGGTGGCAAATGCTCTGTGGGGGTGGCTGCAGCAATGGAAGCAGAACAACTGSCAGCGCAGAGGTAAACCCATCTGGGCCRCTGAARTGTGGCAAGATATCGCTGCCCGGGTAGAGAACCTGGTTGTAAAAGTATGTCACGTAGATGCTCATGTACCCAAGAGTCGGGCCACTGAAGAACATCAGAACAACCAGCAGGTGGATCRGGCTGCCCAGATTGAAGTGGCTCAGGTGGATCTGGACTGGCAGCACAAGGGTGAATTATTTCTAGCTCGGTGGGCCCATGACACCTCAGGCCACCAAGGAAGAGATGCAACATATAGATGGGCTCGTGATCAAGGGGTGGACTTGACCATGGACACTATTGCACAGGTTATCCATGAATGTGAAACATGTGCTGCCATCAAGCAAGCCAAACAAGTAAAGCCTCTTCGGTATGGAGGGCGGTGATTGAAGTATAGGTAYGGTGAGGCCTGGCAGATTGACTATATCACACTCCCACAGACCCGCCAAGGCAAGCGCTATCTGCTCACCGTGGTGGAAGTAACCACTGGGTGGCTGGAAACATATCCTGTGCCCCACGCCACTGCCCGGAACACCATCCTGGGCCTTGAAAAGCAAGTCCTATGGCGACATGGCACCCCAGAGAGAATTGAGTCAGACAACGGGACTCACTTCCGAAACACCCTCATAGACACCTGGGCCAGAGAGCATGGCATTGAGTGGGTATATCACATCCCCTATCATGCACCAGCCTCCGGGAAAATCAACGATACAATGGGCTGCTAAAGACCACACTGAGAACACTCAGTGGTGGGACATTCAAACATTGGGACACAGATTTAGCAAAGGCCACCTGGTTAGTCAATACCAGGGGATCTGCCACTCGAGCTGGCCCTGCCCAATCAAAACCCTCACGTACTGTAGAGGGGGATAAAGTCCCTGTAGTGCACATAAGGAATATGCTGGGGAAGACAGTCTGGGTTACTCCTGCCTCGGGCAAAGGCAAACCCATCCATGGGGATAGCTTTTGCTCAAGGACCTGGGTGCACTTGGTGGGTAATGCGAAAGGATGGGGAAGTCCCATGTGTACCTCAAGGGGATTTGATTTTGGGTGAAAACAGCCAATGAACTGAGGTGTATAATGCTAATTGCTATATAATGCTGTATGTCACATCAATGGTATTGCAGTAAGAATCATCCAGGTTAGAGAAGAATGAACTCTGATGAAACCAAGCAATGTGCAACGATGATGGAACTGGACAATCGCAGCGATAATGGAACCAGAACTGGCTTCAGGATGCAACAATCCAACACCACACACCGTCTTTCCTGCCCTGAAAGACTGTTATGACACATGGAGCCCAAAGTCATGGACTAAATGAACTCAATGGACATTTTAGAGGGATGGCCCATGGACTAAGGGAATGATATCTGTGTGTGTATATATATATATATATCAAAAGACAGGAAAAGTAGTGATGATTAATTGGGATGTATCGGAAAATGTGAGACCTGGGCATGACGTAGATTGTATAGAATAAGGGGTGGATATTGTCCTGGGTACAATACCCCAGCTGGCCAATGGGGTATTCTATACCATGTGACATCATGCCCAGCTTAAAAACTGGGGGCAGTTCCTTTGGGGGGTGGGCGTGCGGTTTGGGCGGTTTGTTCGGAACACGTGGGGGTGAGCAGTTGCGTTGTGCATCGCTTGTTTTGTATATTCTGTTATTGTTGTTTTCATTGTTATTAACACTGTTCTACTTTGTTTTATTTCTATTATTAAACTGTTTTTATCTCAACCCGCGGGTTTTCCTCCGTGTGCCCTCCCGATCATCTCCCCCATCCTACCGGAGTGGGGGGGTGAGCGAGCGGCTGCGTGGTGTTTAGTTGCTGGCTGGGGTTAAAGCATGACAGAACACCACATTTTTTTCTTCATAGTAAACTTAATTCTATTACTCATAAGCAAATAAATGCTTGAATTTGGTGCTGCATAGACACAAGCTTTGAGACAGGACATCATATTGCTTCCACATACAGACAAACCATTACCTAATGACAAGGAAAATATTTTAATACTGGCAAAACGCAGATGAACACATCTCTTCACAGCTGTATGGAACAAAACATACATATTTGTAAAGGGAAATTCAAACATAGTACTATGCCACATTAGTGCTAGTGTTTTAGTTGTTGCTCATGTATCATTTTAGTCCTATGTTCTAGTCTTATTTCAGTCTATTTCAGGTCTTATTAAGAGCTACTGTAATAGCAATAATGAAATAATGCTAATACTAAAACCAACAACAATAACAATAAATCTACCAAATAGTGCATGTTTGCTTGTACATTACCTGTATTGGCTGAAGTTCTGGTCCCTTGAAGTCAATGCCAGAAGTCCCACTGACTTTTAAAAAAAGGTTAGAATTCAGTTCCTGGTGATGTATCTGCCCTGTATAAAGCTGAGTCACAGCTGGGTTTTGCCCTTCAGCCAACATCTGGAACAGTTTTGAAGTCCCAGTGACCAGCATGTTTACTCCCGATTGTTTGTATCTTCAATATGTCCACATTTGAAAGTAGATCTGGTGATTCATTCTGTAATTTATAAGACCATGTGTTTTCATAATTCTTCCAGCTGACCTCTGAAACCATCATGGAACATGATGATGGCATCCCACGGTTATGTTGGAGAAGCAGGAGTGACAGGGAACAAGTCAGTCTGGGATGCATAAGAAACAATGATTTTTGTAGGCATCCCAGTTCTCTGGCTGTGGAAGAGCTCCAACCTAAGCCACCAAACGCTGTCGCAGGGCGGGCAGCAGGAGCAGTAAGACTCAGTTTGAAAATATATATAACCAGGAAACAAAATGCTTTCTTGAGAAAACAGAGGTATATAGCTGCAACGCTTTCCTGAAAAGAGAGACACATGATTCTTTCCTCTTGTCTGAACTAGAATTCCTGTCACAAATGTCACAAATTCTAGTTTCGTCTCTTGATGCTTAATGGATTGCAATAAGCAGGGGCTTGTTGCTCCCTTTCGCAGCATCCTCTCGAGACCATGGGTAGGTGACCTTGAAATAAGTTCAAAGAGTACATAGTCAAATTCTTTGGCAACTCCACAGCTCATAATGAAATAAAAGTAAATATGTAAACTTATATTATATTATATTATACCTAGCCTATATTATAATTCTAAAAAATGAACTGAGATTAAGTTTTTACTTGGGAGTCTCTTTTGTTCCATTTTGTTGTAATCCTTGTCTAATCCATTTATTTCTCTGGTCGTTGGCTTCTGGTAATATTTCCYAAGGGTGAGTAGAATGTAATGGACTAGATAAGTTATGAAAGAGACACTGATTAGCTGAGAAATGTGAGGAGATGTCTTTGGAGGAAAAAAAAAGAAAGGCAAAAAGAGTCAAAGGAATAGAGAAGGCAAAAAAGGCCATTTCGGTAGAAAGAGATACAGAGAGAGAAGAGGAAACCCAGAAACAGGTACTGAAGAAAATAAAGGAAAGTAAATCTGCATTATCTCCTTAGGACAGAAAAATAAAATGTAAGTTTTAAAGTTAGATTGAAACTGAAATAACAACAGAGACTTTTTCACATTTGTTTAAAATATTTTTTTAAAGAAAGTGAACTGATTGTCTTTCAAGTAAATATGGTACCTTTTAAAGAGAGCACAAATTTATTCCCTGGAAATGCAGGGACAGATCAGTGTCTGAAGGCAAAGTACTCAATTTTTGTACCAGGCTTCCTATGGAGTAAAACTGTTTAATCCTCGTAAATAACAATGTAATAATGCATTTGAGAATCACAGCTTCAATGGCCATTTCCTTTTATTAATCATTTCCTACAGGCTGGGAAGTTATGGAATGGAGTGTCACAGGAGGCACTATTCTGGCTTGATTCCATGAATAAGTCTTTTATGTATCCTAGGTGTTATCCTTCCTGACTTCAGAGATCCTCCAGCGGTGGCAGCTCCTGCACCCCTTCTCCCCAGCCTGTGCTTGGTGCAGGGCTTACAAATCATTTTGTAGCAAAGATTGCACATTAGCATATTTTTAGTGTCTGTTAGTCTAATACCAAGTTACAGAAAAACATTATACTTAGTCTCTTTAGAAGTCAATACAGTGTTTTTGACCCCAAATATAGTAATTGAGTCTTTTTTTTTAAATGCCTAAAAATAATTTACATAGATACCCAGCAAAGCAAAGGAAGACGTCTCTGTCCTGTAAAATGTGTAGCCACAGTTCAACAAAGACTAGTAATATATTAGATGAGATTTTAAAGAAAATAGGAACATTTTTCTGAGTTCTTTTGTGTCAGTCTCAACAATTTCCAAGTTTACTTAGGAAACTAATGTCCACGCATTGTATTAGCAGTGGAGATGCTGAGGAAGAGGCTTATTTTGCTTGCAGTCACTGGAAGTTCTAAAAAAATGCAGTCATTAGTGAGTCTGTCTGTAGCTGTCAGCCCAGGACAGGCATGTTGCTCCTGGTTATGAATGCGTGAAACAAGATGCTTAAGCTAGCAAAAATGCCAAAATGGCTTAGTCTGCTTTACTTGCCTTCTTTGTAAATGTTGCAAAAGACTGTTTGTGACACTTAAGTCATGCCCTGAGGATGCTAGAGATTATTGCAGTGAGATTTTTGGCACTTAAGAACTATTGTATTAGTTAAATCAGAGAATGAAAGAAATTCTAAATCAGGTAATCCAGGATATGTTCCCACCGTCTCTATTTCCTTTACAACATGTATTTACATATGTAATTCCAACATGGATTTATATGGAAATACCTGTGGGACCACTCAGGTAGCTAGACAACTAAGTGTTTCAAATTTATCTAGATTTGCCCAACACAATATAGGATTTAATGACATGGAAATCTAAGAAAATGGCCCATACAACCAGATATTTTTTCTTTCATCTCTATAATTTTTTTAAACTTAACATCATTACTAACATAATGCTAATGCTATCAGCACTTCTGTTATGAGAAGAAAACAAATACCTACTTTAAAAAAATAAACATTAGCATAACAAATCTTCAAACTGCAGAAATTAAGAATTATTTCTGAAAAGAACAAGGCTAACATCAGTTTCTCATTACAAAAGTATCARTGGAATAATTTACCTTTAGCTCTAGTGTAGTCAATAGAATACAGAATGATTGCAATAAATAAATATAAATTTGCCTTACCATTATCCTTTTTATGGTAGAAAATCTGGCATAAAACCAAAGTTGCACAATGAATGGAAGAGAAAAAAGATGACTGATAAATCTTCCTGTAAATGTCTGCAAAAAAGCCAAGAAAAATTATCTTTAAGGTCATAAAGCACAAAAAACTAAGCAATTTAAAAATATGTAAAACAACTAACGATGAAAAGCTACGTTTTGTGATATTATTTAAATTCCTTATGAAAAACAAGTCCCATGACAAATTTTATAAATGACTGGGTAGTAAAATATTAGAAGAAAGTCTTACACATAATAAGTCTGTACATTATTTATGGAATGGTGAATATTAAACTCTTTAAGTAAAATATTGCTATTATTAAAAGTAGAATAGGAACAGCTATGGAAAAGAAAACACCATGGATTTGTGAGGCGCTGTAAGACAGAAGAGTGAGAGAATACAGCTCTAGCCAAATAGATGTTTAAGAAATTAATGTCTATAGATGTATCAGTGCTTTGCTGCTTAGAAAATGCAATGTTTGGCATATAGTGGTTCGGAGACTGCTTCATGGATGCATGGGAGAAATATGTGGGGTTTGTGTTTTTATATTAAATGTATAAATTGCAGTCTTCTGTGTATTCAAGGAATATATACTTAATTCAAAAAACCAAGTATAATCTTTTGAGAATAACACATAGATACAGAAAACAAATAATCTTCATCCCCCTTACACCTACAGGAAAAATGCCTGGACCAATACGGAGGCCCTCCACTACATCTTCAGGAATGTTTTAAAAAGTCATATGCTTTATAGAAGTGGAATAGACGGCAAAATTTGAAGTCATTATCATGTCTATGGTTGCTCTGTAGACCCATGTGGTTACTAGAAATAAAAGTCCTATACAAAAGTTCTGKTTTAGTCAGTATGAGAAATGGTTTGCCACTGTGTCTATACTGTCTCCTAGTCACATCGTTCAGGTGCTCAGCAATGGAATAGCAAGCAGCATAAACTATACCAACGAGAGGAATCTTGCTAGCAGGCTGCATGTATACATTTTTTTAAGAAAGATTATTTTTATAATCTTTCAGCTGTTCTTGGTTCAAGATTTTAAAAAGCAAAGGTCCGGTAACATTTAAAGAAGGACAAATATTTTCAGATTTCAAAAGCAAGTCAAGGATAGTAAAACTTCACTACTGTATCTAATGTAAATACAGCATAAGAATTATGCTGTTACAAGGAATAATCCAAATATAACTGTCAGAGCTAGTGACCTAATGAAAATCTGGAAACTAAATCAGACTGGGCACACAGGCTTAGTCAGTTTGACAAAATTCTGTTTGTATTGTAAGAAGATGAGAATACAGCTCAAAATCAGTAAACTCATTGGAGGCAGCCGTACTCTGAAACCTCTTCTGTTTGCCGTCTGAATTTGGCCTTTCTGAAAAAGCCTTTACTGGCTACTTTGTATCTCCACTCTTCTGCCTGTCCCGATAACTATTCACTAGCTACATGTCTGAAAGAGATATTGTCGCCCTACAAAGCAAACTTTGACTTCAATTTCAGTTATTCTGTTGTTGCACATTTCTGTTAAATGGTCGGAAGAGATACAACATTGATTTTTTAAATTATCATTACTTCACTTAGGAATTAATGTTTTATTGAAAGGAACAGAAATAGATCACATCCTCTCAACAGCTATCATCTGGACTGTTACTGTGCAGGTTCAATACATTTTAATATTTGAAAGATTATTTTAATAACCACATTTTCATATTTTCTTTAAATGAAAGCTTAAATCACACGGAAAATGATGTGGTTTCCATGTAAGTGTTGCTACAGCACACCACAAACAATGACTTAATCTACTTGTGGTACATGACAAGTGCAGCACAGTTCATTTTTATATGAAAATGCAGTATGGGTTGAATCAAATGATCAGTGATTTCAGTGAGGAAACCTGAGCTCTTGTTGCGCCTTACAAGCTTTTTAGCCTTGCTGCTCTGAGTAACTGCACTGAAATCAAGCCATTCTTAATAGAAACACATACTGCAAAGTGCCTTTGTTGTGCTTGTCCTTAATCAGTTATCAACCTGCTTTCACCAAGCTCATCAACCTACTAAATTAACATTTTTTAAAAATTTGTTTTAATTTCATGGGTATAATTTTCAACTCAAAACAGCAAACAAAACCTGTAATTGTTCTTGAAGAATGCTGTGCACTTCTGAGAATCTGGCTGTGCATGTATGACAGTAAGTGACAAGAACAGTAATGAGGACTTTCCTTTGTTGCTTTCCTGACCTTTAAATATTACATGATCTTTTTAAAAATCTAGAAAAGGGTTAAGAATGATGGTGCTGCCTGATATTATTCCAAGGACATTCGCTGAAAGCAGGGAGAGTTTTAAGGAAAACTAGAGCTGAATAAACTAGGGAATTTAAGAATATGAACATCAACCAGAAAAAAAGCATATGATTATCCATATGAAAGCAAACAAACGATTTTTTTTTTCCACTGGTATTTTAGAATTGTCAAATGGTGGCTTCTCAGAAGATACTGTCCAGGATTTCCAGTTTTGTTGTTTTATTATATGCATGATTCTACAAACTGCAGTGAGTTGAAGATTGCTTTAATTTTTCCTCTTTAACTGTGCAGAAAGTTTGGTAAGCCTTATTGTGGTGTGGTTGTGCTGGTTTGCTGCTGTAGGCTTGCAGTGTTACCTTGTTGGTTGGTTATTGAGGCAATGGAGAGATTCATAAATAAGAGAAGTAGCCTTCTGCTTGTGGTGGCAGCTGCGTTGCTTGGAACCTGAGAAACATCAGGATGAAGGCTCTGGCTGGCAACTTCCATTTCCTCTAATTCTTCCTTCTCCTTTCTGCTTTGCAGATGACAGAAAGAAGAAGAACCCTTTCTAATAATTTTTACTTGGGCTTTGCATGATAGTGAAATAAATAGCTTTGTGTCTTGTAAGAGTCAAAAAATGATGAAACACGATCATGAATTCTGAAGAGGAAGGGTTTAGGGAGACATATTCACCACGACTAATGTCTCTGACAATGTATTTCAAAGGCAAAAAAAGCAAAGCAGCTTAAGTTTTAATGAATCTTACCTAGATTGAGAAAAGGACATGGCATGTGGGAGGACCTGCAGAGATTCAGAAAGATATAGCACATCCTTGTCTTGAAATATGCTTTTAAAATCCTGCATGAGGCTGTTGTGCTGCCAGTAAAGAGCTAAAGATTTGGCAATGTATGACTACTCTCCTAAAAATATAGGACTGAATTATTGTATAGAGGCAACAAAATAAGTGCTTAGTTTCAATGTTGTTTCATGGATTTGCATTTTCATTCCTCCCTTTTCTTTTTTCTGTTCTTTTTAGCTTTGTCCTATTGTTTCTTTGCTTTAATTTCTTCATGGTTTATGCTGTATGTTTTTTTAATCGGCCTGTTTTCATCTTCTGTTTTTTCTTCAAGTCTCACATTATCCTTCTACTTTATATTTTGTCCTTATTTTTCCCATTTTGTTTCTCGCTTGTTTCTCTGTTGTCCACATTCCCACCTGTTTTTTGTGTGTGATCAAAGAACAGTTTTGGGTTCTGTTCTTCTAAATGACAAGTGGAACTATAGAAGTTGGCGTGTCAGATCTCTAAATACGAGCAAAATTCAAAACTTACCCTGCAGAGGATAAAACTCATGATGAGAAAGGAAGTTTTATTAGGCAAATGAGCTTTAAAAATAACATAAAAATTCATGCGTAAACACAGATTACACTACATGGTAGACTTAGAGGGCCAGATCCCTAGTCCTGCCTTTGTTCACCACAAGTGACCACAGGGGACTGGAGAAATCCAGGGGACTGGAATATATGCTACATATATATATAAAATATATATATACTATGGATTAATAGCTGCTGAGATACTATTTTTTTCCCCTTCTCCCTGAGGAATGCCAAAGCTAAGGGAGGACAAAATAGTTTGAACAACAGCTCAAGGTGTAATCAATGGGTTGCTTTTAACATAGGGTTAACATGAATGGGGTTCAGCAGATGCCTGCTCCGAGTCCAGCTCTGCTCGGTGTTTCCCATATCCCCCAGATGTCAGTACTGGGAATATGATTATTAAATTAGATTACATGAATGTGAAAGGGATAGCTGCTGGAACTTAGGCAGATGAGAATTCATTGTGATCCTGACAAATCAAAGATACCATCTTTAAAAATGTTGTGAAATCATGTAAGGGAATGTGTAAGATACTTCACTTTGGTAGAAGTTTTCCACCATACAAATATAAGATAGGGGTAGGTAAAACCCTGCGAACAGGATCTAGGAGTTTTTGTTGTTGACATGAACATGAAGCTATTAGCAAGAAAAACCTTATCATACCAGGAGGTAGAATTAGCATTACAGCTAGCAAGACACATGAAATTCCACTTAATATTTACTCAGTCTTGGCTTTACCAGTTGGTAAAGACCTATCCAGTCCGGTGCCTTGCACCTCAAGCAAGATGTGGGCCACTTGGAGGGAAGGGGGAGGGAGAAAAAAATTGTAAGGTAGAATAATCTTTTTCTTCTGGCATCATAGAAATATATAAGAAGTTTCAGCAAGAGTATTCAGGTTAGATTGGAAATTCTTTTTAATGTTAAGGATAATGAAGGGCTGGATTAGTTTTCCACAGGAGACTTTAACTGAAGGTTTTTAAGAAAAGTATAGACAAACTTCTGCCAGAAATTACGCTCTTGTTGTTAATTACCCCTTGGGAGGGAAATTGGACTCCTCAAGGTCCTTTTCAACTCTATTCTTCTGTGACTTTCTGGAATTACAAAAATATCATGTCAGCTTCATAAGTAATATTAACTTATAAATATTCCTATAGGAGGTAAAAAATTCTGCTTTCGCAACCTTCCCCAGTCTTATGAAGGGTTTTGTCATCTCATGGAAGTTTATCTGTCAATTCATGAGACAGATACTTTATTCCACTGTATTTGCTACTACTTCAGCATCTTTTCCACTTTTCAAATTCAGTACCACCGGAAGCAACATTTCTTAGCATTCAGCTATTGGAAATGCTCTTCCCAATAGAGCACTAGGGAAGTGATTTAATGACAGCAGTATCAGTACTATTAAATATTCCAGAAATTTGTACAGGTTTTAAAGATCAGGGAAATGAAGAAGAGGGGAAGAAATGGAGGACAAGAAAAGGAGAAACATACTAACATGAAGAAACAGGGTGGAAAAAGCTGAACAGCAACAGAGAATGCTTATGAATGATGAAATAAAGTGAAATGGAAAGCGGTAAGAGAGCAGTTATTTAGGAGTGAAGGTCGAAGTGAGGAAATGCAAGTCAGTGAGACACAGAAAAAGAGCAAGTCCACATTTTGCCTGTAGCCTTTTTCTACTTTTCCCACTCTTTCTATTCAGAGAACACCTGCTATTGACATTTGAAGAAGAATGGAGTGTTCTAAGCATTGTTCATCTTTTTATTTGCAAATATTTTCAGTTATTTTGAGGAAATGCCAAACGAAAGCTTTACTAATTCAGCAATGAAAAGGAAGATACAAGTATGGATGAACAGCAACAAGAGTGTGTCAAGTGGGCCTGGGTTTTGGGTTTTTTTTCCTCGTAGACTTGCAACAGATATAAAAAGTTTGATTCCCCGAATCCACTTATTATTTTTAGTGGAGACTGCTTAAATCCATCAGATTTATGTGTAGCAAAAAAAATAATACACGATTCCTATTTTAAATGTGTTGCCCATTTGCAGTCTTTGGTGAATAAATCTAAGGTAAGTTGAATTTCATAATGTTGTTTGTGGTTTGTTGATTTATTCCTAGTTGTGGGTGGTCATCTGCAGCTTTTTGATTATAAGTTGTCTCAGGCAGGGCCTTGTGTTCTTACCTTTAATGCAGCCTGTGGTCTCTGCATTGTCAACACAGCCTAAATTCTTGATGTGATGGGTAGAAAGACATTGTTTTGATCCAGTGGCTGAAGTAGTGCTCTGCAAGCCTCAGCATAGCCCTTGTCACAGCAGGACAAACATACAATTTGTATAGTTGCAGCATCTTTGTGGCTCTTCCAGGCCCTGCTAGAGGTGTACCACAGTATGTCTGTGCTCTGCAGAGCCCAGCTTCATAGGATACATAGGGTGCAGGGCATGCACTTTTGCAGGCTTTTCCTCAAAATGCCTCTCTACAAGTGGAATATCCTCTTCAGGAATGAAGGAAGAATCAAAGTTTGCCTCTAAGATTGCAGAAATAAAATGAAAATCTAACCCCAGAAGTATGGGGCTGTAATATAAAGTCACCAGTCAACAGTAACTTCTTTAAAAAAGAAAACAGCTCATCTCTAATCTAAGTGCTACTTCTGAACAACTATGGGACCATTACTTTGGGGGAGAAGTAAATTCAAGATCATTTAAGTCTATGTAAGATTTTTGATTTGGCCTACAGTCGTCTTCAAAATTAACAGGCAAACCATACAAGTGTGATTTTTGTAAAGAACTACTGTTTAATCATCAGAGTAATTGACTCTTAGTTGAAACAGACTTTGCTTTTGATGTGGGCAGCAAGTGTTCAGACTCCCAAATGAGATTGTGACAAATAGCCTCAGAACTAGTAGACAACAAAACTGGCTACTGAAAACAGCAGTGCGGTAACCCAGGAAATTATGAAACACAAGCTAGTTTGTCTGGCAGCTACCCATTGGATATTCTGGAAGAATATGTACAACAAATGCAGTTTTCCAGGTTTCCTCCGCAATGCATATGACAGATTTACTTTGGAACCATTAGGTTACAGCGCAGTCAAAAAAACAGTTAAATGGAATAGTATAAAAATTGGGTTAACAGGCTACACACCTTTGCTACTATAAACAAATTAACCTAAACTTACAGGTTATATCAAAGCAGCTAATGAAATACCTGCAAAACTTAAAGCAGAAGGAGCAGAGCTTATCACAGTTTATGACACAAATGAAGTGTCAGACTTGCACAGAATATCCATGGAGTAGATCTGATACTAGTTGGCCATGACAACTATTATGAAATAAAAAAGATTAATGGAACATGCATTATGGAAAAATTCTATTTTTAGAAGTTTCTCAAAAAAAAAAAATAATCTTTGGTTCATCCTTTCAGTATAATTTTCAAAGAACTGACATTCTGGGGAAATCCAGAAAAAGATTCATGTATAAAATCAGTGATCAGTGAGAATACTCAGAACCTTCATGTGGGTGTGATTTTCTTAACGATTTATTTAAAAAATAAACAGCTAATAAGAATTAGGTTCTAATTTATTAAAAAACAACTGTTTTCAATGGCCATATCAATCATATTGGGCCAGGAAGCATCTCCATATTCCTGGATGTAGAGCTTTACCATGGCTGCATCCTGACTCCGTATCTGAGTGTGAATTTAGGGGGTGGGAAGCTGTAAGTGCTCTGTGTCCCATATTATGTATTATTCTAGATGAAATTAACTATACTGTGTTTACGTTGTGGCCATAGGATTTTCTTGCTTTTAAAAATACAGTTTAGATATATTTTTAACAGGGATTTGTGAATTAGTTTGCCCTTCTGTCTTGAAATAAGATCCATACAACTTGACTGACTTCAGTAAATTTAGACCGCAGAAGAATGTGACCTATTTTTTCTTTAATTGTTTCAGGTTAATTTTTAATGGAAGGTTACTCTAGTGCATCCATGAGTTGATTACTATTAAAAGACACCACCTTATCAAATTTAGTTTTAAGCTCGCATTTAGAAATCTTGTCATTTATCCAGTTCAATCCTAAAATATTACTGTATCTGCAGAATACAGGAAAGCTCATAGTAAAAAACAGTACCCTTGACATCCCTCTGTGTGTTACTTCCTGAATTCTTGAGAGAATTAGTTGGTAGTAGTATATGAATTATGTTGCGTATGAATTATTGAATGGTATATGGATTAATATGAATTAATTTATCCTTGACAGAGCTACTCATTCAACAGTTAGGAGCAATGGCAGAGTGAAAGAATGCAGCATTAAATAACATTCTGTTTTATGGATGCTGGGACTTTCTATGTGAAAGATCACCATCCATAAGAATTTCCTTTATTATAGGTATTTATTAGTAATACTACAGTAACACTCCAATCCCTAGAGCTCTATACTTAAATCCCTTATGTGGTTATTGCTGTTGAGTTGCATAGTGCATTCCTACTATGAATACAGTATTTCTGACAAAATCTTGAATTTAAATAAGCTATTTTCTCTGATATGCAGTACTGATACCATTTACAGTCAGCCACAGGTACATTCTGATAAAGCAGTCTTTGCCATGCTGTAGTAGCATGGCATCTGCTATATTCTCTGCTCCTGAGCGGACTCTGGAGAACACAAGACAATTTGATTGTTGGTATTCACAAGAGATGCTAAAAACTAGCACACATTACAGTAAAACTTTGAGACTGTTAAAGTTAGGTTGACCGAAGTTGATTGCAATCCCTGATCTTAACTGTTTTTAAACTGCAGAAATGTTTCTATTGCTGACCACAGGTAAATTTGTTTTGAACATTTAACTAGGAGAATAGTTAAGAAAATTGCTCAGGAAATGCACGTGGGTGATGATGGTTCCAAGAATGGATTTAAGCAACAAGCTACAACCTGTTAACTTGATGTACGTGGTTATCAGCTGTTATCATGTATTCTCAAGTTCTGGCTAAATTCTTCTCAGTCTTCTTATAGGATTTAGTATAATTGAATCCTTTTACCTTCCCCTTTGCAAAGGCAACATGAAACAAAAAAAGGGTAATTTTGACTTTCCAAAGCTCACAAGTAAAATCCCAGATATCCTTTGCATTTGAGAGATGATTCCCTGCATGAGAACAAACTCCCCTAATTCAGTCACCTGCAGAGTCATCTCTTGCTGTCCAGTCAAGCTTTCTTCCTAAGGACAACGATGGATAGAACTGTATTTACTACTCTTGCAGGAATGTCTCGGGTTTATCATCTTACAGCAGGTCTTGATCACTTCTTCTGTCCACTATCATTAGCTGCAAATCATTTATATCAGATATGGTAAGAAGAAATGCTAGCCTGGAATTCCCCCTGCTTAAATAAACTCCAGAGATGTATTTTGTAGCTTTGTTGGTATTGTTAAACTTCTCATAAGCATGGATGTAGAGTGGAAGCTATGTGGCTTTAGAARTGTTGGTATTAATTAAGGCCCAAACAGATGATATTTTATATGTCTATTCAGATTTATGGGACTGAAGGGATAATACATATTTTTCATGTTTTTCTACTGAAAATTATTTAAAAAATCTGGGTTTTGAAACACATTTCTGGAATTAAGGAATGTTTGTTGCAAATAAGTATATAGGGAATCTTATTATTCAGCATCTTTTAGATGTAGATCTTTGTCCAGCTGACACAGAACTAGATGGTTGTATAAATACTGTGGGAGGAGCAGAAAGCAGTCTTAGGAAATTCTATAGCCAATGCAATACTAGAAGCTGCTTATGCTGATGTAGYACTAGCTACTTCAGGTCATCATTTAAAATATTTTTGGTAACCTAAAATGTTTTGAATATGTTAATATTTAACCTTGGAAATGTGTCTTAATTATTTAGTTCCGAGTAGCCCTTCCAAAATACCCGAATAAAAACAAATTCAGATGTCAGGGTTTTGTAACACAAAAGAAAGCATTCAAAGATAGTTATATTAGAGGAAAAGAAACCTCTGAAGAAATTAGGAACTTAAAATTGGCAAAAAAATTGTAAAAGTAAATCTTAATGCTTCATCTATCAATACGCATACTGAAAATATCAACATGTTAACATGTGAATTAATCACATAAGCTAACTGCTTAACATGTGAATTAATCACATAAGCTAACTGCTTCAGGTTATGATTGAAGTACAATAACATACATACTGGTGCATATATAAACACATAGTCTTATGAGAAATATTTTTAAAATTGGTATATATAGGTTAGACTCTATCGGTGATTCCCATTACTTAAAAGATCTACTTTTCTGTACACTCTATGTCTCCGTGGTTGTTTTTTTTTTTTTTGTCTTTTAAAGTATATGGTATCCAAGGCAGGAATCAAGCATATTGTGTTTGTAGAGCAAGTATGGTAAGAGTGAAGAATGATGCTTAGTTAAAGTACAGCGGTACTGTAATGAGACAAAATAGCTTGGGTGAAATCCTGTAGTCTTGAAAGCAACAGATTTTTGCAATTATTTCCACTCCTCAATCAAATAAGAAGCAATTTGAGAACACATTTCCCACATATAAAACCTTGATCTTACTAAAACTGCAGAGCAATTGGTTTTGCCAAATATGCTTTAAATCAAAATGCTACCGAACTATTTAAAAAATGAAAGCTTCTACAAATCTTCATATACAATCCATTTTGGTGGTGTTGCTATCTCCATTTTCCTGTTCTTCCTAGCTAATAATTACTGTCTTTATACTGGTTTGTTTGTTTGGGTTTTTTTAAATCACTATTTTACATGATGCCCAGATGGCTTTGGTTTTAAGTTGGCTTTATCATTATTTTATGATGGAAGGGATTACGATTGAGATTTGGCTTCTCCATCTACCCATGTATGCAGTATTTTAAAAAAACAAACAACACACTTCTAACTATAGAAGTCATTAAATCAACATGTTTGCTTAATTTTCTAAGACTGTTTACTGCATATAAAGTTAAGTATGTGCACACATCTTTGCGGTATCAACTCCTACATCACTGTTATTTGAACAACTTTTTAACACACATTCTTTCTTATTTAGCCTAACTTCAAACCACAGCTAACCTCAAGTCTTTCAACAAGAAAATGTATTATTTAGCCAAATGTTTATGGCAGAAAAATCCTACAGGAAATTTCATTATTCTCTGTTATGATTTTGTATTTACCCTTTGTTTAAACTGAGTATACCGAGCAGAGGATTTTACTACGCATGATATTTTTGCTATCCTCCCTGTTGTAGATCCACTGGTAGTAGTCAGCATTCCAGGAAGACAACTATTGGAAGCTTTTTAAAAGGAGTTTTACAGATAACCAGCTCTTGATGGAAAGTCTGTAAAGTGATTGTCCAGTCTGTTCTACCTGTGTGTGAAAATATTAGTTGTCTTACACACTTAAAACGTTTCACTCAGTTTCACTTAATGCTGATAATGGTATCACAAACCTTGTGTCATACTTGTACAAAGTATGACGATTACTGCTCTACAAAAAACATTTCTAATTTATTACTATATTATGCAAATATAAAAACTGGGATAAAAACTTAGATACTTTTCATTTGGCAGTGTCTTAACATAGATGATCAGTTCTGGATTGTTTGCAAGAAAAGTAACAGCTGCTGCCTCAAATACCCTTATAATTGTAGGATATTTGGTGCAAGTATGATCTTATTAATCTTGTTATTTTAAGAGCAATGTCTTTTTTGCTCTGAGTCTGGCTCTTACTGCATTGTTCTGAATGGTTCATTAATTTGATCTATTCCTTTTTCCTACCCAGTATTTGTCTTCTTAACTTCCAGATTTCCTCAGGTAGCAGGAATAGAATTTGGACTCCATCCAGTCGCAGAAGCAGGGCACAGAACTGTAGGAGACAGTAAAAAATCAAGGACTGTATCTGAAGGAAAGCAAGGCCTACCAACTTGCCATTAAGACATACTTGGCTAATGTAGGTTGTAATATGTTTATTGTTATTATTCATGCTTGTGAACCTTTATTTCCATAAAGTACATTCTGACTGATTGCTGAATTATGAGAGTATACTGGATTATAATTTTATTCTTTTCCCTTTTTTCCTCCATCAGTTTTCAAATTTGTTCATTTCCTGATATTGCTATGTATCTTAGTTTGATAAATAATCCTGCTATCCTGCAGAAGATTAGAAAACACAGGTATCAAGCCTGCTTTTTAAACCCTTTTACTTGTCTTCTAGTAAAGTTCACACATGCAAATACTATTTTTGCATATTCAAATTAAGTATAGCTATTTGTAGCCACAATCTCTCAGTCTTATTTGCATGCAAAATGTACATGTTCGATCTGAAAGTTATTTAAGAAGGTAGCTCCAAGCAATTTCAACTCACTTTTCCAATGAATAAAAATTTCATACTAAACCAAAAATTGAATAGTTTTGTTACTAATGCTTTTGCAACCTTACAATTAAAATTAATTTTGAATTAGGCATTTAAATGTGTACATTTACAGAACTGTCATATATGAGAATGTGACTATTTATTTCTCTCAGAGACTTGTTTTTTATGGTCATCTTTTATTCATCCAGTTTACTGGGAATCTGAATAATGCAAATAAAGCTATGTAATACACAAACTACAAAATATTAGGACATTAGTTTATGGGAAGTTTACCAGAGAGCTGCTGAGAAAAGGCAGGAAAGATCTGTGACAGCTCTCGAGTAGCTAACCCTGTAAGTCCACAGAGCTGCTACTTTATGAATATGGTAATACTTCCTCAGATACAAGCTGCTTCACAGATTATTCACAGTTGATTGTTTTAGGGCAATGAATCCTGCAGGCATGTAGAGATGGGTTTCTGAAGGGACATGAAAATGGAGGAGGTAGAAAAAACTCTTAAGGAGGTCAAACCCTGTTTGAAAATTCTAGTCCCCTTGTAGGGAAGTGGATTTAACATACAGAGGCTTTGGATTTAGCATATAAGGCTTTCAAGGGACAAAAGCATTTCTGATAAAGTCCCCTCTTTACCCTCACAAAGACTGTGACAAAATTATTTTAGCAGGATGTAGGTCTACTGCTACATCCTGGCATTGTCACCATCTATCTCCTTTTCTTTCTTGGCCTCTCATAAACATCTCATAAACATCCATAAACGTCTAGAGAGAGCGAAGATTGTATCACTCTATCTTCTCCTGGCATCAGTGACAGAAGTTTTGTTCTACTGGGTTTTCCATGGTTGCAAAAGTTGGAATTAATCTAAAATAACTTCAATAACAGAAAGAAGGCTTTAAAGGCAGCTAAGACCATATTGTTATTGGAAGACCCCCTTCAGCTTTGATATACCTGAGATTGAAGTGGGATATGCGGATTTTAAGTCCCGATTTACTTGGGCAGGTCTGAAAAATCCCACCTAAGATTTTATTCTTTACAACCATGAATAAAGCCCTTGAGGGTTTTTTTAGGTTCTTCTCACTAACGTTTGAATAAAACTGTTTTTTTCAGAACACTATTTATTTATGAGAAGGGATGGATGCTGATCTAAGGAATTCTTTAGATGACTGCAATACTAACTTAAAGGTCTTCTTTGTAAGAGACTTTTGCCATCTATTCATGAATGTAGTGGTTTAACCMGGCAGGCAGCCAAACACCACACAGCTGCTCGCTCCAGGTGGGACAAGGAGAGAATCGGGAAAAAAAAAATCGTGGATTGAGATAAAGGCAGTTTAATAGAACAGAAAAGGAAGGAATAATAACAATGATAATAACATAACGATGATACAATATACAAAATGAGTGATGCACAAAGCAATTGCTCACCACCCACTGAGAAAATGGCCAAAATGATAGCTGCTTCCTGGACACCCCTTCCATTCATATACTGGGCATGACGTCACATGGTATGGAATACCACGTTGGCCAGCTGGGCTGGCTGTCCCGGCTATGCTCCCTCCCAGCCTCTTGTGCGCCTGGCAGAGCATGGGAAGCTGAAAAGTCCTTGAGAAGTAGATTACTTAGCAACAACTAAAACCATTAGTGTGTTACCAACATTCTTCTTATACTAAATCCAAAACATAGCACTAGGAAGAAATTTAACTTATCCCAGCCGAAACCAGTATCCACCCCTTATTCTATACCATCTACGTCATGGCTAGGTCTCACGTTTTCCAATACATTCCAATTAATCACCACGACCTTTCTTGTCTCTTAATATATACCCACAGATATCATTCCCTTAGTCTATGGGCCATCCCTCTAAAATGTCCATTGAGTTCATTTAGTCCATGACTTTGGGCTCCATGTGTCATAACAGTCTTTCAGGGCAGGAAAGACGGTGTGTGGTGTTGGATTGTTGCATCCTGAAGCCAGTTCTGGTTTCATTATCGCTGCGATTGTCCAGTTCCATCATCGTTGCATATTGCTTGGTTTCATCAGAGTTCATTCTTCATTAATCTGGGTGATTTGCACTGCGATACCTTTGATAGCAACCATAGAACTGATGACAGATAATATCATATAGCAATCAACATCATACAATTCAATTCATTGGTTATTCTCACCCCAAATCAAATCCCCTTGAGGTACACATCGGACTTCCCCATCCTTTCGCATTACCCACCAAGTGCACCCAGGTCCTTGAGCAAAAGCAATCCCACGAATGGKYTTKCCTTTGCCBGAGGCRRRAGTAACCCAGACTGTCTTCCCCAGCATATTCCTTATGTGCACTACAGGGACTTTATCCCCCTCTACAGTACGTGAGGGTTTTGATTGGGCAGGGCCAGCTCGATTGAAAGATCCCCTGGTATTGACTAACCAGGTGGCTTTTGCTGAATGTGTGTCCCAAAGCTTGAATGTCCCACCACTGAGTGTTCTCAGTGTGGTCTTTAGCAGCCCATTGTATCGTTGATTTTCCCAGAGGCTGGTGCATGATAAGGGATGTGATAGACCCACTCAGTGCCACGCTCTCTGACCCAGGTGTCTATGAGGGTGTTTCGGAAATGAGTCCTGTTGTCTGACTCAATTCTTTCTGGGGTGCCATAGGACTTGCTTTTCAAGGCCCAGGATGGTGTTCCAGGCGGTGGCATGGGCCAGAGGACATGTTTCCAGCCATCCGGTGGTTACTTCCACCATGGTGAGCACATAGCGCTTGCCTTGGCGGGTCTGTGGGAGTGTGATATAGTCAATCTGCCAGGCCTCACCATATTTATACTTCAGCCATCGCCCTCCATACCAAAGAAGCTTTACTCGCTTGGCTTGCTTGATGCAGCGCATGTTTCGCATTCATGGATAACCTGTGCAATAGTGTCCATGGCCAAGTCCATCCTCTGATCACAAGCCCATTTGTATATTTGTCTCTTCCTTGGTGGCCTGAGGTGTCATGGGCCCACCGAGCTAGAAATAATTCACCCCTATGCTGCCAGTCCAGATCCACCTGAGCCACTTCAATCTTAGCAGCTTGATCCACCCGCTGGTTGTTCTGATGTTCTTCAGTGGCCCAACTCTTGGGTACATGAGCATCTACATCATGTACTTTTACAACCAGGTTCTCTACCCGGGCAGCGATACCTTGCCACACTTCAGTGGCCCAGATGGGTTTACCTCTGCACTGCCAGTTGTTCTGCTTCCATTGCTGMAGCCACCCCCACAGAGCATTTGCCACCATCCATGAGCCAGTATACAGATAAAGTACTGGCCATTTTTCTCRCTCAGCAATATCCAAGGCCAGCTGGATGGCTTTCACCTCTGCAAACTGACTCGATTCACCTTCTCCTTCAGCAGTTTCTGAAACCTATCTGGTAGAACTCCATACAGCAGCCTTCCACTTCCGATGCTGTCCCACAAGACGACAGGACCAATCAGTGAACAGGGCATATCGCTTCTCATTTTCTGGTAGTTTATTATACAGTGGGGCCTCTTCAGCACGCGTCACCTCCTCCTCTGGGGACATTCCAAAATCTTTGCCTTCTGGCCAGTTCGCGATCACTTCCAAGATTCCTGGCCGACTGGGGTTTCCTATTCAGGCCTGTTGTGTGATCAGTG
>JASVER010000041.1:7713744-7797703 GCA_030449065.1 Oceanodroma leucorhoa
GGGTCGACCTCGAGTCTCCCCTGGTGCTTTCTGCCAGAGGCTCCAGGTAGGGCCATTCTCCCCGGCTGCGGTGTAGAGCACATTCTTTAAATCTTGTCCTACCCGGACTGGCCCAAGGGCTACTGCCTGAACTATCTCCCGTTTAATTTGCTCAAAGGCTTGTTGTTGCTCAGGCCCCATTTGAAATCGTTCTTCTTCCTGGTCACTTAATAAAGAGTGCTTACAATCAGGCTGTAATCTGGAATATGCATTCTCCAAAAGCCYACCRCGCCYAAGAAGGCTTGTGTTTCCTTTTTGCTGGTCGGTGGAGACATGGCTGTTATCTTGTTGATCACATCCATTGGGATCTGACGATGTCCATCTTGCCATTTTATTCCTAAAACCTGGATCTCCTGTGCAGGCCCCTTGACCTTACTTTGTTTTATGGCAAAACCAGCCGTCAGAGGGATTTGGACTATCCTCTCCCCTTCCTCGAAAACTTCTTCTGCTGTGTTGCCCCATGGGATGATGTCATCAATGTATTGCAGGTGTTCTGGAGCCTCACCCTGTTCCAGTGAGGTGTGGATCAGTCCATGGCAAATGGTGGGGCTGTGTTTCCACCCCTGGGGCAGTCGATTCCAGGTGTACTGGAYGCCCCTCCAAGTGAAAGCAAACCGTGGCCTGCACTCTGCCGCCAAAGGGATTGAGAAGAACGCATTGGCAATATCAATTGTGGCGTACCACTTGGCTGCCTTTGACTCCAGTTCGTATTGAAGTTCTAGCATGTCTGGAATGGCAGGACTCAGCGGCAGCGTGACTTCGTTCAGGCCACGATAGTTCATTGTTAGTCTCCACTCTCCATTAGACTTTCGCACCGGCCATACGGGACTGTTAAAGGGTGAGTGAGTCTTGCTGATCACTCCTTGGCTCTCCAGTTGACGAATCAGCTTATGGATGGGAAGCAGGGAGTCTCRGTTGGTGCGATATTGCCGCCGGWGCACTGTCGTGGTAGCGATCRGCACCCGTTGTYCTTCRACCCTCAGCAACCCCACAGCAGAAGGGTCCTYTGAGAGACCAGGCAAGGTGGACAGCTGTTTAATTTCCTCCAAGGCAGCTATATCAAAAGCCCACCGGTACCCCTCTGGGTCTTTGAAATACCCTCTCCTGAGGTAGTCTATGCCAAGGATGCACGGAGCCTCTGGGCCAGTCACAATGGGGTGCTTGTGCCACTCATTCCCACTTAGGCTCACTTCAGCCTCCAATACAGTCAGCTCTTGGGATCCCCCTGTCACTCCAGAAATACAAATGGGTTCTGCCTCTTTATAGCTTGATGGCATCAGGGTACACTGTGCACTGGTGTCTATGAGAGCCTTATACTCCTGTGGGTCTGATGTGTCAGGTCTTACAGGTTGAAATATATTCTTATTTTCATACCAATAAACTATGCCCGTGTCCCAGGTTCGAAATGCAGAAGAAAAAGCTAAAAAATGGAATTTACTTACAGGCAGTTTAAGAAAGTAAAATCCTTTTAATAGTCCATAAAGCAGTTCTCTCTTAGTCAAAGACATACAAAATGCTCAAGAAGTGAGGCATTATTCTTTGTCACCTACATTTTTGCACTTAAATGAACAGTTTATGGCATGTTCTAATACTGGCTAACTTGCATCTGGTTCAATTTTTCGTACACCCAAAGGACTGTGAATAAAATGCTGTATTTTATTTGTATCATATGTGTCACCTTGCGAACTTGCAATGGTGGTGTTTATTAAGCAAGAATATTTATTGCTTCATAGACATGAAATGCAGAATATGGTGTATGGTTTTTAAACCGATTGTACAGAGGGACAGAGAAGTCACTTAGTAGTAGATGCAATATCAAATACATTTTAATCTCTTCCAGAATAGGATAGGGAAGTCTACCCAACATTCTGGGATAAGCACCTGTTACATACATGCTTTTGATCTGAAGAATGGTGTGAAAAGCTAAGATAGTTGAAACCATTTTCATAGATCTAAATTGCATAAACCAGAGAAAGGGTCACATGCTCCTAGGAATGGTGCTGAAAAGCACAAAAAAGTCTGTCTCAAAGCATTCACATTAACTAAAACCTTCTATTTGTAATTTTGCCAAAGTACTTTATAACCCTCTGTCTGTAAAGGTTTCAAAAATTCTGTTGGGAGTAGATGGCTTTGTTTTGAGAAAGTATGAAGGAAATCAGGTCAAAGCCACAGAACAAAACCTAGAAACAATATTAGCATTTCACAATGGTGAGCTCGAGATAATGCAATGATGATCTAATTTCTGATAAACGTAGAAGTCTCAAAGTTCAGTGAGAAACAGAAGTTCCTCATTTTCCTTCTAAATCTTTTCTTTCACTATCCTCCCTTAGGTTCACTGGCTATGCCTCTTTATCTCTGTACAGCTGTGTGAATTCCTTTATTCTCATTTTTTCTCTCTTTGAAAAGCCAATGAAAAAAATGTACCTTTCTTCTGTTGGACCTACTCCTAGTACAAGCATCTTTTGATGGATAGTAAAAGTGGCCTAACTGATGTCTTCCTTACCTTTTCTTACTGATCGTGCTGCAGCAGGCATGTTGGGTGCAGGAAAGATCATCCTATTCACAGCCTGTCCAAAGCTAATACAGTCCCCATATTACTTTAAATGGCTCATGAGAACAGTGGGCTGGGGCTTTCTAATGGGCTCCTTCATATATGCATACAGGTCAAGCCAGGTTATTCTCCCTCTTTGAATCCCATACTGGCTCCCTCCTTATCACCATATAATATTTAAACTCTTTTTCCTCCCACAGAAAATTAAAAATAAATTACTCCTTTTCATGATTCTCTCTCTCTCTTCTCGTCATACTATTCAAACTTACGGATGACTTTCTTCTATTAGAATAATGGATCATTGTATTCACTTTGCACAATATGTGTACTGTTCTCACTCCGTGGATCAGCAGGAGTTTTTAATCTTTGAAAAGCTCCTGGGCACTACATGCTCGCGTGCACCCTATGTGTTAGACTTGGCATGTACATAGATCTCTAGTGCACTCACTGCATGATATGTTAATGGTATTTCTGAAGGAACAGATAGGAGATGTAGGACCTCTGTTAAGATCTTGTTTCAAGCTGTGCATTTGAGGGCTATTAAAACAGCACAGTGTGTAACCGGCATGTAAGAAATCTCTAGCAAAAGGCAGTAGTAGTGTCCTGGTTCCGGCTGGGACAGAGTTAACTCTCTTCCCTGTAGCTGGAGGGGGTGCTGTGTTTTGGGTTTGGTAATGAAAGGAACGTTGATGGCCCATTGATGCTTTGGTTGTTGCTGGGTGGTGCTTGCACCGAGGACTTTTCACCCTCCCCTGCTCTGCCAGGTGCAGGGGGAGCCGGGGGGAGGCATAGCCAGGGCGCTTGACCCAGCTGGCCAATGGGGTATTCTATACCATGTGACRTCATGCTCAGTATAAAACTAGGGCGTGGGGAGGTGGGGGGGCCTCTGGTGTGTTCGGGACACACGAGTTAGTTTGGGACACGTAGGGGGTGAGCAGTTGCATTGTGCATCGCCTGCTTTGTATATTCTGTTATTGTTGTTATCATTCCTGTTATCACTGTTCTACTTTGTTTTATTTCCATTACTAAACTGTTTTTATCTCAACCCGTGGGTTTTCCTTCGTGTGCCCTCCTGATTCTCTCTCCCATCCTGCTGGGGGGGGAAGGAGGGGGGGCGGTGAGCGAGTGGCTGCGTGGTGTTTAGTTGCCGGCTAGGGTTAAACCACGACAAGTAGTTAAGTTGAAGCTTAACTTTTAGCTTCAACTCATCTGCATGAGATTGAAAGTGGAGATCTGGTAATGAATACTTCATCCTACAAAAACTTGAGCAAACAGTAATTCCACAGTCATGGTCTTTGTAATCCATGAAGTTTGGATTATTTACCAAAATTATAGGTTATAATAGAAAAATAGGGTTTAAAGTGTTTATTAAATATACAAGAGTTACCATACAATCAAATTAACATTTAAGTTGTTTAAATGATCAGCAGTTAATATAATTATTTTTATTTTATTTTAAAATTTTATATATATATCTATATTATTTTATTATAACATTTTTTTAATTTGCCAGAAGTCTTTGAAGAAAGCACAGTTAAAAGAACATCAGTAAATGCAGTGCCTGCTACAGAAGGAAGGATTTGTCACATTTCCCAGAAAATGAACACTCATGACAACTTGGAATGGCGAGAGAGGAGGTTTTGCACATGTTCCCCATGGCTCTCAGCAAGGACTCCAGCAACTCTGACTCTGACTGAATGTGTTAAACCGCATCAAGGCTAATACAGTACCTAAAAACTGCATCTCCTATAAACCGGTAGTGTCAAACACCAATTTCTTAATGAATGCTCAGCATAACTATGTTAAGTGTTATTTTGCTTTTTCTTTCCATTAAAGTTGAAAAGTTTCACTGTTATAAACATTTATTTGAAATAATTACTGAACATTTTTTGCATTCATCCATTATCTGACAAAAGAAATGTATTGGTTTTTAAAAAGGTTTTTAAAAACTTGAGAAACAAATGTTCAGATACTTAGTAACTTACTTCTGCTGGTGGCTTTACTAAACCATTTTTTTCCTATTCTTGCTTAAATACTATTGAAGAAAAAATTTCAATTAATTTTGAAATCCACTAGCATGTGGATTGACAGTGGTAGCATGTATAAATTTGTTTATAATATTAAATTAGAAATATATTTACCAACATAAAAATAAATGAGAAATCTGCTGATTTTCAATATAAAAATAACTAGTACAATGATAATAACGCTTATATAGGTTACGGTAACGATTGCAGGAGGATGCTTAGACAACTGGTATAAATTGACATGGAAAGGGAAAACATTTATTCCAATAGATCATAGATCATAGATCATAGAATGGTTTGGGTTGGAAGGGAGCTTAAAGATCACCTAGTTCCAACCCCCCTGCCATAGGCAGCGACATCTTCCACTAGATCAGGTTGCTCAGAGCCACATCCAACCTGGCCTTGAACACTTCCAGGGAGGGGGCATCCACAACTTCTTTGGGCAACCTGTTCCAGTATTTCACCACCCTCATAATGAAAAATTTCTTCCTTATATCTGGTCTAAATCTACCATCTTTTAGTTCAAAACCATTTCCCCTTGTCCTATTGCTACAGGCCCTACTAAAAATTTTGTCCCCATCTTTCTTATAAGCCCCCTTTAAGTATTGAAAGGCCGCAATAAGGTCTCCCCAGAGCCTTCTCTTCTCCAGGCTGAACAACCGCAACTCTCTCAGCCTTTCCTCACAGGAGAGGCATCCATCCCCCTGATCATTTTCGTGGCCCTCCTCTGGACCCGCTCCAACAGGTCCATGTCTTTCCTGTACTGAGGGCTCCAGAGCTGGACGCAGTACTGCAGGTGGGGTCTCACCAGAGCAGAGTAGAGGGGCAGAATCACCTCCCTCGACCTGCTGGCCACGCTGCTTTTCATGCAGCCCAGGATACAGTTGGCCTTGTGGGCTGCGAGTGCACATTGTCGGCTCATGTTTTTTTTGATCCACCAGTACCCCCAAGTTCTTACCCGCAGGGCTGCTCTCAATCCACTCATCACCCCAATATTTTTCCTTATGAATATTTAAAAGATAAGTATCTCCAGGGTTTTAATCAGGTATTTACTTTGATATACTGTGGTTTTAATATGGTTAGTACTATAATTATACCTTCTCCCTATATATAGCAACATATAAAAAAACCTAGTAAGCACATTCATATATACTATTGCATTAATTAAATATTAAGAGGTTTTAAATAGACAGTGGTTTAAGCTGCATTTAACTCTACTTCATTTTTACAGGACCTCACAGAATGTACTGAAAGCAGCCTCACCAAGCTGTTGCTGCTTTTAGAACATTGAAATGGTTTTTTTTTGTTTGTTTGTTTGTTTTTTTTTCTGAAGTACAAACAACAGTTGTTTTCTAGGAGCTGGATTCATGAAGGATCATGATTAAAAAGGGCTCGAGGTATCAACATACTCAGATCTTCAAGTTAGGCATTTACCAAGGGAACCGAAATTCAAAATAGGACTTAGATAGAATTCCTTCTATCTAGAAGAGAGAAGATCAGATGCAGGAGAATGGGATTCACACAGTCATATGGTGACTGGGGGAAACAGCCCCTAAAACGTGAAAAGGCATATCCAAGACCAGCATTTGCCTCTTTTCCCCTTCTCCCATCTACCCCCAACTAAAGCATGTACCTTAAAGATTAAATTTCTGTGAAATAGGAACATAGAAACTCTGTTCTGCAGTTAATAATGTATTTAAATTCAGACAGAATCATTGAATCATTTAGGTTGGAAAAGACCTTTAAGATCATTGAGTCCAACCATAACATAGTATCTTTCTTTCACTTGACAGTAAAGTGTTGCTGTCCCCTTAGGCATGTACATAATCATCTAGTGCTTGGGGCATTTGCTGTGGACAGGGGAAGTTTTGGTTCTAGGAGGTTATGTTTAAATCCTTTTCCCGGAAGCACTCTGGCCACTAAACTGTAGAAAAAGATTATTGTGATCAGTGATAAGCTCATATATCATTATACATAATGCTTTTCTAAGGGGAGTTAGGTGTCCAGGACCTTTGGAGAGTATAGGCCTAGTTCATTCTATGTTGCAGTTCCTTCCTGGGAATAAAGGAGAAATACTTGGAGAGCTGCAGCCACGCAATTTCCACTTTTTAAACAGTCACCTAGAGCCTGTTCTGGCAGTGCATGGGCAGTTTGCAGTGTCATCTGACCACGCTCCCTGCCATCTGTATGATTTCCTGATGCCAAGTGGTACTGCACACAGACAGCTATGCTGGCTCTAGTCCACGTGAGGATTCCTGCACTAAAAGGGGAGTTTAGCACAGCAATTTCAGGTGCAGTATGGTTGTTGCAGCAGAACAGAAAAAGGGCTAGTAAGAGACTGGATTTGTCCGTAACAGTAAGTTATGTCCACGGCTGGTGGACAACTTTCATTGCTGAACCAGGACTTCATCCTTATCTGTTTGGAAGACTCTCTTTCCTAGGACTTGACATTTTCTCCTTCAAGTCCTTGACTTTAGGTGCACTTTGACTTGGTTACTGTGCAGTGGTTGGACTCACTGCTTTACCTTTCAGGAAGAAACATAAATGAATCACAGTAATTGTTGCATTTGAAGATTTTTTTAAAATGTAATACCATTCATTATGTTTGAAATAATTTGTTACCCTGCATTTGAAATCTACCCATTATTAATGTCTAAAAAGTGAGTAATTTCAATACATTTAAAAGATTTCTTTTTATTCACCATATATCACAATTGTGCTTTTTTTTCTAATATAATGCTGAATTATGCTTATAGTGTTTTTCAAAGAGACAGTTCAACAGCCTTTACGAGCACCCTTTTCTACAAAAAAAGTTGCATGACTGCTGTGATCACATTGCTTATCACTGATGATGCTGACAAGGGAAAGGTTTCTTGACTCTTAGGTTTGTGCAATAAATACTGGATTGCTTTACTAGTATTTGTTACAAAGCTTAGATGTGAAATAAACTCATCTTTCTTGTAGTAAAAAAACAGAAAAATGTTTAATATATCACATTGTGATTTGTATTTTGTTGCCTGAAGCAACTTGCTATCTGCACTATTTAAAGGTTTAGACATTTTCTCCTTTTCCTGCTGAGGGTACTTAGCTGTATGTGGAGGCTAGTGGGAATTTTCCAGAAATCTTCTTCTTACCAGTGGGCCACAGACAAATCCTGAAAAACTTCTAATTTTAAACTTACTGTAAAGCAGTACATGCTATATCAGCTTTATTTTTTTTAAAGTCAATAAAGAATTTAGTTGGTATCGACACAAGCCATGCATGTATAATTTGGCTGTCCTTTGATTTAAATTACGATAACAATGATAATTTAGTTACTGTTGCCAAAATATTTGTTAACCTGTTGGATTAACACTGTAATACTTGCATTTAGATATCATTTTGTGCTTGTAAAAGTGCCTTTCACTTGAGAAGCCCTAAGTGCTTTGCACATTGAGCATTGCTGCTACTAGACTCTGAATGGAAAATGGAAGTTGGGAAGAACTTCTTTTTAGAGATTAAAAATAATGAGAATTTGACCTGTAAATCACTCTGAAAATAAGGCACTTTAGGAATAACAGATAAGGAAAGAGAGGGGTATCTTGATTTATGCTATCATTACACTATATTCCTGTCTTAAGCAGAATTAAAGAAAAATACCAGTACAGCTTGGTAATTTAGAATCATAGAATCATAGAATCATTAAGGTTGGACAAGACCTCTAAGATCATCAAGTCCAACCGTCAACCCAACACCACCATGCCCACTAAACCATGTCCCGAAGTGCCACATCCACACGTTTTTTGAACGCCTCCAGTGTTGGTGACTCCACCACTTCCCTGGGCAGCCTGTTCCAATGCTTGACTACCCTTTCGGTGAAGAAATTTTTCCTAATGTCCAATCTAAACCTCCCCTGGTGCAACTTGAGGCCATTTCCTCTCGTCCCATCGCTAGTTACTTGGGAGAAGAGACAAACACCCACCTCGCTACAACCTCCTTTCAGGTAGTTGTAGAGAGCGATAAGGTCTCCCCTCAGCCTCCTCTTCTCCAGGCTAAACAACCCCAGTTCCCTCAGTCGCTTCTCATAAGACTTGTTCTCCAGACCCTTCACCAGCTTCGTCGCCCTTCTCTGGACACACTCCAGCACCTCAATGTCCTTCTTGTAGTGAGGGGCCCAAAACTGAACACAGTATTCGAGGTGCAGCCTCACCAGTGCCGAGTTCAGGGGCATGATCACCTCCCTACTCCTGCTGGCCACACTATTTCTGACACAGGTCAGGATGCCATTGGCCTTCCTGGCCACCTGGGCACACTGCTGGCTCATGTTCAGCCGGCTGTCAACCAGCACCCCCAGGTCCTTTCCCGCCGGGCAGCTTTCCAGCCACTCTTCCCCAAGSCTGTAGCKTTGCCTGGGGTTGTTGTGACCCAAGTGCAGGACCCGGCACTTGGCCTTGTTGAACCTCATGCAATTGGCCTCGGCCCATCGATCCAGCCTGTCCAGATCCCTCTGCAGAGCCTTCCTACCCTCAGGCAGATCAGCACTCCTGCCCAGCTTGGTGTCGTCTGCGAACTTACTGAGGGTGCACTCGATCCCCTTGTCCAGATCGTTGATAAAGATAATAAACAAGGCGGGCCCCAAAACTGAGCCCTGGGGAACACCACTCGTGACTGGCCGCCAACTGGATTTAACTCCATTCACCACAACTCTCYGGGCTCAGCTGTCCAGCCAGATTTTTACCCAGCGAAGAGTACACCCGTCTAAGCCATGAGCCGCCAGCTTCTCCAGGAGAATGCTGTGGGAGACAGTGTCAAAGGCTTTGCTGAAGTCCAGGTAGACCACATCCACAGTCTTCCCCTCATCCACTAGGCAGGTCACCCGGTCGTAGAAGGAGATCAGGTTGGTCAAGCAGGACCTGCCTTTCATGAACCCATGCTGGCTGGGTCCGATCCCCCGGTTGTCCCGCACCTGCCTTGTGAGCGCCCTTAAGATGAACCGCTCCATGATCTTCCCCGGCACCGAGGTCAGGCTGACAGGCCTGTAGTTCCCTGGATCCTCCCTCCGGCCCTTCTTGTAGATGGACATCACATTGGCAAGCCTCCAGTTGTCCGGGAGCTCCCCCGTTAACCAGGACCGCTGATAAATGATGGAGAGCGGCTTGGCAAGCTCCTCCGCCAGCTCCCTTGGTACTTTCGGGTGGATTCCATCCGGCCCCATAGACTTGTGAGTGTCCAGGTGGCATAGCAGGTTGTTAACCGCTTCCTCTTGGATTATGGGGTGCGTATTCTGCTCTCCGTCCCTGTCTTCCACCTCAGGGGGCTGAATACCCTGAGGATAATTGGTCTGACTATTAAAGACTGAGGCAAAGAAGGCATTAAGTACCTCTGCCTTTTCCTCGTCCTTGGTGGCAATGTTCCCCCTGGCATCCAATAGAGGATGGAGATTCACCTTGGCTCTCTTCTTGTTGTCAATGTATTTGTAAAAACATTTTTTGTTGTCTCTTATGACAGCGGCCAGATTGAGTTCTAGCTGGGCTTTTGCTGTTCTGATTTTCTCTCTGCATGACCTAACGAGATCCCTGTACTCTTCTTGAGTTGCCTGACCTTTCTTTCAACAGTGGTAGACTCTCCTTTTTTCCCTGAGTCCCAGCTAAAGCTCCCTGTTCAGCCAGGCCAGTCGTCTTCCCCGCCAGCTCTTCTTGTGGCACATGGGGACAGCCTGCTCCTGCGCCTTTAAGACTTCCTTCTTGAAGAACTTCCAGCCTTCCCAGACCTCTCTGCCCTTCAGGACTGTCTCCCAAGAGACTCTCTCAACCAGTGTCCTGAATAGGCCAAAGTCTGCCCTCCAGAAGTCCATGGTAGTGGTTTTGCTGATCCCCCTCCTTAGTTCACCAAGAATCGAGAATTCAATCATTTCATGGTCGCTAAGCCCCAGATGGCCTCCGACCACCACATCTCCCACTAGTCCTTCTCTGTTGGTAACCAGCAGGTCAAGCGAGGCACCTCCCCTGTTAGGCTCACTCACCAGCTGTGTAACGAAGCTATCTTCCACACACTCCAGGAACCTCCTCGACTGTTTCCTCTCTGCTGTCTTGTATTTCCAGCAGATGTCCGGTAAGTTGAAGTCCCCCACGAGGACAAGGGCTAGCGATTGTGAGAATTCTGCCAGCCGCTTGTAGAATGCTTCATCTGCCTCTTCATCCTGGTTGGCCAGTCTATAACAGATCCCAGCAGGATATCTGCCTTGTTGGCCTTCCCCCTCATCCTAACCCATAAGCACTCGACCTGATCATCACCGTYGTCAAGCTCTGTGCAATCGAAACACTCCCTAACATACAGAGCCACCCCACCGCCTCTCCTTCCTCGCCTGTCCCTTCTGAAGAGCGTATAGCCATCCATCACAGCATTCCAGTCATGAGAGTCATCCCACTATGTTTCTGTGATGGCGACTAAGTCATAGCTGTCCTGCCACACAATGGCTTCCAGCTCCTCCTGTTTGCCGCCCATGCTGCGTGCATTGGTGTGGATGCACTTGAGCTGGGCTATCGATCTCACCCCTGACATTGTCATGCCACCCCGAGGCTCATCTCTAGCGAGCCTGGTTTTATCCCCTTCCCCCTTCAAACCTAGTTTAAAGCCCTCCTGATGAGCCCCGCCAACCCATGGGCGAGAATCATTTTCCCCCTTTGAGACAGCTAAACTCCGTCTGTCGCCAGCAGGCCCGGTGCTGTGTAAACCTCCCCATGACAAAAAAAACCAAAATTCCACCGATGGCACCAGCCTCTGAGCCACATGTTAATCAGGTGCGTTTTCCTGTTCCTTTCAGGATTCTTCCCTGCCACTGACGGGATTGAGGAGAACACTGACTGTGCTCCTGATCCTGCAACCAATCGCCCCAGTGCCCTGAAGTCCCTTTTGATCGCTTTGGGACTTCTCTCTGCAACCTCATCACTGCCAACCTGCATAACCAACAGCGGGCGATAGTCAGAGGGCCGTACCAGAGCAGGGAGTTTCCTAGTAACGTCTCTAACGCGGGCCTCAGGGAGGAGCAGACTTACCTGTGAGATGGGTCCGGTCGGCAGACTGGGCCCTCTGTTCCCCTCAGAAGGGAATYGCCTACRACAGTTACCCTCCTTTTTTTCTTAACAGARGCAGTCATAAYGYGTGGGGCTGACGGACTCACCCTMGGTAACCCCTGGATGGACCTTCATCTACATCTTCATTTGCCTGGCCCTCAAGTTCCAGAGCCCCGTACCTGTTGTGTAAGGGCAACCGGGAAGGTGAGGGAGGCTGCGAGGTGATTCGCCTGGCACCCTGAGCAGGGACCCATTTCCATTCCCCCCATCTCTTAGGTCCCCTCCTTCTGCCTGCTGGCAAGAGGAAAGGGGATCCTCTGCTTCTTGTGGATTACGCCATTATGTCATTTTTTGTAGTTTAGAATTTAAGTCACAGTGTAGATGACAAATAAAAATGAGTTTGGGAGCCGTAAGTCCTGCATGAGTATAATACAAAACTATAAGACTATTTTGTAGGTCATGCAATTGCTGTTCATGCAAAATTGCACTATATGCATTGGAAAAATCTGTGGCCATACAGATAATTATTAGCTTCTATGTTCATTTAATTCACAAATCTTTAAAAAGATAAAAAGTGGGGTCCAGTTCTTTAAGATGGAACGAGATAGGGCTACAAATTGCCTGTAACATTAACTTCTTGCAAACATTCTTTGCTTGACAAGCTGTAAAAGAAAATTAGCATATTCTTCCTCCCCTGAAGTCTAATTCAAATTATTTTAGAACTAGTTTAACTTCTGACAGCTGAAATGCATACATTAGCTAGCTAGAGCCATCTGCAAGGCAAACACATTCTTACCTCATATGTTTTTAATTGGAACGTGTTGTCTTTCAGGCACCATCAGATGCCATGCTATGACTGGCAATGGATTCTGGAATCATGTACATGCCCAAGGATTTATAATCTGCATGAATTAAGGACAGGCTTTGGTGAATTTCAGTTGTTTTCACACTTCGATTGTAAGTCTAAACAATATTTCTTGCGTAGCAACCTATTTCTATGAAGAGTTAATACCCACAAGCCAGGGATTATTTTAGGGAGATTGGGATTACATAGGATTCTTTAAAGTATTATTTTTCACTTTTCATTGAACAGGATGGTCATCTAGATTTTTATGTCAATATCTAACATCCTTTATTTTATACAGGCAATACAGTGAGGCTACATGAGATTTCCCTTCTGCTCAGTCTGAATTTCATTCTCCAGCTCAGAATCAGTGGAGCACATTACATGATTAGCATTTTAATACTAATTTTTTTTATGACAGTGTAAAAAGGATTTTAAATAATTAATTTTTAATGCTTGTATCAATATCAAATGACTTACCATGATCTTTTTGTTGGTGGCATTTACTTTTTCTGCTTCATCATCTTGTTTGAGGATAAAAGATTTACATACGGAGTATATTTTAAGTGATTGCCTGATTACATTTTAATGCCTTGCCGGAAATGTAGAAACATTTCTGCTGAATGATGAAAATGTCTGATGGAAAATGAAATAGATTATTATTAAGTTAAAATGATATCTAGTGAAAAGTCAGAATATAATTACTGCARTTTTCTCACCCTAAAACCAAATTGCAAATTTAAATAAGCCATCACTAATACAGTATCATAGTGATATGTATCACTTGTATAACATCGATCTAGAGATCATGGGAACAGCTTTATTTCACTTGTAAATTAGTATTGAGATGTTGAGGGCATGAAGCTGAAGGAGTCTTTCAAAATTTTATAAAGCAGAATGGACATTAAACAATGTGGCTGAGGGAAGGCAGCATTGCTGATGGGTGCTATAGGAGTATCTGGTTAGAATATGCTGTAGTACTGAGGTCTAGAATATTTTTCTAACTCAAAAACTACTTAGTTAAGTACAGACAGGATACTGACTGCTCTTCAATATTAAAGGAAGTGCTAACAGATATATCTGAAATTTCAAACAATCCTGTAGGGCTTTTTTTGGCAGTAACATTTTTCATGTATCATGAGCAATCGTGACTGAAGGAGCATGCTTTCCCGCCCAAGGATTAATGTGTAAAGGCCTTATGCCTCTGAGAGCCCTTAGGAAACCAGGTCCAGGCAGGCTGAGGCAGGACCTCGAGGGCTTTCATCTTCACAGATACGACGAGCAAACAGGTTAATAAGCCACTCTCCTGTTCCTGTTCTCGTTTCCTACCAGCCTCGAACAAAGCTGAGGGAATAGACAGCTGTTTTCTAGGCAGTGGTCAGTAAAATAGCTTTGTGCCGTTAACACTTACCTTCCTTTTTCTAGGCCAGGCTGAAAGACATCCAGTACCTGCCAATGCTACCCAGTACTGCTATCCAGTACCTCCCTGGCAGTGGCTGCTTTGCTGCTACTTTACACCTTCATGGTTGGTTTCTTGCAAGAACCAACCATGCTCTGACTTCTGGAATCCTTTATAGAGAACTTCTATACAGGGAGCCAGAAATCACTTTGAAAAGATCTTGGGGTTTTTTTGTTTATAGCTGGTGCTACAAAGTGGTTTGTTCACTTGTGTGGCAGGATATATATTTTCCTTCCGTTTACATTTGCCATAATTTTCATTACAGGCTGTAAAATAAATTAGGTCACAGATTCTTACCTGGGTATAAGTTCAGAGTTTCAGGGGGGTAAGTCATGCCTCAGCACATCAACTGATTGAAATGGAAGAGCAGCCCCACAGCGCAAGAAGTAATAAAAAATAATAGCACATCATCTTGTCTCCTTTGGGTAGAGTTCAGCAGTCACAGGTCATGCAAAAGACCTTAAGAAAACTGGCAGTACTCAGGAATGTTTTAATGTAGAAGAAAAGGAAAATCAATGTTTGCCATCAGATGCCCTGGATAACTCTCAAGGACTTACACGGGACACCTGTGCATTAGAGGACAAAAGCTGACCCTAAAATGCCAGTGGAGACTGCGTATCCAAACAGGTAGAGAGAGCCCTGCCAGCATTCAAAGGGCAAGGAAAGCCATTTGGTCTCCTACATAACTCTGTCCTGCTGAGAGCCTTTCCTTGAGATGTGAGCCCTGAGCTTTTTGTTCTACAGTGTCAATCTGCTGACTTGCCCAGAAGCACTCCTCAGATCAAACTTGTCAGCTTATTCAGCACGTTTTCTCCAGTGTGTATCAGAGATGAAGTTTGTCTTGTAGGAACTGTCTGTAATAGAATAATTTTAGTGAAATCACAGTATGGAATTACACATACCTTCAGTCTTCTTTTAGGAATATTATTATTCTTTTTTAAATAAGCAATCACTCTCTAAAAATACAATCAAGCAAAAAGTGAAATGTCCTAAATTAAAGATTACATTTTATGATTAAAATTCCACAGCATAACACTGGAAAGTACTTTCAAATAGGATTATATTTTAATGCCTTACCGGAAATGTAGAAATATTTCAACCGAAGAAAACGTTTGATGAAAAAGATTATTATTAAGTTATTCTTAGCTTAACGTATTTTTAACTAAGTTATTTTATTAAGTTCATTTTGACAGTATTTTCCAGGATTACATCACAGCAACAAAGAAATCCTAATATGTCTAAGACACTGGAGGTTTAGTTTACTTTCAGTCATAGGGTAATCAAATGCAAGTAAATATAAAATTTGAACTTGCTTGTGCCACAAGAAATTCTGAAAACTCATTTCAGAAATTCCATCAGAATATCTTTTACAGTAATGGAAAAAGTTTGCAAGACAAAATTCCAGTTGCAGATATTTATGCAAAATACAATTTTTACATGATGGCTTTACAATGATGGCTCCACAATGATGGCTCCCATTAATTCTGCTGGGATCTGGATCACTGCTGAAGTCCATCATAAATAGGTGTATTTAAGGTTTATCAGGCTTTGGCTCCCAACATAAGAAATTCTAAAGAACCTATTTTGGAGAAAGGTGATCTTCCATTCTACATCAGGTCGTTTTAGAAGGAAGGCCTGATGTTGGGAGTGCCAAACTGAGGTACCCAAAATTAGGAGGTGCTTTCGGAAATTTGAATTCAAGCCTTTAACTGTAAAAAAGACTTTAGAATTTAAATAATAATAAAAAGTTTGAATGACAAATTCTGAATATCTATTTCTGACAGTGAGATGACTCATACTGGAAYAATACAACTAGATTTTTTGTGGTTCTTTCCTTAGTATCCTTCTGAACTTTACCATTAGGGGATTGCAACAACCACAGATTTCAATAAGTAGGAGGAAAGATAACCCCTTAAAGTTTGAACTGGTACCCAAAGAGAGATTGGTTGTATTGACTCAAGATACCAGTGAGAGAAAAAAAAATTATAATGAATTGTTCGAGCCAGAAAATTACAGATATGTATAGAAAAGATCAGAAACAGACATAAATGTGGGCCAAGTTCTTCCAGCATTGTACTGCCTTGTGTCATTAAGCGAAACCGTGATGTTCTACTCAGAAAGTTCTGGTTTATTTGCCCATTATTGAAGGATCCACATTTTCTAGTCCTCAACCTGGAAAATCTTATGTGATGACTTCAGAGACTCACTCATTTGAGAGGTGCTCCAGTCCCTTAATCATCTTAGTGGCTCTTTGCTGGACTCTCTCTAGTAGCTCTGTATCTCTGTTGTACAGGGGAGTCCAGAACTGGACATAGCACTCCAGGTGTGGCCTCACCGGTGCTGTGTAGAGGGAAAGGATCACCTCCCTTGACCTACTGGCCACACTCCGCGTAATGCAGCCCAGGATGACATTAGCCTTCTTGACGCAAGGGTGCAATGCTGGCTCGTATTCAACTTGGTGTCTACCAGGACCTCCAGGTTCTTTTCTGCAGAGGTGCTTTCCAGCCGGGTGACCCCCAGCATGTACTGGGGCATGGGGCTCTTCCCAGGTGCAAGACTTTGCACTTCTCCTTGTTGAACTGCATGAGGTTCCTATCAGGCCATTTCTCCAGCCTGCCAAGGTCCCACTGGACAGCAGCACAATACTCTGGTGTATCAGCTACTCCTCCCAGTTTTGTCCTCTGCAACTTGCTGAGGGTATGCTCTGCCTCATCATCCAGATCATTAATGAAGATGATGAACGGGATAGGACCCAGTTTCCACCCCTGGGGTACACCACTAGTTACTTGCCTCTAGGTAGACTTTGTGCCAGTGATCAGAACCCTCTGAGCTTGGCTGTTCAGCCAGTTTTAAATCCACCTCACTGTCTGCTATTACTGTCTGTCTTAGCACTTTCTGCTAAATAAAGCATATCTCTAAGGAGAGCTTGTTGTCTTGCTCCACATCTAGCACAGAGCAATCCACAGCGTATCTTGCCTCCTTTCTCTCAGCATCTGCCTGGGTGTGGGGCTGAACAACAGCAGAATGCTCTCGATGTCGTACCTTCATCTTTTCCATCCGTCTGTGACTCCCCTTGTACAGACCTGGAATTCCCCAGAGGGGACTGTGCATCCCACGGTTATTAAGTGGTCAGGATTGACAGGGACAAAAGTTGCTGAAAACACATCCACAAAAGCAACACCACACACCATCAAGACAGTTACTTGTCACATGATAGCTACAATAACTACTCTTCCTCCCAGAGGTTCATGTTATCAGCACTACTCTTCTCTAAAAATGACAAAATAAATCTACTGCTTCTTCATCATCCTTGTCCATCTCAATACCAGTAACTGTGGTAATGCTGTTGTTGACATGTGGTAAATATTTCAGGTGTGTATGCAGTGTACTGGTAAAGGCTTAACTTAGATCTCAGCTTCTGTGGGCAGGTACATAGCTGTGAAAGAATCCGTTGTGCTTCAGAGTGGCTACTCCCTGTGCAGCTATTGCTTGGGAATTTTTTTTAAGATTTTGTGAGGGAAGCAAGATGACTGGACCTTTGGCAGGTAGGAGAGCTACAAACATACCCCTGCTAGGCAAGAAACTCATACACTTCTGAGCGTGCACAAAGTCCCTTTGCCTGCCAAAGCCAAACTTAGTCTTGTCCTGGATTTCTGCTGGCTTCAACAGTTAATTGATCTGGACTAACAGCACCAGCACTGAGTATTCTTCATTATCAGAATGTGTTAAGATCCACACCTTGCCCCAAGATGATTTCTGACAAAAGCTGACTGTTTCCTGGAAAGTACTGAAACAAATAAAAGGCTGCTTTGTTGTTTAAAGTATGAAAAGAGTTAATCACAGTAGTAAAAAATTCAACAAACCCTAGCTGCGCCCCAAGCAGAAACAGAATAGCCAGGATAACAAACAAGACATCGATTGAAAAAAAATTAAAATTTAATTCCACCAAGCAAAATCTAGTGAAATGACTGCAAAATGTTACAAACAACTCAAATTTTATTACAAACATTTTAATACTATTGTAGATAAGAAAGACAAGCTTGCAGAGCAGGATCAATTTAATCAGAAAATTGCTTACAAAGGACCCGCTCTTGCTCCCACAGATATCAACATCATTTTACAGGCAGACTTCAAGGAAAACCAAATTTGAGCCTTTGAATTGTTACTGTATTTTTACAAAAGTATGTATCTCAAAAAAGCAAAAAAGGACAAAAAAAAGTACCTCTACCCTATGCCTTTTAGCTGTTTTCCTATGGAGGATGTCTCTCAGAGTTGCAACAGTCTTCATTATGCACATTGGTAACCTTTTAAAACTAATTGTCCCCTGGAATTAATAACAAGCAATATAAATTAAAACAATATAGCCCAAGAAACAGTTTATTGGTTAGGCCTCGAAGAAAGGTAGAGTCACTTATAGTTAGAAATGCCATATAAAATTGTCACTCCTACTAAATTTAGGAAAATGCAGCCACCCTCAGTCATCAATTCTTGCTGTAAATGTACAAAAGGGGCCAATAGTACATTGGATTTTTTACTCTCCTTTGTTGCCTTTTTCAGAGTAAAACCATGGTAACATGCTATTAAAAATGATGTAAGTAACTCTTTTATATAATTAGTTAGTACCTATGTTATGTTTCCTATGTCTCAATATATTTTGGAATATTTACTTAAGGATATTGTTTTATCAGATATCCTGGTTAAATAATTTTAAATTACATTATTACTGGAATTTCAGACTATGTCAACTAAGTTAAAGTAATTTTTCATGACATCTTTTTATTTTAGTATTTTCTGAGATCAAAAGGTAGAAGCAATTTTGACTTAACAGGTGAATCAGTCCCTCTCTTCGCTGAGATAGGAGCAGTAAATTCATAAGATTAGAGAGACAAACAAAAATTGCAGTTGGAATCCCAGTCCTGGCATAGATAAGAAAAATGCTTAAAATTTAAATTATTTGAGCATACAGACCTACATATCTGCATGTAGCAAAACATGAGCCTATGACCTAAGAAACCTAGCTTTTAAAAGACTTGTTTGTACCAAGATAAAGAAGGAAATTCACCAAGTGCTTTACTACAACTTTAAAGCTTTTAAAACGTTATGCCTAATGCCACCAGTAATAGAGCCAATCACCTTTAGGTAGAGACAAAGTAACTAGATATACTGTAACTACAGAAAATACATTTCCGTCACAACAATAACTATGTGGTGATGGTGAATTTCAATTATTATATCTCCTTAATTTTGCATATATTAAAAAACGATGGCAAAAGTTATTTAGTCCAATCAATGTAGTTAGACTTGTAATTTTTAATTCTACACATACATTCCCAAAGAGATTATTTTATGCAGCCTTAATATTTAGTAAGAAAACAAAATATTAGTAGCTGACTGATGGCTGTTTTTCAGATTAAGTGAAAGTTTCTGGTCCTGATCACTTTATAGCTGATAAGAGACTGACCACGCTAGCCCTGCTCCAGGAAAGAAGTGTAAGCACACGCTTAATGAAAACCCTGAATTCATTCCATTCCATTACATTTGGCAGATGGCACCTTCCACAGCACATTTCTCCTTGTTCTCTGCTAGAACAGGGGAGTACACCACCTACTGAAAAACCACAGGTCTCCCACACAAATCCTGGTATCAGAGGGCCTACATACATATACTCACATGCTTTTCTATACGAAACCACAGTGTACTTTTCAGGGTCATGCCCTTAGGAATAAAATCTTCCTTGTGCTTTCCTGAAAAGCCCGCCCTTCAATTACCTTGTACCGTTCTTCAGCACCTGATTCCCACAATAGTTTCTAATATTCTTTTTATAATTAATAGATGCTTTTTCATTTTCATTTGAAAATACTGTGTAGAGCAGCAAGTATGGAATGATTGCTGAACTGGCTGCAGTTTGGTACTGTAACTCAGCAATCTATAACTATAAAGTGCTTTAGAATTGTTTCACATGAAAGGTGCAAATAAATACCGTGTCCTCTTACATGATCTCCCTGGAGAGGCATAGTCCTGGTGAGCCCACACTTGAGTATCCTCAAACTGTTACAGCAATTTAATAATGATACTGATTTTTTACACTGGAGAATGCTTCTTTCTCCAATATTTAGTGGGGTTAGTGTCTTGGCATCATAGCCAGCAGGCCTGCTGCTTGCCCTCCATTAGCTCTCTTGCTGGATCCAAACACACTCATCTGGATGCGTAAAAAAAGGTACAGTGCTACTCTGGGAATCTGCACAAAAACGGTGCCTTAAATGTGCAGAACTTGGGGTTGTTGGTTGATTCCTTCTAATTGCCATTTGCTGAAAAGATGAACTGTCAGCACACTGTGCAGTATCATTTCTCTTTTTGGTTAATAGGCTCAAAATTTCAGGCACTGAGTACAGCACATCTCCCCAGTAGAATGCTGACAGGTCTATCAATTGTCAAAATCTTCCAGGATTAGGATTACACCATTGAAATAGCTCTGATGAATGTCTATATAACGCATGGTGCAGCACTGCAGTGGTTATAATCTCCTGTTCCCAAAAGATCTGACTACAAATGGGAAACATCTTTATTGCTTTTATCTATGAGGAATTGAAGCACCAATGAGTGAGCAAAGTGTGTCAACACAGAGTCGAACCCCAAAATTACTCTATGGATCATATTCTGTTGTAGTACACAGAACTCCCTAAGAACAAGCAGTATTCTATATTTCTACAGAGTAATTATTTTATACACTAGGGGTAAATCCTGTTCCCACCAAAACCAAGGCAAAACTCCCACTGAATGAAGTATGATCTGGATTTCACATTATATTTGGAACCAAACTCAACTACTTTGTCACACATAGCAGAAGTAACAAATAGCCTCACAGCGTGCTTGATGCAGTCTATTACAATTCTGAATGACAAAAATGCAGTATCAAACAAACATTTTGCCTTCAAGTTTTTTCTGTTCACATTATTGTGGTTCACATGACTGCTGTTTTCCTTAACTGTGATTACTAAAGACTAAAAAGGGAAAAAGAAATAACAAAGAAAACAGAACACAATAAATCCTATTACCCAGTTGACTGAATAAATGTAGATTATCACCATGTCCATATCAAACCGCAACCCACGGCTATCATCCTCAAAGTCCATGTAGTCCATCCTGTGAGCAGCATGTGGGAAATGCCTCCTTGTTACAGTATCTGAGCGTCTTTGAAAACCTGCTGAAAAACAGATTAAGAGGTAAAAATCTGTATAAAAGCTACCAGACTGAGTAAAAAAAGTTAACCCTCTCTCCCCCAGTTATTTACAGGACAAATGGAAGCAGGAAATCTCACACCTCACTGCTAGGTTTCCTCACTTTGTTGGACAAGAGGCTCTCTGTGGACTTTATTTTGAAAGATTTAAAAAGTAACTCTCTCTTCCATGTCTTGAAAATAATGCGTTTGTTTGTTTGGATTTGGCACTCTCTACTATAGCAAAGTAATGCTGTCTGCATATTATCATATATAGCATTACTGATAAAATTTAATGCCATTTGCAAATTAAATTTAAAAAGTAGAATACAACAACATAAATCGAGGTTTCTATTTGACAATAGTGTTTAAAAAGTGTTAGAAAAGAAATTAAGAAAAATAGAGGTTTGAAATTGAGGTAAGTTTTTAAATGAGCATTTTTCAAGTAAACTACAAATTTGCAGAAAGATATTTAAAGAAGACTAACATTTTTCAGAATTTTGTTACCGAATTACTAATGTTATTTTCAGTAATCAAAGATACTGTTTTAAATTAACATAATTTTAAATTAACATAATCTAACACATAACATAAAGAACAAGGAGGTCCATATCATACTTTAAACAGATCTTCAGCATCTTTAAGCAGATGTTTAGCTCATGCACTTGCATAAAATTTTGTGGTATTATAATCTAAAACTTTTTAAAAGTAAATCCCTGGAATTTTTTACCTTTTTTTTTCTAGAGTCAGTATAGCATATTTAGCTATGGAGCAAATCTTAGCCTACTTGGAGTCACTGAAAACCATCATAAAACATCACTCCTTTGACTAGCAAGAAGATTTCATGTATAGTCTCTAAAGTAAGGTAAAAAATGTTAGAGAGATTGTGATGTACACAGATCTAGAAACTTAGTATCTGTAAGTACATGACAAACTGATCCAAGTTGTCATTAAAAATAAAAAACAAAAAGAAATACAATGATACCATGGTGTCTAACCATGAGTGATTCTCCAAAGGAACAATTTCTGTGTCTCAGTAGTCAAGTCAAATTTCTAAATAAAGCAGTCATTAAATGAATACAGGAGGACCAGTTTACCCATGCAATTTGGAGTCAAAAGGTCTCTGATGAACTATCTTAAAAACGATACCAAAGAGACAAAATACTTTTCTTTGGAAGGCATGGAAACAACTGTGCAATAAAAGTTCTGGGCAAAATATTAAATCAGAAAGAAAATACGTAAAACTGAAAAGGAAAAATATTGACATTCCAGCAAAGTTCTGTATTAGGAAACTTTTTAAAAATATATTTCTGAATTATCTTGAATAAGGTCTGAGAATGTCAAAATGAAAATTACTGGCATGTGAACACCAATTATACACAATTATTTATATTAGCCAGAACCAGAAGACTGAAGAACTTCAAGGAGGCTTAATTAAGCTGGACTAGAAGGCAGCACGATAGTAGAATAAAACTGAGGAATGCATGCTGATGCACACTGGTGTGCAGTGGTGCACACTGAAGGGGACACTTCCTACCCACCTTGAGACTCCATGTATACAATCAGGAAGTGCTTACTATACACCATGGGTAATCCCTGTGGCTTCCCTGAGTGTGAGTAAAGGTATTGAAAGTTGACAGGCAGTTATGTGGAATAGATTTCAATTCCATTACTGAAATAGTCTTTTTTTTACCACATGTAAATTGATTAAGCTTTAGCTGAAAATGTCAATAGTACAACTATTATGTAAACTGAATTCTAGGACTTAACAGAGGCTAACAAAAACGAGAACTTTCTTTTCCCTTAAGTATATTACCAAATAAACTTGCACACAGTACTGAAGCCAAGGATCAGATTTAGAAACCCTGTAAGATCATGCACAAAGGTTACTGCAGACTCTATGATCCATACCGTGACTACTGTCTTTAATAAATTCTGACATGAAAAATACCCTCAGATGTCTGTCTTTCCAGCTAGAGTGGAAATAAGCTATGTCTCTGCATCTGATTCTAGCCATCTGCAGATAAAAAGTGAGATCTGCAGGGTTCCTCAAAAACTCTACAGCAATGTGCAGTAGGGGTTTGAGTTATGAAACAGAAAAGCTGAGGGAGCTTCAAATCACTTCCAATGTATTTGCTTCTTTTTAAAAAAGAAACCCAATCTTATTTGATGAATACAGTCCCTAAATAATTTCTGCATGTGCATGTACTTGTTAAAACATTTTTTACTTAACTTTTTGGTGCATGCCTGTGTTGCTATGCTCTGAACAAGAACTTCCACTCAAATCACATGAATATGCATGCATAGTGCCAGCGGAATCTGGCAGACTGTTAGTGGAAACCTGTTACTAGATAACAAAAACAATGTTGTGTGCAAATCACACTTTTATACTCACCAAAGCGTGCAAATCAAAAAGGATTTTCACCAGAGCATCAATAGGCACATCTGTTGCATGTGTTCCTGCCAAAGTTTTTGCAACCTCCTGTTGAGGTACTAGCAATACTTAAAATAAGACTACAAACAATTTAAAATATTCTCCCAATTTCATAAATTGACTGACCTATTTTGCTATGACTAAAGAATATAAGATATGAGATGGAAAATTTTACTCTAAAAATGTGCCCAAATGAATAACATGAAAGCTATAATAACCATTTACACTATAAGTGCTTATGTAAAATTAAACTACCTAAGAACAAGTGTTCTCAGGTAATCAGATGTACCAAGGTCATTTTGACGCAGTCTCTTCTTTCTGATTATGAGCTGCAGCAGATAGCTAGAGCTACTGAAAGACTGTAAGAAAAAAGGCAAGTACAGACTGACACCTTCCCATACATGCCCTTGCAGTGACCAGCAGCTCAGGACCCCAGTGCTTGGGAAGCTGTGCTCAGAACAATATATTAAAATGGCATTGATAGGATTTTCTTTCCTTATGTGCGTCTGTGCACACTTCTGAACCAGATATCAYATTGCCTCCAATTACTGTACTTTGTGTCCCTTGGTGGAGCAGTCTTAGAGCCAATAAATTAATTTCCTCTCAGGTGAAACTAAACCAGAAGATGAGATCCAAGAGCTCTGATGTGTTCCGGTAATATGCTTCAACCACTAATAGGCATTCAGCCCTTGGGATTGGAAGTAAGTTGCCCCTGTCCCTAAAATGGACATCTGGCCCTCAGCGCCAATCATTTTCCCCTACCTATTATGGCTGATATAATTGCTAATGCAAGAATGCCTCTGAAAGACAGTGAACAATCTTTCCTAAAACATCTTTATGCCATTCATAATTTCACAGACCTCTTGCATCTGTCTTTTGTAATACCTTTTCCAAACAAAAAACTTGTGAAGCTTCTATACTTCAGATCATCCTTTCCACATTATGCTTCACCCTGCTTTATCCTTTTTTGAGATGATGTAATCTAAAATTGAAAATGTGGGATCACCACAAATCTAGACAACGACATAATGTTTTCCATTTTGTTATGATGCTAATAATTCCTGCTTACCTTTTGACTATGGCTGTACATTGAATGTTTTCAGGATACTAATCACAGCATTACCCAGATCTCTTTTCTGAAGTGGCAATAGCTAATTTACAGCTCATCATAGTGAATATTATGTATTAKGAAAATTGCATAGCCTCTGTGGCCCACTGGTCCACCACTTGACTGTCCTCACAGGGAAAGTGTTTTTCTTACTTGCAGTCTGAACCCCTCATATCCATTACCACTCATCCTCCTGCCATGCACCACTGTGCACAGCTGGTCTGTCCTCTTGGTGTTCTCCTTTTAGGTATGGTAAGGCTGACTGGAGATCCTCCCCAAAGCCTACCCTTCTCCAGACTGAACAAGCCAGTTCCCTCAGTCTCTCCTTACAGGTCAGGTGCTCCAGGCTCCTGAGCATCCTGATGTCCCTTCACTAAACCTGCTTCAATTTACTGCTGTCTTTCCTGTATTGGAGGGGTGCAAAATTGCAGTATTTCAGATGTGGTCTGCTGAGTAGCAGGGGAGAAAAACTTCCCTCGTCTACTGCTGTTCATACATCATGCTCTGTTCATAAAGCCCAGGATGCTGTTGGCGTTCCTGGCGGCCAGGGCACACTGCCAGCTCATGCGCAGTTTGCTCTCCATCAGGATGCCCAGGTCCTTTCCAGAGAGTGGCTCCCCAGGCAGCATCAGTGCTCAACCTGTCTCATTGCCAGGGGCTCTTCCTTCCCAGGTGCAGGACTCAGCATTTGTCCTTGCTGAATTTCACAAGGTTCCTTTCAGCACGTTTCTCCAGCCTGTCCAGGTCTCTCTGAATGGCAGCCCTGCTGCTGAGTCTATCACCTGCCCTCCATTTTGTTGTCCTCTGGAGGCCTGATGAGAGCACATTCTGTCGCCTCCTCGAGGTCGCTGATGACAAGAACTGTTAGCTGTCGAGTTCATATTTACTATCCTCAGTGAACGGAATAATTTAGTATCACTTATAAACTTTATCAGCTGTATATGTATCACTTTTCCAAACCACATATGAATGTTCTGAACTACACAGACTGCTGTGGGATTCCAACAACAATCCAATGTAGTTTGCTACATGCTTTTTTACATCATATTTTTCACCTTTTACCTTGGTCTGGTTTTCTTTTTACATGCCCTGCTGAAAGCGACTTTACCTGCTGAAGCACCTGCTTTACTGTTTCAGCCCATTTCTCCACACTGTCTTGGTCTCTCTGAATAGCAGCCCTGTCACTGAGTCTACCAACTGGTCCTCCAATCTGTTGTCATCTGCAGACCTGATGACAGCATGGAGGAATGGGCCAAAATTTCCCATAATTCTGTACTTTTTTCAAGGATACAGTGCTTTTATACTGCTTTCACAAACAAAGTATCATCCTGAACTTCTTGCATAAACACCAGCCCCCTCCCATATGCATATCATGCAGCATCATATTCTGGTTATGCTAATATAATAGCTAAATTGCAAGATTTGGTAGTTAAAATGAGCTATGAGATCTGTATTTCCAACAAAGAAAAAAGCATATATTGCTAGAGAGGTTTACGAGAGGATGACACTTATCCTGTGTGAATGCCTGCAAGCGTGTCCCATTGACTCCCGACCCCATGTCCCAAGCTCTAACTCAGTCTCAAGCCTTCCACCAAACTCAAGTCCCCAAAGTATCCAGCTCTTTCCCCAAACGAAGGCCATTCAACCCAATCACCATCCTTCTCAGATCCAGAGTTTTAGCTTTCCTCCTCCTCCTGTATGAAAAGCTTGAACCTCCCTACCCTCCTGCCTCAGATATTTCAGCTCCACAAACTGTCTCAGAAGTCTACAGAGAGCCTTCAAATTTCAAACTCCTCTTGCCCCAGGATGCACACCAGAACCTCCAGCTTTCCTATGCTAAAACTTCTACCATCACTTTTCAAGGCCTTTCTCATTGCGAAGTCCAATCATCTTCCCAAACTTCCCTTGCTATCCTACTCCTACCTTCCTCTCACTTTCTCTCTGTTCTCTTTGAATATGTCTCTGCTCTTGCCCTTCTGATTTCACCCATGGGCTCTCACTGGCTGCCAGCACCTTATATCCATGTGTGACTAAACCTCCATTATGGCCTAAACATCTCTCCATTCCATTTCCATCCCCAAAATCCACGTCCTACTTTCTGCTAGCAGTTGGTCTTTAGAAAATCTGGATGTAAAATGTACTTAAGCTGGACATAATCCTTATCTGAAACCATTTTTATATTCACTATGATGTCTGTCTTACTAGTTACAGGACTTTTGCACGGCTTTTTGTTTAAATGTTGAAATCTGTGACAGTCCCAGAGAGGTAAATTGTGTGTAAGCAGTTATTTGCACATGCATAAAGTGCAATTTACTGAACTTACTGCGCATACGATACAGAGTCGTCCTGAACATGAACAAATCCGCAGCATGCAGGCAATTTAGCGGGGAATACACAGTAATTGCTTTTCAAGATGTCAAAGAATGTTGTCTGCAAAGGGTCTAGAAAAGCAACTGATTACTGTGAAAATCTGAAAAAGCCATGTCCTGAAGCCTTCCATATGGGACACAAGATTTGATTGTATAAAGGACACTCTTTTTTATAAGGCAGAGTGGTTAGGAACCACTGTTATCCACTGTTACAATTAGCTTTTTGTTTTGTGACTTTCATAAGGCATTTGACATAAGAAAAAGAATGTCATGCTACAGATAAAACTATGCAGAAATCCCAAAATGTGGTAATGCCACTAACTGACATACATTTCACCTATTAAAGCAAAAAGTTTGTAAAAACTGCAGTCCTACAGAATCAACCACCAGACAAATATAATGCTGCTTGCTGATCAGTATCAGCATAACTATTGGCACTTATATCTAACAATCACCTCTACTCTCTTAAAACTTTATAAATCCTACATGGATCTGGAAAGAGAATATACACAAATGAAACAGAAATCACTTAGCAATTAAAACAAGAACCCTCACCCCCCCAAATAATTCATAGACGTTCTTGGAGCATTTACAGTTCTTACAAATATTTATTTCATACTGCTCTAACCTTCCATATTATTTTCAAGATTATAAATACGATCATCTGTTCCTTTTTTTGGTAGCTATTTTCTGACTTTCTCTACAGAGATATGTAACCAAAATAAGCCCAGGATTTAAGGTTATATACTGCCCATCAACACATAAAAGCTGTACTTGAATTCAGCATTTCTTTGGACCATTTATTGTTAATTAGTGCCCAGTCCCTCTCATAAATGCAAAGCAAAACTAGAACAACTCATGTTTTTTATCTTGGGCTGTTTATTTCCCTGGAAGTAAATAAATCAAAAAGCAAGAGGACTGTGGGAGGGCAGAATGAGCTTGGAAAACATACTCTGTCCGAACATCTGTGATTATTCTATAATTATCAATACTCACAAAAACAAGCTAATTGGCTAGTTTAAGTGCTGGGATGCATACTAAACCAGGAGTAATTAATCTCACATTTCACGATGTAGAAGTCATTTGACGGTGGAAGCCATGAAGGAATTTTGATAGCCAGTCTGCAAGCAGATTTTTTTTAAATAACCAAGTGAATTATTTGTTTGCTTCTTCTTTCTTCCCCTAAACCATAAGACACTAAGTACCAAACAGGCAGGACATCACATAAGAGCTTTTTAAAATTATTTATAGCAAAACCTACTTCCCTATTTTAAAACCACTTTATTTAAAAATTCAATTAAGGGTAATGAAATAAAAATAATATACAGATGAAATAAAAATAATATACAGTAATTGAAATGCATGTCCTTGTTTTTCAGGGTGCAAACTAGCTCTGCGAATAAATGAAACATTGGCTTCTTTAACTGCCCTCCCCTTCATCATACCTGTTCTGACTGCAATCCATATAGTCTTGATGACTGATGCTAAGAAATGAAGCTGCATGGTCTCCCTGTGAGATCATGGATCTAAATGCACAGTTTGCTTACATTCTAGACCATAAAATGTCTTCCTTTAATTTTAGAGGTAAGTTTTCTACATGTATATTGATGACATACATATTCTAGTTATGGTAATTTTCATACATTTGCCTTTAAGATGGGGATTTGTAATCACTTTTGTTCACATTTGCATGTAGATAAAATGTATCTTAACAGTGAATTTAACTTGTGGACAACTTCTCTTCTTGCCATGACAGTGCAGACAATGAAAACCAGAGAATCTCAAACAGCAACCTGAAGTATTTAACCTTCTGTGGTATGTGCACCAGTAATCTATATGAAAAATTAATTTTAAAAAGTATTCAGAATATTCTGACTTTATGAATTTTCTTATTAATTTTTTATCTATTTTCCATTTCTCTTCCACTGTCTGTTCACTAAACCTCTTACCCATCATGGTCTCGTACTCTGTTCATCATCAACACCCTCTTCTGTTGTTCCTACTTTTTATCACTGAACATTTCTAAATATCATGTTGCAAGCTTATGTTTTCTTTACATTTGTCATCTCCACAGCTGATCAAATATCATATTTCAGCTGTCAGCAGCTCTTGCTAAATTATCATTATAAGAGCCTTCACCCTCTTCTATCATATTGCTGTAATGGCATCACCTCCCTCTAGTTTAATTCTTCCCTGCAACTCCTCCCTAACTACTTACATCTCTTCAGGCTCCATTTGTTTGGTCTGCTACTGTACAAAATATGTAGAGGTAAAAACTATTGATATTTATAGGTAGGCTTAATATAATAGCTCAAGATGACTGAATAAGTATAAAATAGCATTAAAAAGGATCTCATACCGATGCTTGTCTCTAGCGTGAATGCTACTTGGCATACTGCTCATTTCTCTTTAGATGCTTATTTCTTGACTTGCATGATTGCTATATTTTGTTAAAAAAAAAATTAATTTAATACTAAAGATCATTACTAAAGATCAAAACTTTGCGGAGTTTTGTTATACACTGCTGTCCACAAGCCTTTCAGTGCTCAAGGCTTTAACGTTTTAAGCCAATTTTAGTGGAACACCATAAGATAACGGTAATGCAAATACTTTTTAAAAAATAAATGAATTGACTCTACTCATCTTAAGATAGGGTCATCTGACATCAAAGTTCAGAGAGAATACACAAGATAGGCATGCAGGGCCTCACCACACCCCTCGGTAAGACAAGGCTGCGTACACCTACACAAAGCATTCAGCTTATTTGCAAATCTAGCTGTCTGGCTGCCTTAATTCCTCCAGAGAAACTGGTGAATGCCATTGGAGCTCCATATCTTGGAGCCATGCCATTGTCTTCAAACAAATTCATATTCAGCTTTAGCTAATGTCAACTCCAAAAATTCCTACTTCCCATCTGAGCAAACGAAAGAAATATTAATTCCTCCAGAGAACGAAAAATACAAAACACAAGATCACATCTTGAGAAAGCTGGCAGTTTTTCTGAACTGAAAGTTTTCTGATRCTGACACTAATTAACCAGTTTTTAGGAAGCTGACCAAGGTTTTACAGAAAGAGCTGTCTGCAAAGCCTTCATATATATTCAACAGAAAATTAAAAATAAATTTCCACAAAGAAAAGTTACTTAAAAGGTTATCAAGAAAGAAGCTACTTAAAATTAAAAAATATGTTAAAAAATCCCAATTTAATCCTTCATTAAATGTGTAATGGTGGTTATCTCTGACTTTTTCTGAAGCCATTTCAAACATCCATCTTCACCTACTCAGCTCAGATATTCACGAAAAGTATCCTGACTTTACTCTGCTGTTTGCTCATCTCTTGCTTCTTTGAGAAGGTATGCTTAATCTGGCTCTGATCTAACAAAAATACTATCACCTTTTCTTGCTTATTGTTCTTACATGTCACCTTGAGTGCTTTCATGCTTCCTCTTTTGTCCTTCATAAAATTCAAATTTTAGCTTCTGTTTTCACTTTTAGGGGTCTCCAAAACTCTCCCAAAAAATGTTGGCTTACTTTTTATAATTATGCTATGCAAGTACCATATTCCTCCAGAAGTCTTAGCAGTTTTCTACCCAATAAGTGCTCTAGGACCAAACTGAACTTGTGTTCATGTCCAAATTTTGGAGTGGTGTGGATCTATCCGAGTCACTGGTACAGACGTATGAAACAGATATCACGGGCATGTTAGGCAGCAGAAGCAATGTACATGTTCGTCCTACTTTCTTCTCTATTAACTCATTGATAGTGATAAAGCCAACTGATATCTCTACAATCTATTCTCAGCCAAAAATTCTTTGTTATTCTTATAGTAAATGGGATTTCTATGAGGAATCAAATCAAAGGACTGAACACCAGGCAAACTTAACTTTCAAGGTAAGATGTGTTTACACCAGCAGAGTTGAGACTCTTTAGGGGCTACTTCAGTACAAACTGCTCCCTTATCCARTGCATTTCAGTGCTAAGCGGATCCAGGGAGTGTGCTGGGGAAGCATGTCTGATATAACCTTTACTAAACATAGTTCATCGCTAATTAGGAATATAACTAATTTTTCTGGTCACTGCTCAGTGACCACGATCTATCTCTTTGCCATTCTATCTGGCACAGCTGGCAAGAATCATTCCCCACTTCCACTAAAATGCGTAGAAAGATACTTGCTAATTTCTGCCAGTGATGAAGATAGAAGGCATCTTTGCTTCCACTTGTTCACAGAGACCTGTCACAACCTGAACTAGTCTCAGCAGAATCTTACACAAAACATAAAAAATTAAAACCAAGAGATATTTTATGCTCTAAACAGATCTGTGATGAAAGACTACCACTTCAATAAGCTAGTTATTTAAAGTTTACCTAGGGTGGTTTAACTAGGATCATTATTGTTCTCCATTGTCTTTATAGGGCAAATAATAAGAATTTATGTAATCTTATTTGATAAATACATAAAATCCTCTTACAATGCCTAAGTTAAAATTGTAACGGAAGACACCATTGTCATCAAATTGTAGGATATCCATAACAGGCATACTGAGAGTAGACTAGAAGTCTTCCTACCCTATCATTCTTTCTCTGACAAGGTCAAACAATGAGGAATTGGTGAAAGGCGAGGAAAGAACATAAGAACAGGGCAAGCATATTGCAATACTTTCCTGGTATTCTCTCTCAGCTCCCAGGGACTTGCAGTTCAAGGATCTCCACAGGCAAATGTGGTATTTTTAATATACTTTACTCCATTTTTCTTCCAAGAATCTGCCATTATTGAACCCATGCTCTGGGGTAATGATAATTTTATTTAATGTCCTCTAGTTCTTTTATTATGAGACAGTGAATAACAGCAGCCCATTCACTTCTGCCACGCCTTTAATGATTTTAATTACCTCTGTCATCCTCCCTCTTTAGTCATCTCTTGTTTCGGCTGAAGCATTTTAGTCTATTTACATATTCCTCATCAGGAAGTAATTTAAAACTGACATTCTTATTTACCTTCTCTGTACCCTTCCATTTTACTACCTCCTTTTGCAATGAAAGAAAAACAATATAAACATTGCTGAAGATCACTCAGTACCATGACAGTCTTCTGCCACTGCTTGCACTTGGCTTTCATTTTTATTATCCCGAATATTTCAGTACTGTAAGCAAATGTTATCACCTCTATTTCTAGTAACAAATCTGCTGGATAGAACAAACTGTATCATATACCCATCTAGGACCAGACTGCTAATGTCCCTCCAGTGAGAAAAATGAATCATTTATTTCCATCCTCTGTTTGGTATCTTTTAACCAAAGATTAATGGATGAGAGGACTTTCCCTCCTGTCCTGAACACAGCTTCTGAAGAAGCTTTTTTCCAAGCTTCTTCAGAAAAGAATGTTTTTAAAAGACTTCTGGAATTTGTAAGCTGCAGGCTGAAAAGCACGTTCATTTGGGTCCCTCCAGTACAGCTGTGGGACCATGGCTGTGTAAGAGGTCTAAAATGTTCTTAGTTTGTCTTACCGGCCAGTATGAACACTTGGTTCCCTAAGCAGAACTAAAGATGCCAATCTAACATCCATTCAGGGACGTGTCAGGAAATATACGAGGAAAGGCTACAGTATGCTTTTTGGTATATGCCATGTCCATTCTATCACAATCCTTGGTGTTGTATAATTATAGCTATCAATATTCCTAGTACAGCAGTCTTATAATATCACGGTTAAATGGTGTCCTGGTTTTGGCTGGGATAGAATTAATTTTCTTTCTAGTAGTTGGTATAGTGCTATGTTTTGGATTTAGTATAAGAAGAATGTTGATAACACACTAATGTTTTTAGTTGTTGCTAGGTAGTCTACGTCCCAAGGACTTTTCAGCTCACATGCTCTGTGAGATGCACAAGAAGCTGGGAGGGAGCATAGCCGGGACAGCTAGGCCAGCTGGCCAATGGGGTATTCCATACCATATGATGTCATGCTCAGTATATAAGGCTGGGGGAAGAAGAAGGAAGTGGGGGACGTTCGGGGTGATGGCGTTTGTCTTCCCAAGTAACCGTTACGCGTGATGGAGCCCTGCTTTCCTGGAGATGGCTGAACACCTGCCTGCCCATGGGAAGTAGTGAATGAATTCCTTGCTTTGCTTTGCTTGCGTGCGCGGCTTTTGCTTTCCCTATTAAACTGTTTTTATCTCAACCCACGAGTTTTCTCACTTTTACCCTTCCGATTCTCTCCCCTGTCCCACCCGGGGGAGAGTGAGCGAGCGGCTGTGTGGTGCTTGGTTGCCGGCTGGGCTTAAACCACGACAAATGGAAACAAGCAATCCTGATGACACATACAGATTAGCTAGAATTTGATTCCCTTCAATGCACTGATGAACCAATAGAGACGACTGAGCAGCCACAATTTCTGAGAGGTGTATCACTCTCCTACACAGGCTAGCTCTGGATACAGTTTTCAGGACTGGGAAAAGGCCATGAAATATTTTTTCCAGTGGGATTGCGGCTCTGAAGAAGTCTCTAAAGAACAGCCTCTGCGAAACAGCTTAAAAGATAAACAAGGCTGTTGATACTTACACAATGCTTTGTACTAATGCTGTTGGCAAAACAGCAGGGACAGAAAGTGGCAGTGCTAACAGGGCTGAAGCTTAAGATATCTCTGTGGTACTGACCTTTGTACCTTAAAGTTCTCCTTCCATTTTATTTTGCTTTTCTTTCAGATTCATTTCTGCGTGGTGAGGTGCAGAAGTGAAGGCTTTAAGGCTAGTCGGAGCACAGCTGCTCCGTGGGACCCAAGTGGGACCTTGGAATCAAAAAATCAGTCTTGCGTTTCTTATGAGTGACCTGTTGGAGCTGAAAGGACTTGTGGGCAAGGAAAATGGGTGCAAGTGTTAGATGCTGACAAATCAGCAAAATGACAAAGTTGCCATCAGTGCAGCTGACCTAAGACCCACTCAAACAGCAGTGTTGGATTCTGTTTTCTGTCTTAGTGTACTATAGGCATAACAGATGCTCAAAGAAAACACTTCCCAGTAATGTGTCTCTCCTTGAGGCAGAAAATTCACTTCCTCTGAAGACTGTAGATACATCTTGCTAGAAATGAATGTGTGCAAATTAGCTTTTTGTGATTCCATGAGCTATACTGAAGAATCTGATGGATCCTGGCTAAAAAAGGAAAGCCTTCTGGTGAAGAAGCATTGCAGGGTCCCACAACTGCAGTCTTGAGTAGTATGACAAAGGAACAAACAACATAAAACAAAGAAATGAGGAAGTAAGGAAATTAAATGAAAGAAAAAAGTGCAATAAGGAACGATGGAATAGTAGGACTTGGCAAAAATGGCTCAATATATGGATTATTCAGAGAGTCTTCTTATTCTCCAGCATTACTCTTTATAGCTAAAATCAATGCTGCACCTTCTATTTTCAGTAACACCTATCTTGTTTCTCTTCTCAGTAGATCACAGCATCAGAAACTTGAAAAACAGTATCACTTTCTTCTTTTTTTTAAACAGAGAAGTATGAACATAAAACCTAGTTGAGGAACTTTTATAGTTGTAAATTTTCACAGCTGTTAACATCCTTCCTTTATTGCCTATCGAACTGAAATCACAGTAACAAGAATCTTGAATCAAGAAAGTAGATTTTAAAGTGTTGTACCCCAATTTTAAAGACAGAGAGATACAAAAATGTATCAACAGGTATTATTAAAAGCTTTCACAACATTTTTTTTTTGTTTTTAAATATGTAGGCACTTGCGCACCCTTTTCTCTAGAGAATGGTTACATAAAGGACATGGCAGATGTGACCTCCTTAGGTGGTGGGAATTTCTAACTTGTATTAGCAGGCATTGAAAACACTGTATCTTGCAATCCTTGACTGATGCAGAAATCAATTGCTTTTTATTAAGTCACTAAACAGATGAGATCAGTAAAGAACTAACACAGATTTCATTGTATGCAACACTGGGGGAATGTTTTCTAGAATAAGCATTTAAAAAAAATCAGATAAAAAGAATTACTGTATTTCTAAATAGGCTTTCCCACTTTCAGATTAATCATCATGTTTTAAATAAAAACATTAGCATAAAAGCAGTTGGAGGGAATTTACTATTAGCCTAGGAATAATTATATCTTGCAATAGTCACTAAGGGCTGTAACTAAGAGGTTTCATAATCCCCTTCTCTCATTCTGAACACCCAGCCATGTACTTATCTTCAGACATATCTACAATCTTTCTTTATATGCCGACAGCCAGCACCCTTTTACAATGTTACCATCACTATCTTGACTACTTTACCCCATGTCTCTGTTCTCTTTAATGTATTTCTATCCCAGATTTATGCAAAAGCTTCTGAAATAACCGTTTTAGGCCCAGTGCACTAAGTGTCTCAATCTGTTTTATTTAATTCCTGCACTTGACTACACCAAAGTCACTGTCAAATTAAGTATCCTATTTTCAATTTAAATGATCTTTATTACTTCTTTTAGCCCACATTTCTAGTATCGAATTACTTTTGGAGAATTACCCTTAGTTTGTGAACTTTCTGTGGCTGTACGGTGTTTATAGAATGCAACTCCAATTTAATGGCATGCAAAGGCTACGCTTATGATGTTATTAAACTATAAATATATGATAACAGGATCCAAGCTATTTAACTATCCTATTCAAACTACACTATTTATTTATTTTAAAATCTATTTAAGGAAACCACTATTTGAGATGTTATTTCTATTGTACAATTACATATTTTAAAAGTTACCAAGACTCAAAACAATAACTAATGTAATATCTTTGTTTATCTCATATAAAACAGAAGACCTTTTAAAGGAATATTTAAAATCAGCTTGTAAAGTCTCACTTATATTAAAAATCCGAGTGGTAAAAGAAGATTGGCTTTCATTCTTGAATAGCATTTCCATCTTATCATTAACCTCTCTTGACCAAATAGAGCATACCATATACAGAGCAATGCCATATGTAATGTTTATGAAACAAATGGCAAATTCTGTTAATGATTTTAATTGGAAGAAAACACAGTGCAGTATAAGGAGAAACTACTCTGGAGCAATTTTCATCAGCTTGAAATCACAAAAGTGCTACTGTGCTGAGGTTTCTTGCTTTTTGTATAAAAACTCAAAAGCTATGGATGTTTGGGGTTTTTTTTAGTTAGAAGATGATCTTACATTCCTCGTGGAAATTCTCATATGAAAGAAGACTCACATATTGATTACAAAATCTGTTTGGCTCAGTGAATCAGTTCAGGAAAAAAGTAAGGAAAAAGAAAAGACACTTGATTTTATCTAGCAGTCCTGCAGTGTTCAGAAAGTCTAGTTCAAACTGATAAATCTTCTATATAACCTAGGCTTCTCAACAGCCATCCTTCTAAGCACTGTAATCATATCCCTTTTCACTCCAGCCACTCTAGTCATGTACCTACTCTGTTCTTCTTCCCATTCTATATATTTTGGCTCTGCAGCTCTAACATCTTACTAGGCTGTTACCTTTCTAATTAAGCACAAATTAATCTAAGTAGCCTCTTTTCCACTACCGCTCTCAGTGATACTAGGGTTTGCATTTGTGAGGGCATCTGTTATGGTGTCAGAAGTCTTTTGCTGCCAGTATGCTTAGTCTTTGATGCCGTAAAGCCCCTGGGAGCCTCCTGAGGCAGGGAACATAAGCAAAGTCAAGAAAACCAAATATGGAACTTCAGGTGCTGCCAAGCACAATTCAGATGTCAGCCCAAAAAAGCAGTCCAGGAAGAAAATATTATACACGGGCGTTTGTTTATACACTGAACTGACACAAACCCTGCAGTAGCTTTTATTCAAATAAAAAGTCAGACGAGAGAGACATGGCAGCGACACTTGTATTTAAGAAGGCAAAGACAAAGTTTCAGACAGCTATGTGGTTTGGGTTTCCTATTATSTAGATCTTTAGGACGAGAGGAAATGGCCTCAAGTTGCGCCAGGGGAAGTTTAGATTGGATATTAGGAAAAATTTCTTCACTGAAAGGGTAGTCAGGCATTGGAACAGGCTGCCCAGGGAAGTGGTGGAGTCACCATCCCTGGAGGTATTCAAAAAACGTGTGGATGAGGTGCTTCAGGACATGGTTTAGTGGGCATTTGTACTGGGTTGATGGTTGGACTCGATGATCTTAGAGGTCTTTTCCAACCTTAATGATTCTATGATTCTATAATCATGCTTCCATTCAGTCTGGGACTTTTAGGCTATCCTTTGGAGACATGTAAATCCAGCATTCTGAATTACATTTGTGGAACAACACATCCAATTTTCAGGTAGTACAATACTGAAGCTGTATTACCACGCCAGATCTTCCTTTTATTTTTAATTATGTTTTGTACAAAGCTCAGCATGGTAGCTTTTCATATTTATGAAAGACATAATTCATATGACACTATGGAACATATATGAACTATGTTACATACATAAGTAATGTATTACAATAAACCAATAAGCTCAGCATCAACATCCACACTACATTAACTGCTGTTAGAGAAAAGAAATACTCGTCTTTGTTTTTCCTGCCAAGAGCTTCGCCTCTGAGTAATACCAAAGATGATCTACCAGTCCTCAAACTTCTCAATTCTGCTCATTTTTGATAGCTAGGAGCATTTCTTGTTATTTTCAGTATCAAATCATGACTTTGTGTGACACAGTGTCATAAGTGGACCAGAATTTATTAAATTTGGCCTACAGAAAGGCCTGGGTAGACTCACAAAAGGCATATAAAAAGGATGTCCTGTTTTATTTTTTCCACATACTTTTAGAAGCGATCTATGTTGTTCTTACAAACAGGAAAAATACATCTGCTAGCAAGACTCAGCGCTACAGAAAGTAACGATGTAGATGAGGCCTGGTGAAGAAAGGCCATTAGACTGAAAACAGGGAAACATGAGTAAACAGTGAATCCCACATTTCAGTGGTCTAACTGAAATGTTTTTCAGTTAACAGCCAGTAATAACCATGAAAATGTTTAAGTGTTAAAGTAGCAACAAGAGGACTAAGCTTTCTTCATATAACAAGCAGAAAACAAAGCTAAAACACCCACACCCTTTGCTCCATTTTGTATGTATGAAACTAGCAATACAAAATACATGATATTATTCCAACTTTTTTACATGACTTCTTTCATAAAAGACTGATTCTGATTTTTTTTGGAGAGGTCTTTATTGAACACACTCAGAACTAGTAACTTTTTTTCCCAGAGTAATTTTCCTTATTCCACTATGCAGACACAAATTTTTCCAAACAGGCAACTATATGCAATTATCCTGATAATGTGTCCAAAATTAAAGATCTAAGAATAAATAAAAAGGTACACACACAATTTGTCTTTTTACAATTTGCCGTTTATCTTTGGATTCAGAGCACTGTGTATGAGTCACCCAGGAGAATTTAACTCAGCTCTACTTTAGTAATCATCCGTCTCTGATTTCCTACGGCATGTATTAGCTAGAGACTTATTTTCAAATATTATACTGAAGTCTGAGTGAAGTTTAGGGAAAAATTAAAAAACTTACCTTCAAAAACTCTGAAGGCTTTCTTGCAGCTTGGTAGAGGCCATTTTGCAGAATTTGATTTTTGAAAATTTTCTTTTAACTTCAAATATTCCGTAGGGAAAAAAGATTTGGTAGAGTTGTTCAGTTCTGCAATAGGTAATGGGAAAGAATGTATACATCAATGCTATAAATATAGCAATAATTTGCACACGTTTATACTACAAAATAAAAATGCCTTATCTACTGTGTAATCCTTTTTCTGATTATAACTTCTCTTAAATTGTTTTAAAATCACATTTCCAGATATAGCAAGAATAAGTCTTAAACATGCTGTTTTTATTTTATTCCTCTGAAAAAAAGCATTTAGGAAAGATGATGTCAAATCCAAGCAAAATGAAGTACATAATAAATCAGGCTATTTAACTTACAAAACTATGATGACCTCTATGAAAGAAAAGGACATCTATCAAACTGCCTGTGGTATTAATTCTCAGTTCATACCGTTTTTTGTTTAACACCATCACTCAGTAATACAGTCAGTAATCCAAGGAGAGGGGAAGAGCGTGAAAACGTTTTTGGAGATTTTTTAAATGTTGTGGATTAACAAGAGTTAAGAACACATTCGTAGAATGATTAATGACACAATGCAAGAGTTGACATAACTTATTAATCGCAAGAAATCATCAGCTTCTTGGGATATAGTCTGGGGAAATATCTACATGGACTGCAACTCAAAATTGTCAAAACTAACCTATCCATAGCAATACAACAATGGAAAACAATTTAAAAATAACCACATTTTCCTACCACAGAAGAGAATTGATCTGCTGATAACAGACTGAGTTACCAAGATAGTAGTTAACAGGGAAAACTTCAAAACCCCCCATTTTGGCCCTTCAAACCACCATGGCTCCAGATAAATACTAATAATAGCAGCCACTACCATAATTCCTTCTGCACCTTAAAAGAAAGAAAAGGCCCTTCACAGATCTTTGAAAAGGCTTCTGTATTATTACTTTACCTGGTTCATTGCAACTGTACATACTTTTTCCATAATCAATATTTTATGAAAGGATTAAACCTTCTTCTCTGGCAAATTTGAGAATGCTAAATTTTTTGTGAGCAGGCTCCAGAAAGAAGAAAAAATTCCAAATGCCCTTTGGTTGCAGTAGATTTTTCTATGTAAGAGGAAGGCAATAGCAGATTTGAAGAAAAAAAAAAATGCTGGTCTTATTCCCAAAATTATTCTGTATTTCATTGTGTTGGAACGAGCTGGAATGAGGCTACAAACACATGCAGCGTACAGAAATCTCCAAATCCTTCCATCTCATTATGTGAGAACAGTGCTACTGCACCCATAAACCTCTGTCAGTGAAAGGGAAGAGGCCATTTTCTTTCCTAAATGTAAAAGGAACAATCTGTGTATTTTTCACTAGCGGTTTTTAATTTTTACATAAGAGCTTTATATGATATTGACCATATTTGGATTAAGTACTATTCAGACTCAGAGAAACAGCCTCTGATGGGACTCTGCTTGCCTCTCACAGCATCAGCAGAGAATATTTTAGTTTCCTTCTACAGGCCATAAAAATTGACTCAGTTCTTTCAATGCTATTGTCCAAATTTAAACACTGAAACGTCTGGTGAGGCATCTGATTCCTGTTTTTTCAGGAAAGGCAGTGGTGACAACTCTTACTGGCTTTTAAAAGGTTGCTTGGTTAGTCTTTTAACGAAAGATCCTTTCTGGCTGGCCAGGCCACTTGTCCTTCTGTAGGTATGTGACCCTCTCCTTGCCACATGCCTGGGCCTCCCGTGCACAACCAGTACGCTGAATCTGCATTTCTCCAAAGTTGTGGATTTATTGTACAGGAGTGCCAGATCTGGCCCTTCTTGGAAACACTTAACATAAATGAAACTTTATATGAATGGAAGTGTAGAAGCCAATCCCTGGCTCACTCTTACCCCTGATAGGAGAGGCATTTAAAAGACAGAGTTACTTGAAGTGAGTTGCTGCAATCAGATCAAAAGCTATTGTCTTAGGTGTATCCTGGGCACCCTGTCATCTGACCAGATGTGAGTTTATCCTGACGGGAGAAAGCCTTTAAGAAAGACGGGAATGCAGGCCAGACACCATCAGAGCAAGCTCTCTGGACTGGAACTCACTCTCAAGGGAACCAGTGGAAAAGGCTCACTTGATCAAGGCAACAGGCCAGAGGAAGTATCCTCGTGGGTCACATTCAGCTTTGTAGCTTTGGGTTAAGCACTCTTTTTCTTCATAATTGGTGGATAATTGACCTGTTAGCCTTCATCTTTTTTTGACATGTCACATGCATCCTTCTGTTGCATTTATGTTCAGTTTGCAAAACTCTGCACGCTAAAAAGTGAACTTCTGAATATATCCTTAAATGTTTTCTTTTTGAGATATCCTTGTAAAATAAAATGCAGTTATACAAAAGGAAAGCTGCAGAAAGTATCCAGAATAAATTAGTGAGGGAAATAAGGCATCCCAGCTGTATCATTAGAGAAATATGTAAAGAATGCTAGCAACTTTGCTTTGGTGGCTGCACAAACCTATAGCAGCAGTGAATTTAGCATAACTTTTAAAAGGCTTAATAAATCTCCTGAGTAAAAAAAGTATTTACTACCCTTTATATTGGTCTGGCACCATCCATCTTCCTTAATCTGTTGATTTTACTCATTTCTCTAAGGATATGATATCATCATCAATATTTCTTGGTTGATTTAAAAGCTGCTCAACATGTTATGCACTGGGAAATTACAAAATATATTTCTTAATATATGTATAATAAAACAAAGTAAATTTAGTGTACCTATTTTCAAATATATTGCTAAGTCAAGCATATATTGCTATATACTGAATGGCAATATACAAATAACTGCTGTAAGGCCATATGGATTTCTTTCATCTGAAATTGTTAATACTAACCACATCTCATACACTTTTATGGCTCTCTACAGTAGACTCTCTATTTACATATTTATGATACTGTATTTACACTTTAGCCACACAAATCCTTTTCCTCAAAAAAAGTACATACCTTTTCAGTATTTTCAAAGAATCGGTTAGGTTGGAAGGGATGTCTTGAGATCAACTAGTCCAATAACCCTGCTCAAGCAGGGTCAGCTACAGCAGGTTGCCCAGGAGCATGTCTGGTTGGGTTTTGAGTATCTCCACAAAAGGAGACTCCACAGCCTCTCTGGGCAACCTGTTTTGACCACCCTCACAGGAAAAAAGTGTTTTCTTGTGTTCAGATGGAATTTCATGTGTTTCAATTTGTGCCCACTGCCTCTTGTCCTGTCAGTGGGGCACCACTGAGAAGAGTCTGGCTCCCTCTTCTTCATTCCCTCCCATCAGGTATTTTTATACATTGTATATTAAGTACTCAAAGGCTACAAATAATCACGGTAATATTTCACTTAAATGACAGTACTTTAAATGTGTTGAAAAGTTTTGCAAATACATTTTAGCAAGCATCTATATTCTCTCTTTGTGCTCTCCCAGTAGTATTTTACTGCAGCAAATCTGTTAAATAGCTTTTTTAAAATCTAAATCACCCTAAAACATCTGGAAGTAATTCTCTATTGGTGAAACACACTTCATCTGTACTTCAAATCCAAAGGAGCATCAAACATTTAGCAAATGAAATGAGAACACCTTGAAACCTCTATACACCAGCCAGGCAGGGTGCTGAGAGAGCTCAGGCGGCAGCTTTCCATCCATTTTCTCTGCCGCAGTGCTGACATAGTCAGTCCCTACCCCTGGCCACCAGCAGCTTCCCAGTGAACCATTTTGGGGCAATTAGTTTGTCTGAAAAATGACTCCTTCCCACCCAAATGAGTTCTTACTTAGCCCAGTCAGTTCCTAGAACTGCTCTGCCATCAAATTATACAAAGTTGTGCCTGTGCAGAGGAAGAGTCTCTGCACAACCAGAAATCGGAGCTGGGCAGCTTTGCTGATCAATGTCAAATCATACTTTTACCTGCATCCCCAACCTGTCATCATCACAGCACTCTCCCAGTTTAAAGAGGATCGCTGCAAGATCTCTGCAGCATGCAAAAATAAACATACACTCCTGCATGGCTGAGTCATTTCCATTACTTTGTGACCTGTCTATGCACAATTTTAAGTGCTGTAAAGGGCCTAGCTCCAGATATCATAGTGCAATTTTATCCATGGTGCTTGAATTTACCTTTTTAAGCTCCAGGCATAAAAGACTGACTCATGCTGTTCCAGGTATCCAATCTACAGCAGTACTTATCCACTTCTATCCCTGTACCTGTTCTGACATCAAACACCCCTTACCCACTATGTTTTCCTTTCACTAAAAGTCAGGAACACTAGAGATGAGGGTATAAGAGGCTGGTAATGAAGAATTTAAAAACAAGACTAGTTAGGAGGATTATATAGTTCTGCTAGCCTTTATTTTCACTCGTAGCTGAATTAAAGCCATAAAACCAAGAAAAGAGTAATTTTTTTGTGTCATTAAGTCAGTAATTTTAAAAACACTTTTCTGGTAGGATATTTTGAGAAAATGTTTATTACGTTTGGTGTTTGTGATTATTTAACAAGAGGAAACCAAAGAAATGCAAAATATCAGAACCTCACTTCAAAAATCAAGAAGTTTTAAAATATATATCCAGAATAGTTTCTTGCCACTGAAGAAATCTTATGTGGAATAGTCCTAGGAAGAGTTAAATGCAGAGAGAATCTCACAGTGGATTAACATCATCAAATTTTGCTCTGCATGCATTTTGGATGTGGCCCATTGCATAGTATTATTTCTTTCTTCTTTTTATGACTATATTTGGTTAGCAGGGTTTTACTATACTTTTAACTACGTATGTATTCAGGCCAGAAATACAGGAAGGAAATCTACAAATATTTTTCTGTATTGTAAAAACTTTCACTTTTATACCTGTTTGGAAAAAGACTTTGGCAATGGTAGTGCGACACAGTGGACATGGAGTACTGGCTGGATTGTCTTTGGCAAGCATCCTTAAGCAAGGTTCACAAAAGATGTGGTGGCATGGATAGCACATATAAGGATTGAAATAAACATCCAGGCACACTGCACAGAGATAGCTTTCTTTATCTCCTCGGAGTTCATGCTCATCGTACGTATGCAGGTTATCACTTGCAGTCTGCAAGAACAAAAAGAAAAAGAAAACATCTTTTCACAGCTCAGCTCATCATTATTTTGGATAAACCAATCGGCAGGAAGATGACTTTAAATAATGCTTAGGAAGTTGGTACACACTGGTGATATTCTTTATTTTTAATACAGGTCACTTTTAATGAGATGATGAAACATACTGATAAGACAGGAATGACACAACAAGCACTCTGTGGGAAAGGAGAACAAAAATCATATGAGACAGTAGAAGAAGGAAATAACAAAACCAAAAAGGCTGAGTAAAACGGCACTATGATCAGATTTCTTCTTTTAAAAACAAATTTTAACCATTTACTTGTAGCTTTATTACCAAAATACCTGCTTACTTTGCCAAGAAAGGTGAAACAAAACAAAAATCTCTAAAAATAACCTGTGGATTGTTCTGCCTTTGAAAGATAATTTGTGATGGGCATGTTTCAGCAACAATAATGACTCAGAGTTTGAAACAAGCCACAAGTCTATTACTACAATGCAGAATCTAAACAGTAGGAAGTCTAGGAACCCCTAACAACTTTGATAACTGCTTGTTTTTGCCAGCACATATGCTCCAAATTTCCTTGCATTGATATATTTGTTGGGGAACATAGTTGGACTTTCCAAATGGTGTACATGCCATATGAGTGTAACAAGTTGTGTGTATTGCCAGGTTCCTGTTTTGCTTTTGTAAGATGACTAACCCTTTCCATGTAATCTGAAGGTCTTATACTAATGGCATCCAGGGTTTTTGGCTTAAAGAAAAAAAAAATTTTTTTCATCTCCATGGGAGCCACACATGAGACATTGACTCTAGCTCCTCTATCTATCCTCTCTGTTTCACAGCTAACAGAACACAACATAGCCCAAAATCCAAGAAACCCACGAGGAAAGAATGAAGATAGAGGACAGTGTCAGACACTGCTGAGTGTCAAAACTCTTCTATCATGCCCCTTGTTCTAAACTCCCAATTCTTGCCTAATGATCTCAGTTTAAGCGTCTTAATTCTAAGCTGCCCTGTAGTATCAGTGACTTCTTGGAAGCTCCAGTATCCACACTTAATACCCTCATGCCCCTTGCTCAACCACTGCTCTGTACCTACACCTTTGCTAGTACTGCAACACTAGTCCTGCAAGTCCTTCCAGACACCTATTATTGACATTAAGCACACCTGCTGATGCATTTCTACGCAATAAATACTACTCTGTGCTAGAGCAGCTGCTTGATTTGCATCTAATTTGCATACCCTCTAGCTGTATATTACACAGGCCACTTTTGACTCTCATAGGCCATGGCAGACAACCGCTGCCTCATACTGGTATACCAAATATTAATGACGATTCTTATGTTGTGTCTACTGTAGAGATGGGAGTCTCTAGATCTGTTTCAGAGATGATTATATGTATGGCTTACTGGTTTGGATTTCTGTTGTCTCTCATTACAGTCAGTCCTTTTCTATTCAGTAACAACTGGGACTATTACTTCTAGCTCCATGCTGTAGGAAAGTGTTAGAGCAGCACTGTATTACAACTAATAAATAACACCGTTCAACCCCAGACTGTCTCTACACTTACAGCACAGACAATCCACACCAGAAGAGAACGGCAAAAGGTAATTGAGAATTGATCACAGCTAGGTAATTTTAGAATGAAGGAAGTCTCATAATACCGTTTCTTTGACAAAAAGTGGAAAATGATTTGGCACAGAAAGTGAGGAAAGTAGTCTGAGCTTAATACATGACAGAGATGACTTCAGCAGAAATTAGGAAACACTAATACATTGTGACAATAACAACCCCCTCCAACCCAGCCATGTGGACATGGCAGTGTTAGGTTAATCGTCTCAGAGGTCTTTTCCAACCTAAATGATTCTATGATTCTATGTAAGGACAAAATCGTAATTAAAAGCTAGCACAAAGCCAAAAGATGGAGGGTGAGGGAAGCAAGGTTTTGCTGACTGGTTTTGATGAGCACTGATCGGAAATGTGTACACTGTGTACAGAGGAACTGCCTGTCTCACTGGGTGCAAGTTAAACATCTTGCATGAGCCAATTAAGTAAATGAGGGAGCTAGAGGCAAAATGGCTGAGGACTCAAGGGTAATGGTTGGTTCTGAGATAGGTTTGTAATCATAGTAAGATGCACAGTCAGGAGAATCTCCGAGCCAACTGCAATTCGAAAGAAGACCAAAATTATTCTAATGTGCAAACTAGACTCTAACTCTTACTCTAACTCCAGTTAAGAGTAATCTGCTCAGTGCATCAGAGAAAGAGCTGTCTTTCCTACAGCTTTGCACCCCTTCTCAAAAGACCTATCCAGGCACACGGCGTCATTTAGTACTGCAAAGCTAAAATCAGAGCAACTTCCTTATGCAAGAAGCTAATGCACAGTAATTTAAACAGGTATTATTTTTTGTTTGCAATTAAGCATTGCCTAAATGTTCCAACTAGAGCCAGAGTTTCAGTGTTTGAGACCTTTACAAGTGTAAACCAGAATGTTGTTCTTGCAGAATTACAGTACAGACGAAATTGAGAAAGGCCATGTAGACATCAACGGCAGTGATGGGAGTAAAAGATTGCCAAATACTAACAGGAAGACCTTGAAAGCAAACTATTACTTCTAAGAAATGGAAGAAAGGCAAGGGGCTTCAAAAGTTTCCATCTTCCCAAGTCACTTGGGAACTGCCAATACCAACTGTATCACCTGACAGTAACCCCTGATATTTCACTGGTTGGACAGCAGAAGGATGTCAACAAAAAAAAAAGAGAGATCCAGAGGATCAACTTCTGCTCGAAAAGTCTATAAATAAAGAATGTTAGCTAACAAGGAGTCTAACGTAGTTTGGCTGGACTACATGAAAGTATTTGATTCAGTCCCACATTCAGAGAGAACACATGCACCAATGAATAACGTGATATTTAATGTAAGATTTACCTGTAATCATGTGGAAGACCTAGAACTAGTGGATGTAGACACTAACAAAAAAAGATTCTGTATGTATGCTACCAGTAAAAGGAGGTTCAGAGTAAAATCTGGGAGCATGATCAGAACCGCGATAAAACTAAATAAAGCACATATAACATTTGCCCCAAGATGCCGAACTATGAAAAAACCCTTGCAAACCCCTCCATTTTAAACAGACCAAGTTATAATGCTTGGTCTGTGGGAGGCTCAGGAAACCACATTTTCACCCTTACAAACCAGGAGAAAGACTTGATTTACTGCACATTCGCATACCTCACATTTTGAAAGAGCAGTATGCATATTCTCCTTTGTTCTTTTGCAAGCTGCCTCTCGGTAGTCTGTTCCACGCTATTAGTAAGCTGTATATAAATAAATCTACAATGATTTGCAGCTCTAAAATAAACTTTAAGCCTTCAGTTTTACTATCTAATCAGAATCATACACCCCACGTCTGAAAAAATTTAAAAGAATGAATATAGATCCTGTTTTGTACAGAAATGGATCAAAAAGAAATAAATACTTCTTGGTTGCTGCTGGAAAAAAATAATCAGTGGGTTTAGCCTGATTTCCAACAGAAATGCAGCTTGTGGGAGTGCTATATCTATCCATCTGTCAGGTTGTCCCACAACAGCTTTTGAACCCATCAGTCAATCAATCTGACACAAATCTGACACAAGGGTTGTGACCTCAGGTATACTGGGTTCATGAAAATTTCATAAAAATTTACAGCTAGGTTGAGTAGAGAGACTGAAATGAGTGCCATCGCTATGGGAAAGTCTGCAGGTGCTTTGTTGCTTTGAACAGAATTTATCTAGCCTAATTTCTGCAGTCTAAATTGGTGACTTTTTATGGAGTTTCAAAAGCAATCTCAGAAAACAAATTCAAGTCCAATTTTAAAATGTAGGAAAAACCCTACCAAAAATCTGCTAAACTAGCAGAAGTTCTTTCACATCAGGTCATAAGGTCCACCTCGGTTTGTATGCCTTTGAGCACTCTGTTTTGGTTGACTAGTATGATGAATGCAAAAGGACATCTTTTCAGGTGTCTGGCAAACCTAATCTTGAAACATATAAATCATAATAGGGCAGAGGTGCCAATGCCCATGGCTTAAATATCTGTACAAATCAGTAATTCAGTCTGAACTCCCTGCAGTCTAAATTTCTCCCCATACAACATTTCAGAAAAATCCAAAGGCAAGACAAAAACTTCAAAGCAGAGCAAAGCAGCCGAAGCAGCTCTCTGGAGCTACCTACTGCCCTGTCCTCCGTTCAGACCCTCTCTGCTGCATTTGGGTTGGATAAATTGCTCAAGGGGAAACAACTGAAGGACGTTTTCTTCATTCTTCTTCTAGAGAACTTTTGTTTAAAGCTAACAGTGTATTTTATTTTTTTTATTCTGTATCATTTAGAAGTAGCTTTGGGCAGTGGAGTTGTTAATCTTGCGTGATTAAGTACTTTGCAGACCAAGGCTTCTAAGGCAACTACTGATAGGACACCTCTACTTTTTGTATATGGGGATCTACAGAGACAACAATAAATGAATAGAATAAACAATGAAAGTGAAAATCAGAATATTTTCAAAAGATATTTGCACTCTAACTTCTAGTTAGCATTTCCCATGTTCCAGAGAAAATAAATTACCTATCTTCCTGCTTCTCAGAGAAGATATGCTCCTTAACACTCTAATTCCCTTTCCCTTTCTATTTATCCAAGGTTGTTCTGAGGTCATGTTCATTCATGAGGGCTACTGCTTTTCAGACATGAAAAGACTTTTTGACCCTCCAAACTTTGTTTTTTCCACACTCTAGCAGTTTGCCTAATGACTTGTTTAATCAAATATATGTACACATACTAACTTCTCTCTATCAATCTCCAATTGTTTCTATCTTTAGGTAATGATGGCTACAATAGTATTACTAACATCTTTTCTTAATCCTAAATGATCTCATAGTGAACAACACAGGCAAGTTAAATTTCTTATCTAAAGTTTACTGAATTACTATGTATAGGCCATAGTTGAGAAAATTAAGTATCAGGTTTTTAATGTTTACTGTATCCAAACATTACAAATGCTACAAACAGAGCCAGGTCAATAACTCCATGAGTTTATCATACTCCTGCCTAAGATAATTATCCAGTCTATTATTTTAGTATTTGAGCACTTTACGAGTGCAACTCATCACAACTTGCCTGGTTAGCTGAATTTATTTTCTCTAACGTGCGTTAAAATTTCTTGTACTTGCCTACTGTGACCTTGTACTATCGCCAACCTACTTAACTATGATAAACTCATGAAGTTCTGCACAGCACTGTTTGGACTTGACTAGGTGACTGCCATTGCACAAATCACTGCTGAGTCATTAGAAGGTCCAAGTCTGTTAGTCACAAATCAAAATGCATGCAGAAAAATTGGATGGCGTACAGAAAAGATACTAGAGATTAAAACAGTGAGCCAATAGCCTGAAGATGAGATGCTTATAGAGAGCAAATGTTTGAGCTGGCACTAGTAGTACGTTTTCTTTTCTTCAGGTGCAGTAGGACACGGTTCGGAGGAAGGATCAAAGGTGCTGGCAAGACTGCGCATAGTCAACAAATCTTTGAGCATTTCTCTGAGTTCACTACTCCTCTCAAGAGTTAAAAGACGTTGTGTTGTGCACCCTGAAATATAAGTAAGTATTCTCATATGCTGGCCTGGAAAAGTTAGCTTGAAGATATTATTGAAGCATAAAGAAGGAGATAGGAAAGGAGACAATTTTTGTGGTCCCAGATGGAAACACTAGGGATAACTGGGAACTAGGAGCTGAGCAACTGATATGCATCAGGGCCTTGCTTCTGTGCTTACAAACACTGTCTGGAGCAGCTGTACCGGAAACTATTCCTTATGACTAGTAAGCAAGAAGTGTCCAGAGCCAAGGATTTATGCATTTCATTTAACCCATGCGATGTTGCTCCTTTGATGAGGCCACTCACATCATCAGCAGAGCAGAGGCCTCACCAATGGAAGATGTAGGGAAATGAAAAACCTGCCATTTCTATGGACCCTTGTAAGGACAAAAAATTCTTCCAGTATTGAATGCCAGGACACCTTCATAACCACAGTGTGATGTGGATATAGAAAACCATTGGAAGAATATAGCTTGTGCTTGCCCAAAAGGGATTTCTTCTCTTGCTGCCTACATAGACTGCTTTTAAAGGCTCTTCTGAAGTTCCGTACAGGTTGTTACTGAGATCTCTGCTAGAATAACATACCCGAGTTTGAACATCTACAATTTAAAATTGACATTGAAAACCAGAGAGAGCACAACAAAAACATATAAAAGCTTAAAATATATCCCACAACAGAAGGCAAAGGAATTCAATCAACCATAAAAAGGAATAATAAGATGCCACATCTTACAGATGCAATTAACACTTCAAACTGAAAATAAGCCAGAAATTTGAAGTGAGAACAATAACAATTTAAATGGATTATCAATATGATAAACCCTCCACCACTTACACTCTAAAATGCGGGCTATTTTTTTCAAAATAGCTAATCTCATGGCCTGAAAGTTAATGGAGTAGGTATAAAACACTGAGTGCAAAGCCTACAGGAGGCTATTTATCAGTTTATAACTATTACAGCCCGGCTGCAGACAGAAGTTAACTAAGAGACAGTACTAGCACTAAAATGGCTGGATTAATTCAGCACTCTATGAAACATAAAGCCCATCCTCGTACATGGACACTTCACTGGAGTCTGAGTAGGTTCAGCCTCCATTTCCTTCTCTGGAGAAGCAGTTATATTCAAAAAATGCCAAGGTAATCTGACAATATCTGACTTTTATAGACCTAAAACTATTACAAAGAAACAATAAAAACCATTACTTACTCAGAATTTAAAGTTTTACAGGCTATATTTATTTAATCTGATTGTTCAAGGAACCATGTTCTTTTTACACACTTCATTAAAGAACACTTAATTAAAGAACATTAGTCAGAACATTTTTTAAACTTCCAGTTAGAAGTTACTTCTGTAACTTCAGAGTTTCAGAACTGTAATAACCTCAGTAGCCTGTTAATGACAAACATTATTTAATGTTAGTTAAATGCATTGTTAATATGATTTCTTTGAAGTAAAATAACAATTTGAGGACATAACTAGAGTACCTAAGAAAAATAAATTTATAAAATGCCTTGATACATGGCAAGTTAACCAATTTGTCTCACTGAAATATTTTTACTTCAGCAGATCTTTAATCTTACTTATGTCAGGAGATAAAGGCTTACTTTGTGGAAGAAGTGAAAAACAAAACTCAGAAAAACAGATAAAGGAGAAGAAAATGATCTAATATCTGTCCTTTTTCTTCCTGTACACACTTCACAGAACTAGAATAATTACTATTTTATTGTATTACTGATTCATACTGTTTTAATCAGGTTGAAACAGGCCACACAGAACTGAATATCCCTTGTGCTAGATGTTGTACATGGGTATCATGCATTTATCCTTTTTCCAAGCATCTTATATAATAATATTCCATTTTCTTGTTATGATGGATTTGAAATTATTTAAGCATTTTTTATTATGCAATTTGGTTAATCTCTGCAGTTCCTTCTATGGCATAATTGAGCCTTTAAGCTTTTGGAATATACATCTAAACCGGCAACTCTAGATATTATTACCCTCTTGGAAATTTCTCTTAGGAGAATCATATTTTTATTGTTTAAGGAACATCTGTAAACACAGCTTTTATGAAGATCTCTTGAAGATCATGGCAACTACTTTATTGACTTATCATAAAGTATTACTCCTATTAAAATAAGTTAATTATCAAGATGAATTCAGAGACAAGCCACTGGAATAAATATTACTCAAAGTACTTGAACCACACTGTCCTGGTTCCGGCTGGGACAGAGTTAACTCCCTTCCCTGTAGCTGGAGGGGGTGCTGTGTTTTGGGTTTGGTAATGAAAGGAACGTTGGTGGCCCATTGATGCTTTGGTTGTTGCCGGGTGGTGCTTGCACCAGGACTTTTCACCCTCCCATGCTCTGGCAGGTGCAGGGGGAGCTGGGGGGGAGCACAGCTGGGGCAGTTGACCCAGCTGGTCAATGGGGTGTTCTACACCATGTGACGTCATGCTCCGTGTTAAACTAGGGTTGGGGGGGAGGCTCTGGGGTTCGTCTCACACGGTTCGTTTGGAACACGCGGGGGGTGAGCAGTTGCACTGTGCATCACCTGCTTTGTATATTGTGTTATTGTTGTTATCATTGTTGTCATTACTGTTCTACTTTGGTTTATTTCCATTATTAAACTGTTTTTACCTCAACCCGCAGGTTTTCCTCCGTGTGTCCTCCCGATTCTCTCCCCCATCCTACCGGAGGCGGGGGTGAGCAAGCAGCTGTGTGGTGTTTAGTTGCTGGCTGGGGTTAAACCATGACACACAATCGTCTCAATGCTTTAATATTTATACCAACCCCTAAACTAGTATATAAGAAATAAGTGCCATGTTACAAGCCTATCTTCATTTTTATTTTGATTTTGCATTTAATAAAACACACACGTTATTTATTCAGGCATTTAAGAGAATGATGTGAGCATTATAGCTAAGTTGGCAAACGAAGCTTCATGCCAAAAATAAATATGCAGAGTAGAGCATCCAGGCACAGCTACTATTGTTAGTACACCTTACAATAAAGCAAATATTAATAATAATTCATCTTCATTGTAACCAGTATTTCAAACATAGAGGAGGAAAATTCATTCACAGAGGCCTGCAAAAACTTCTATGAATCTCCTAGAGCCTTGATGTGATGCCTAAATAACAGATAAAAGGTTGTATTGGCACTTCTGGTGTGAATTCCATGCGGAGAAAGCATTTTCTTTTTTTACAACTTCTTTTTTTTACAGAAGTTGTAGGGAAAAAAAGGAGAGCATTGTTCCTCCTTTTGGTATTACAAATCTCCTTTGCATTTTGGAAACTGAAACGATGTAGAACTGGCAGTAACACGTGTGCTAAACAGACTGCTGAGGTTTACAGACGTATTTGGACTGGAAGGTTAAATTATAGTCTTGAAGAAGTAAACAAGCTACACGCACAAAGATTGCCTTCTGTTAGCTAGATCAAAGCAGTTGCTATCTCCATCTGAAGAGTCCTCCTCTCTAGTACAATGAGAGTACAACTGCCCTCTAGTACAACCTAGTAGTTATTCTGGTACATGGTAAAAAGACAGAGTCCTGTCAATTCACATACATAAAGAGTTAGAGAATCAATAAGATATTTCTGTTGAAATATTAGTGTTATACCTGTGAAAATAGCATATCTTTTAATTTTAACAAAGAGATTTGCGGCATTGAAGTAACAGACAATTGTATGCATTTATTTTTCCATTCTACTTCTAGGCTTTGCATGAATGTATATACTACTACTCTGTTAGGGAAAACACTCATAACAAAATGTCTGTAAAAGAATGTCTGCAACAGGGTTGCTATATTTTGGCAGCTTTGCATAAATATAGCCACAGTATATCAAACAACGCATCTGAAATTCTTCTTGTCATTCAGCATAAATCTAAAGCAAATTACAGTGATGCATGACACAATCTGAATTAACAGATAGCATACAAAAGGCCCTTTTGTGCAGAACACCTACTCTTATGATTAAAATAGGTCTCTTCCCCAGCACTATACAGCAGAAAGTGGAGCAGATGACATGGGAAGAGCACTAGCCAGAGATGGACATCCAGTCCTGTTCTGAACAGCATTTACAAATGGTTTATAACTCAGTGTATCTCCACTTGTGGAACATGGCTTTATAAATAACAACATCAGTCTACAGATTTTAAGTTTCCTACCAAAGCCTCATTGTTCCTGGGATTTGCCAGCTCCAAGTTAGAGTTCTCTCTGCTCGTACAGTCTACAGTAACTGCATAGATTTGTCTGTTAGCAGTTATCAAAACATCAACACAATGAGAGTCACACAGAGTTTCTGGCTGATAGATATGGTTATAGAAGACTTACTACCGTCTTGGACAGAAGGATGAGTTTGCTGAACTTAACTCTCATCACAAGCTGTTTCAAAAATGTCTTTAAATAAATTTTACACAAATTCCTTAGTAGTATTAGGTAAGCATGACCTTCCTTTCAGTCACTAATTGTGGTGGCTACATGGTCACTCAAATTTTATTAATACAATAATAACAGATTTCCAACACAGGCTGGGGCAGAAGCGAGAAAGTTCTTGCCTTTTATTCATCAGATAGAAGAGAATTTAGCTAAGAACGATCACAACTATGACTCAAAAGAGGTATTTAACCCAGATAAATTAACTGTGCTTCTATCTGTATTCACCTGGATGCACATTACGGTATGCCCAACCTTGACCCTTCAGCGGGGCACCTGTCCTTCCGTCTGGACTGGGTGCCCGTTTTCATTGGACTGGGACACCCTACCTCTCACCCCAAAATCAAGATACAAACAGGACACCCTAGATTTATGAATCTGCAAGCACCATCTGTTTCCACAATCAAGGTATGGTTTGTGACATATTACAGTAAAAGAAGGATTCACCTAGTGAGATGAATTGCTTTAAAATATATCGCCCTAAAATTAGGAACCTAAAACTGTATTTAGACAATTAAACGATTGTCCCAGTTCTCAGAATTTTCCTTATCTGGATGGAGCAACTGGGTGATCATCTTGCTCAGAACAATCAGGCCACTTATTTAAAGTGTCTTGGCCAAGTTTCTTAAACTCAAATTAATTATTGATTACATAAATAGACTCCATCTCTAGAGAGTGTTTAAAGTACAACATTCACTTACACTGAAGGAAAATAATGGCAAGTAAAGGGTTTCAAAGAAGAATATATCTGAGAAACTTAGGGGATAATCAGATTTCATCACTGTTGCTTAATTTTTTATACCTAGTAAGATCACCACTGAATAATCCTAATTTCATCAGAATTGAATGTTTGAATTCACTTCTTATGCAGTTCTGGCATGACTTGGAAAAATCATACAGAGTTTTTCTTTAAAATGCAAACAAAAAAATCACTGGAATACATAAATGTATGTTTTTACTTCCAAAAATCAGGAAAATGATGGTAGATTTTCCATTACTACAAATTTGCAAAAAGTCCAAATCTGATTTCTTACAGAACTTGTATTGCCTTTCTGGAGATTTTCTCTAAGTTGTAAGTGACACTATGAAACGAAAAAATGATTTAAGGTTAAGACTCTAGGAGTCATCAACAACAAGAAGCAAGATTTTTTCCTCCATTTTGATTGCATAGTTACTCTGACTCAGTAAAACTCGCAGTTTGTAATCCATCTGTAGTAGACATTGTAATGCAAAATTTAAACAATAAACCACCAAAATACAAAAGTGTTTCAGATGTCTTCATGTAGCAATAGAAAAAAAAAGTCCTTTTTGTTTCTTCTTATCAACCTTTGGAGAGTGACACTGAAATTTGATCTTGCACTGTTTAAAAAAAAATTCAGGTGGATCTGCAGTAACAAAATGCAATCCAACTGTTCCATATATTGCTTTTCTCACAAATAATATCTAGATGATCAATTTGATTAACCAATCTCTCCTCAACTCTTATTCTTTATGATATTTTATCAGAAAATTTATCAGAAATTTTATCATAAATTATGGTTCTGTGATGGCAGCTGTCAGCAATAAGCACTACATTCTTTCCTTGGTATTTTATTCAGCCATATCCAAAGTCATCCAAACTGTGCAAAAGCTTATTTTCCTCAAATTTAACCATTAAATGCCTCAGCCTGAAAGTGCTGAACGTGGATGGCTTCAAAGGGGTCAGCTGTCACTATACTGATACCTAAATAAATCCTCTTTCCAGATACTTGATTTAAGCTGATGTTATCCAAATCTTTTCTGTCTGATAAACAGAGCAGAAATCAGTGCTTATTTTTTATTTCTCAGTATAAGTGAAAAATTCTTGTATGCATGCATGCACGTTTCTGTAATAATTACTAATTTCATATACACTTCCATAAATATTTCCTTTCATACAGAGCAAATTACATTCCCTGAACAGGTATTACAACATTCAGACTTTATTTTATGCAAGACATGAATTTTCTGTGTTGTATAAGCAGCATATTGCATCCTACTTCATCTTCCCTAGAAGTTATTTATGAAGATGGTAAGGCCATTTGAAATTTTAGGGTGGCAACATTTCTCATGAGCCTTCCTACAAAAGCCTTGAGACGTCTCAGTAACGACCTCTGACGATTTCAATCTTTTCTCTCTGCTATAGTTTAATATTGCAGATTTTCCTTCTAGTGAAGTCTCTCAAAAACCTGCTCAGAAACTCAAAATATGAAAATCCATCCCCCCCAAAAAAATCAGAGAGTTTAAGGTTTTTCTTTGGAATGACAGGATGCTGAAACAGAAAAATCAAGCTGAACATCTGCTATTTCACATTTCTCTGCCTGGATTAAAAAAGCAGGATGCAACTATTAATGTTGGTGCAACATACTCACCAACAGAAAGATTTAAGAATTACTGTGCTAAAGTCAATAACTGACTATAAACAGGATTAGTAGCAAAAAGAAAGCAACCTCAAAGTAACTGGTAACTGTGTAGGAGAGAGCATACGGGTAAAAAAAATCCCAGACCATTTACCCTTGACCATCACTTCTCAAACACCATTTCCTTTGCAATAACTTGTTTAAAACATAAACCTTACAAAGGGTCTAGACGGTCCACAAATTGAAGCTTTCTGAATTCTAAGCAGCAGACTGATGACAAGATGTTTTGATAAGCCCTTCCAGCTGTCCCCTTCTCTTGTACAGAAGTCTCTTCACCTGTTAGCAGTGGGGTAGGCATGATATGTGACACCTCTTTAACTGGCATAAAGTTGTTATAAACAGTTTTATTTATGATACACATGCTACTCTGCTAATTATTATGCCATATTTCTGTTTAAACAACACATTGCTGTGAGACTAGACTTTTGAATTAAAAAATCAAAATAATAGCGATGCTATAAGATTTTCTTTTCTACTTGCACTGCTGATGGAATTTTATTAGCAAAGGAAACAAGCACTTGATGACATTTGCACAGAAATTGAATTCAAAATTTCTCTTGTTTTTGTGTGATGGGAATATGGCTCTGTAGATGACATAGAAATGGCAGAAAAAGTTTTGCAAAGAATGAGCTGGATGAGGATGTAACAAAACCTGTTTTCTGCTCAGCATTTCAGGGTACTCTGACACAGGCGATATTTAGGAGGTAGAATTAGACTTCTCCTTGCTTAGAACATCTTGGACAATTTTCCAGAGGAAGCCTCACTGCCAGTTACTAAACTGTGATCCATTGCTTGTAACATTGCAGTTTCAGTCTTGACGAGATCCACTGCTACAAGCTGATATCGACTGAACATAATTCGTCTTCTGTGACTCAGAGGGTATGGGACAAGGGACCTGCCTCAAGACAGGCTCCCATGTCTCTCTCTTCAGAGGGGATGTGATATGCAAAGGCGAGTCAGGGGAAGGGCCACCATGGAGCACTGCTGTTGCAATGCTCAACAAAAAAAGATTACTTTTTTGGTGGGAGGGTGGAGCTGAATTGGTCTTCTTTGCTCTGATGAAATTAATCCACATTCTGATTAGCTGTGTAGGACAGTGGAAACAAATGTTTATTTTTGAGAAAAAAATGTGCTGTTCTGGTTTTGGCTGGGATAGAATTAATTTTCTTCATAGTAGCTAGTATGGGGCTATGTTTTGGATTTGTGCTGAAAACAGCATTGATAACACAGGGATGTTTTAGTTACTGCTGTAACTAGTACTTACACGGAGTCAAGGCCTTTTCTTCTTCACCCCACCAGCSAGCAGGCTGGGGTTGCAGTAGAAGTTGGGAGAGGACACAGCCGGGACAGCTGACCCCAACTGACCAAAGGGATATCCCACACCGTATGATGTCCTGCTCAGCATATAAAGCTGGGGGAAGAAGAAGGAAGGGGGGACGTTCGGAGTGATGGCGTTTGTCTTCCCAAGTCACCGTTACGCATGATGGAGCCCTGCTTTGCTGGAGATGGCTGAACACCTGCCTGCCAATGGGAAGGAGTGAATGAATTCCTTGTTTTGCTTTACTTGTGTGCGTGGCTTTTGCTTTACCTATTAAACTGTCTTTATATCAACCCATGAGTTTTCTCACCTTTACCCTTCTGATTCTCTCCCCCATCCCACTGGGAGCAGGACACCCCGAAGCGTCTGTGGCCGTGAATAAGTCCACACCAGAGCAGGTACATCTCGAAGCGTCTGTGGCCTTGGTGATGTCTGTGCCACAGCAGGTATATCTCTGAAGGGATTGTGGCCCAAGCGTAAGTCCATGCTGGAGAAGGTACACCTCGAAGCATCTGTGGCTCTGGATAAGTCCATGTTGCAGCAGGTACACTTTGAAGCATCAGTGGCTGTGCATGAGGTCATGCTGGAGCACCTCAAAGCATGTGGCCATGGATAAGCCCACGACAGAGCAGGTACACCCCTGGAGGGACAGCAGTCATGGGTAAAGCCATGTTGGAGCAGGTTCACTTCTGGAAGGGACTGTGGCTGTGGGTAAGGCCACGCTGGAGCAGGTATATCTCTGAAGGCATTGTGGCCCATGGAGAAGGCCACGCTGCAACAGGTGCACCTCAAAGCGACTGCGGCTAGATGTCTATGCCACAGCAAGTATACCGCTGGAGAGGCTGTGGCTCACAGATAAGGCTCCACTTGGAGCAGATACAACCCTAAGGGACTGCAGTCTCTGGATAAGTCCAAGCCAGAGCAGGGACAAGGGGAGGAGTTCCTTGCAATGTTAAACCCTATGGTCTCCTCCAAAGGGACCAGGGGTGGAGATTGCAATGGAAATACCTTTAAATTGTTATAACCCGGGATTTGAGTTGCATATTATAGGAATTACTATAGCAGGAACCACCTGAACCAGTGGAGGACAAGCCTTACAAGAAGCAGTGCAAGTGCAGCAGTGACCTGACCTGAGCTGGCTTTGGTGCCCGGTAACTCTACACAATTCACCACCTCTCCTGTCCTGAGTGACCACCGTAACAGATGGAGCCCAAAGTCATGGACGAAATGAACTCAATGGACATTTTGTGGATATTTGTGGACATTTCACAGAGGTGGTCCACAGACTAAGGGAATGAGATCTGTGTATTACATCAAAGGATGGGAAGGGGGGTGGTGGTTAATGAGGATGTATTGGTGTCCTGGTTTCAGCTGGGATAGAGTTAATTTTCTTCCTAGCTGCTGGTATAGTGCTGTGTTTTGGATTTAGTATGAGAATAATGTTGATAACACACCGATATTTTAGTTGTTGCTAAATAATATTTATACTAGTCAAGGACTTTTCAGCTTCCCATGCTCTGTCAGGTGCACAAGAAGCTGGGAGGGAGCACACCCAGGGCAGCTAACCCAATCGGCTAACGGGGTATTCCATACCATACGACGCCAGGCTCAGTGTATAACTAGGAGGCATGGTCCCGGAAGCAGCCATCACTGCTTGGGGACAGGCTGGGCATCGGTCGGCAGGTGGTGAGCAACTGCATTGTGCATCACTCATTTTGTATATTCTACCATTGTTATTATTATTATTTTCCCTTCCTTTTCTGTTTTATTAAACTGTCTTTATCTCCCACGAATTTTACTTTTTTCCCGATTCTCTCCCCCATCCCACTGAGGGGGGCACGGAGTAAGTGAGCAGCTGTGTGGTGTTTGGCTGCCTGCTGGGTTAAACCACAACAATTGGATAGTGTGGGACCTAAGCATGACATAAATAGTATGGAATAAGGGGTGGACAATGTGGTGTTAAACCACAGCATGTGCCTAGCAATAAGTTACGGTTCTGCTACTATGTGTGTTCTTTCATTCAGGTGTATTTTGTTTCTTTCTTGTAACATTTACATTCATACCGCACACTAACCTGGAATTTATCTTTCCAGTATTAGCGAAATACAAAACAGCAATATATTTCATTAATGAAGGGATCTGTACAGAAATGCTCCGTGTTCTCAGTTTTCACCTACAAATTATTGTTTTGATAAAATAATGTCTTTGTAAGAAGAAATTGTGCTTCAAACCTTGTGAAGTGCTTACACTGTAACAGAAACTTTATTACAGTATTTTAATCACATCATCTCCAGAAACTGAAGCTACTTCAAAACATTCTGTTATAATTGAAGAATTCCAATTCCTGGTAATTTCACGTGGCTAATACATTTCATCTATGTTCATCTCCAAATAGAGCTCCAACTAACTTTCTTCCTTCCCATTTTGCTTACATGCACAAGTAATTAAAATTATAAAGCTTCCTTACAAAAAGAACAAAAATACTCTGGTAAATGACAGTAAGTAATAAAAGATCACCTATGAAAAGGTTAGAAATACCTCAATGGACAAATTCACTCCTAAAATAGTGACACTCCTATAGCTAATTAAATTGCCATAGAAATCTTCATCAGCTTTTGCTGAGGCTATCACTCAGAGTGGTTAGGTCAGTCTTCTTGAAGGTCCTTTACAAGGGTGGTTAGAGGATCCCATTTCACTTACTGACCTCCCTACGAGTTACAGAAAATTACGGTCAACTAGAACATACAGGGAACATAATTTTCTAATTAAGAATAAAGAAAGCAACAAATTGTCAAGCACAGCTGTAGTGTCTGGATATCTGAAACTGCTAAAAAAAGAATAAGAAAGAAATGCTCAAACATAATTTTAGCACTCCAAGAAAATACAGCTGATACAAAATAATAATAAATAGAATTTGAAAACAATGCTCATACTTCTGGCTGCGACATTGAGCACATAGAGACASAGAATTAAAGCAAATAATTTTGATATTCAATTAACCAATTAGCCAGTATTTGGAGAATTCACTAGTCAAACAGAACCAGCAGCCAAATAAAGACTAAGTTAAAAAAAAAAGGATACTTGGAATAATGGAATAAGCTTCACACTGGTTTTTTTGCTACTGAATTTACTGGGAATATACTGCTTCAGTCAAACAGTACTTTTTAGGGTCAATCAAAAAAATCATACTCAGATGTTAGGACAACCTCTTCTAGGAAGAATCCACTTCAAAGCCATGTTACCTATGAACATTTTCATAGTTAAGAAGGAGAGACAATGTCCACTGGGATTCTTCACTAATTCCAAAAGCTTGCTGGGCCCTATCTTTCAAGACCCAAGAGGATATGAAGAAAATAAGTTAATAGGACAGAATTAATTTCTGTTATTGAAAAACTGAAATACAATGTAGGATAAGACTACAAGAAACAAAGCGATTTAACTCCACCAAACAGCAAATATAAGTTTATAAAATGCACAAAAACTTCTGTAATTATAACAATGTATTTTAAAGCCATAGTACTTTTGGCACTTTGGTAAACAATAGGGTGAAACTGATGTCCCATTAAAGTCACCTGGACGGGTCTAGGATTTTGTTCTGCAGCATTAGATAAGAAGACTGAGAAGTTTATTACAGTAGTATAGCACGCATTCATTTAGAACTACTACACAAAAAAATTATATTTATGAATGTACAGGTTGTAGCTACTAATTTTATGATATAAATGGAGGCACAGAGTAAGTCTTAGCAGTTATTTATCTTTCAACAAAAGCAACGTTACCATAAAATATTATTTGTGATCCTTAGATGCAGGCAAGATTCTTGTTTAATGGTTAAAATTTTTCAAAAAGTAGTCCAGAAAAAAAACCAACCTTAAACATGATTATCTTCTCGTATCTAAAATGGATCTGAAGTTTTTGAACTTATCTTAGCACTGGTACACCTTACTTAAAAAGCTTAACTACTCATGCAGCAAAACCACCATACACATTCATTAGAAGTCTCAAGATACCTGGATTTATAGAAGTGAATACACTGCCTTATACTTCATGCTTTTGACCCAACTTAGACATATGACAAAATGAATACTCAGATCTGACTATGGTAGCCAACACACAAAACAGTTCATCATCACTAGACAAGGCACCTCAAGAAATTCACTGCTGACAGCCTGAAAGTCCTTGCAAGACTGACACTAAAAAGGTATAAAAGAGTTTGGAAATTTGTAGAAATATAAACAAAACTGGAATGCACAGCTTACAGTGTTTTCATGTGAAGAACAGTTCAAAATATACACAAGGAAAAAAGGAACATCAGAAAGGGTTATTTCAGACTCATTGCTCTAAATGATGCAAAATGAATTGCAAATTATTTTCGTGGCAAAGCACTGTATTTTAGTTTGATATCAGAATATATATCCCCTTTTTGAAAAATTCAATAGATTTATAATACTGCCCACTACTATTAACATGTTGGTTAAAGGTGGTTTTATTTTTAATTATCTACACTGACAGTAAGAAAGGACACTACTTTGCACCTAGTAAAACAGTGGGGAAATATAGGAGTGACTATCAAAATAATCTTACTAGACTTCTTCAGAGGACAGATTTTGCAGAAGAGCATCCCTCATAATTCAGGACTCTCAAGTGAGGTCTTGTAAACTTTCCGATGTTAGTTACTAATTTTAATTTCCTTAATGTGGGCAGCATCCTATGTCCTTGTTTAGCAGAACAGAAAAAGTCTTTTCTAATGAGGAAACATAACAGGCAAAGACAAAAGATCCAATACAGTGAAGCACACAAAGCGAACCAATGCCATTTAGTTTGATTGTGCTGAGTTGGTTGCCTCCTTAATATAAGTTTGTAGCTGATAAACTGTGATCACTTTTAGATGTATTATTTATGTCAGTTCTGCAGGCAAAAGCAGGGCATATTTGGAGCAACAAAGCTCACTTTTATATTGTTCAAAGACCTGCCTATCTTAAAAAGAATAAAACATGTTAGGCTACGTACTTTTCATTTTATGGCTTTCACAGTGCATCCAATGGGAGGCTAGGACTTTATTTTGTGTCTTAAAGCACGTACTTGAGGGCTAAAGCCCTCAAGCAGAAGATGCGACGTAAAGCCTTTGTGAAGGGTATGACCAGCACAAATACTTAAGAGTGCACATTACAAATTCAAATCCTCCAGCACCCAAGATTTTGTTACTAAAAAGAAGTTTTTAGCCCTCATTCTGCGGAAAAACCTTTAAAAGTAATAAAATTTAACTGGTGGAGACAATCTGAAAGAAAATCTCAGTGATGCAAACTCTGCCCTTCTTAAGCCTGAATGCAGTCTTAGTTCCGAAGTCCATCACTGTCAACTTCAGTCACTTAACCACAGATCATTTAGTGAATACACGGGGTATGAAATGGCAACGAAACAGACTCAGCTGGGAACTGGAGATGCTGCTGGGAAGAAAATGCAGAGAAAAGCACAAAGGTGTGTCAAAAAACAACTACCAATGAGAGAAACAAGAAAATATCCTCATAGCAGTCCATATGTGGCTGTGCTTTGTATTTGTGGCCAAAACAGTGGTGATAACACACCAGTGTTTTGGCTGTTCCTGAAGAATGCTTGCATAGTGTCAATGCTTCCTTCTCCCTGCCACTGCAAGCAGGCTGGGGGTGGGCTTGAGGTTGGTAGTGGAGATAGCCAAGACAGCTGACCCATACCACAGGATGTCACACTCAGCARTAAATCCTCAGGGAGATGAGAAGGAAGGTGGGATGTTTGTGGCTATGACATTTCTCTGCGCAAGCAACCATTACGTGTGGTGAGGCCCTGCTTCCCAGGAAGTGGCTGGACAGCCTGCTGATAAGAAGGAGTGAATAAATTCCTCTTTTTGCTTTTCTTGCACACACAGCTTTTACTTTCCCTACTAGACTGTCACTACCTCAGTCTGTAAGTCTTCTCATCTTCCTTCTATTTCCCCCAACCCTGAGGGAGAGAGGAGTGAGCAACATGCTGGGTGGGTGTTTGGCTGCTGGCCGGGGTCAGCCACCACAGCCCTGAAGGTACTGAGCAGATATTACTAAATAAGTGTTTAATTATTCTTCCAAAGACTGTATCTTGTCAGGAATAAAGAGGCACACAGATCACAAAATAATTTTCTTTAAAAAGAAAAAAAAATCAAACATAAACCAAGTCACCTGTTGCATAACAGTGGAGGATAATTACAGAATAATTACAATTAAAGAATATAAGAAAGCATTATAAATTTTCTCTGTGTACTAAAGTAAATAATGTACACAAGTTTTTAATAGTTCTTCAGCCTGCAATCACAGTGCATTCACACTGCTCCTTACATTACTGTATGCAAACTTTGAGTTTCAACAGCTATTTTTTAAATGTCACAAGAGACCACCTCATATTAAGCGCTTTAAAATATTATTTAAAAAGATTTTGTAAGAAGTCCAAACCAAGACTAAAATGTAATAAAAACCAGTTAGATCTTACTCCTAGTAAGATCTGCTGCTCGGGAACTGCCTGGGCATCGGTCAGCGGGTGGTGAGCAACCGCATTGTGCATCGCTTGTTTTGTATATTCTTTAATCATTATTTTCCCTTCCTTTTCTGTCCTATTAAATTGTCTTTATCTCAACCCATGAGTTTTACCTTTTTTCCAATTCTCTCTCCCATCCTGCTGCGGGGGAGTGAGCGAACAGCTGTGTGGTGTTTAGCTGCCTGCTGGGTTAAAACATGACGCAACCGTATCCTGGGTTGCATCAAAAGCAGTGTGGTCAGCAGGTCAAGGGAGGTGATTCTACCCCTCTACTCCACTCTCGTGAGACTGTGAATACTGTGTTCAGCTCTGGGGCCCCCAGCATAAGAAAGACATGGACCTGCTCCAGCGGGTCCAGAGGAGGGCCACAAAGATGATCAGGGGGCAAGAGCACCTCTCCTATGAGGACAGGCTAAGAGAGTTAGGGTTGTTTAGCCTGCAGAAGAGAAGGCTCTGGGGAGACCTTATAGCAGCCCTCCAGTACTTAAAGGGGGCCTAGAGGAAAGATGGGGAGGGACTCTTTAACAGGAGATGGGGAGGGACTCTTTATCAGGGACTGTAGTGATAGGACAAGGGGTAACGGTTTTRAACTGGAAGAGGGTAGACTTAAATTAGTTATTAGGAAGGAATTATTTACTGTAAGGGTGGTGAGACACTGGAGCAGGTTGCCCAGAGAAGTTGTGGATGCCCCCTCCCTGGAAGTGTCCAAGGCCAAGTGGATGAGGCTTTGAGCAACCCCAATCTAGTGGAAGGTGTCCCAGCCCATGGCAGGGGAGTTGGAACTAGATGATCTTTAAGGTACCTTCCAACACAAACCATTCTATGATTCTATGATTCTATGAAATTATATTGTATCTTACACATGTGACAAGTGCTTAGAAGCACTGCATTCTGAATACATATATTAATTATGCCAGAATTAGCTGAGAGGTAGGGGAACAGATAGTAATCAAGAATAGTTAACAAAAAAAAAAATTATTTTTGAAGGAGGAACTGTGCTATATGGGAAAGCGGAGAATGACACATCTTCCTTTACACAACTTCAGGTTTTGCATCCCAAATATCACCCCACATGCTCAGGCCATACTCTTAGACATGCAATACCTACTCATAGTTTCATGCTGTAAAAATCACCATGCTGGTACACTGTAGCATATATACCCACTTGACCTGATAAAGGAGACATCCGAGACCTGATTACATCTTCAGACTGCAGGGTACCATCTGGGGCTCTGACCCAGAGCCAAGTGATTTGCAGGATGGACACAAGCAGTATGCTCTATGGGCAGTGAGCTCTAAGCAGAGTGACAGGACCAGGGCCACCAGGCTTCAGGTCAGAGGATAACTCCTTGACGCTCTTTCAGCAATTACAGATGTATGCAGCATGTCTAAGTGCCTGACCTAAATCTATTTGAACTAGTGCAGGGTGAAAATACGATCTGCAGTGGCTAAAAGGTCTTAGAATTATACAAAATAGGACCAAAAGACTCTTTGGATCACTGAGCCAGCCCAGTATTCTGGAGTTGTGAGTAATAAGACAGGAGTTGCACAGGCTGCCTTCTCCACAGCCACAGATCCTACATTCCAACATCCTGAAACAAGTTTTAGATTTGTACTGAAAGGCAAAAGCAAAAATGACAACCTAGCAAAGTAAGAGGAAGGAAATCAATGACAAATAGTATTGGGAAGGAAACGATGAACTTGTCCAGAGGTCTGTACTATATACCTGCTTTCACCAGTTCCACCTGAGTGAAAAATTTCTTCCTGGCACCAAATCTAATCATTAGATTACTCCTGAGAGTGCAAAGATGACCCATCAACCGAGAAGCTGAGAAATTAATGCCAAAACATTCTGTCTACCTCATCTCTAGGTGTGGTAGATTTCCAATGCTTGGTGACTTTCTAAGTTCCTAAGCGCGGTACAAACAAAAACTCAAATCCAATGGTATAAAAAATAAATCTTTCCTACCTCTGCCATGGTAGGAATGATACTTTGAAAAGAAGGACCTCAGACATTGCCTTTGACAAAAGGTTTCTTTAGAATACGACTTTGCTCTTATTTTTCACAAAAAGAACATTTAATTTTCTGTGTTTACAAGAAAAGCACATAATGTGACAATCTGAATGATACACTTTTCTAGGTCTGTATTTCAAAAGGACAATCTTCCAGAAGTTTAGAAGGTACACACACTAGAAACAGATGCTGGTGTCTCATTTTTCTCTTTACACTTATTTACAGAACAGATACCACCATTTAGCTCTTCACTTGTATCAGATGAGATTACAGGTCAAGATCCTGAACTTTATAATGGAAAACCCCCTCAACTATTGATTTCACAATATGTGTAGCTGTACACATTCTAATTGCCATATGGCAATCTAATATAGTTCCTTGTAATAGAGCTGGAATTAGAATCATAGAATCATAGAATCCTTAAGGTTGGAAAGGACCTCTAAGATCATCAAGTCCAACTGTTGACCCAACACCACCATGCCCACTAAACCATGTCCCGAAGCGCCACATCTACACGTCTTTTAAATACCTCCAGGGATGGTGACTCAACCACTTTCCTGGGCAGCCTGTTCCAGTGCTTGACAACCCTTTCAGTGAAGAAATTTTTCCTAATGTCCAATCTAAACCTCCCCTGGCGCAACTTGAGGCCATTTCCTCTTGTCCTATCGCTAGTTACATGGGAGAAGAGACCAACACCCACCTCGTTACAACCTCCTTTCAGGTAGTTGTAGAGAGCGATAAGGTCTCCCCTCAGCCTCCTCTCCTCCAGACTAAACAACCCCAGTTCCCTCAGCCGCTCCTCACAGGACTTGTGCTCCAGACCCTTCACCAGCCTCGTCGCCCTTCTCTGGACACGCTCCAGCACCTCCATGTCCTTCTTGTAGTGAGGGGCCCAAAACTGCACACAGTATTCGAGGTGCAGCCTCACCAGTGCCGAGTACAGGGGCACGATCACCTCCCTACTCCTGCTGGCCACACTATTCCTGATACAGGCCAGGATGCGATTGGCCTTCTTGGCCACCTGGGCACACTGCCGGCTCATGTTCAGCCGGCCATCGACCAGCACTCCCAGGTCCTTTTCTGCTGAGCAGCTTTCCAGCCACTCTTCCTCAAGCCTGTAGATTGGATTCTTTTCCAAATCCAAAGGCTAACATGATTCTTAAAACAGCTATAACCTAACTTATTTCAGTTAAAAATTGGAACAATTTTTACAAGGCATCAAGATATTCTCATCAAAAATCCAGGAAAGTCTTCAGAGAACACAATAATTACCTCTAGTCTCCAAGCTCTGAGAATACCCGTTTTAACCTCAGTTTTCAGTACGGCAAGACAATTGTATGTTACCAACAGAAACTGCGTTTCTAAGCAGCTACTGTAAAGTGTGAATACGTTTTACCCACCTTGACAAAGGTTTTTTGCCAAGTAGTTAAAGCTTCAAACAAAACTACTTATTCCAAAGCAATATGCAACAGTTAGCAAACAACTCACCTCTTAAAACTTGAAATGGATTACCTGAACTAGAGCCTCTTAAGTACTTCTGATTTTTATAAAATACTGTTTTCACAGAACTGTCCTTTTGTTAAGTATGTATTTTTAGTTTCAGATTATGCTTTGTTTTTGAGCATACTAATTTATGCATTCTCAACATTAAATATTCATTAATATCTTTAAAATGTAGGTAACAGCTCTGTGAAAGCATGTATCATCTTTTATAACATAATCAATTAAAAACTATTTTACCTGCCAAATGAAACTAAATTAGTAATTCAGACTGCTCCATAATACCACAATCAATGCAGCAGCTTTTAACCCAACTGAGAAAAATACTTCATAAGATTATGATCTTTCAAATCAGAGATGATTTGTGGTTTGCACCAGGCATATACTTACATATACACACATATATTTATATATAAAAGAAAATTAGTGCAATTGGGTAAGATGGTCATGTAAGAAAACAAGAATACCCCAAATGCCCTGCAAAGCAAACATAACATTGCTTCTTGAAATTTAACCTTTTGTTAACACTGTAACACTGGAAAGAGCTTGTGAAAAATCACTAGCCACTGTCTGCTGCCATTCTGATATGGACTAATCCTACATTCTGTATGGACAACTATCTGTTTCTGGGACATTGGTTCGGGTTGTGACTAACTGTCATCAAGGCAAAGAAAATTGTCTCTTTGCACAGTCATTTATGTCTAACAGGTCTTATAGGACAGATCAGGAATCACATGGAAGCTGATCTTAACCTTTCTGCGCCAGTTAGATAAATGACCAGTCCAGCCACTTCCATATTGTGTGAAGAAATAAATTTAGTACATCAGAGACACTTCTGTGCAATGTTAGCTCAAATACTTCTGCATGAATTCATGTTGATTGTCCTGTGATGCTGGAGAGAACAGCAAAGGAACTCAAGAACACCTGCAGAATTCAGCTTGCTCCCTGAGACAGGCTTATTAGACACAAGTTCAGCACTGCCCAGGCCAGATCCAGATTGACTATACGTGCAACAATCAAAGTGCCTTTTCAGCATGGTTGGAGAATCCATTTTACTTGGGTTTTTCATCATCTCCATCCTTTGAAATACCCCAAGATTCCTACTGCTCCAGATGAAGTACCTGGAGTACTCATCATTCTCAAAGTATTCTCAAAGAAAAACCTCTGCCTGGAAAACATGACACATTTAGTTTTGCATCAGATCAAATTTAAATTTGAATTAGCATACCTAATCTATCTTATCTCACAGCCCCTGGTCTGCCAGTGTTTCTAGCCTCACCATAGCATGTCTTTTTTTCTCCCACAAGTCTCTAAAAACTTTTTCTCCCACTGTAATCTCCCTGGAATGCCTAACCATTATAGAATCATAGAATCATAAAGGTTGGAAAAGATCTCTAAGATCATCAAGTCCAACCGTCATTGTCTCCATAGCACCTATTTAAGCCACAGTGAGTAAAGAATACACTATTTATTTCTGATTTTGTTAACTAAATTCAGTTGGTCATGTGCTTCTTCATAAGAAGGTGTTGTTGAGCATTTAATTGTATTTCTTCGATTTTCATTCTTTACTTCAGCTGATCTTCACCCTTCTAGTTGGCTGTTCTTTTTCACTGAATCGTTACTGAAAGTAAACTGCATGCCCTTGAGGCAGGGATTATCGAGTCTACCTACACTGAAAAGCACCTAACACTTCTCAAGTTCTCTGAAACAAATAAAGATGCTAGGATACCCTACCTCCTAAAGCCTTCATTGAAAATGCTACAAATCACTTCTACAGAAAAGCTACACAGTAAACAAAATGTTGCTTACAAACCAAATTGTTTAGTATGAATTTAGCAATATTTAAAACAAATGGTAYAGCGGTTTTTATGGGGAGCTCTTACAGTTCTCATGCTCTTAGGCACCATCACTGTGTATTTAGTGTGACTGCACACTGTACACTGGTACATTTCTACATTTAACTTCATTTCTGTCCTTCCAGAATGCGATGTCCTTTCTTCCAATTTGTGACTAGCATAAGCAAGCTTATGTACCTCAAGAAGTAATATAATCTATGGGCTACAAATCATCTGTGATGATGGCTATTGTCTGGATATAGAGCAGTCTTTTCCAAAACAACACTACCGGAAAAAAGAATATGAAATAATTTTTATAGGCTTTGGAGGAATGTCTAATGCAGCTAAGTTAAGCTAAATCAAGTCCTCCTTATGGAGAAATGAATCAAGCACAAGAATTAGCCTTAATATATTGTCAAATCTTTTACTTTCAATCTTGTAATTGTTGGTATCCACATATTTGGCATCATTATAATTTGGCATTATTGCTAGTGCAATATTCTATGGCAACTCTGCACCATTGAAATAAGTTTGCTGTATACCTTTTGCTAATTTATCAATGCACTTATTGCAGTGGACCATGTTTCAGAAATCTTCTATTCCTAAGAAAAAAACGACAGCAGGAAAACCACCTTCATTGCTTGACAGAATAGAAGAGTACACCATGCTACTACGTAATATAATTGTTATTAATGAGGTAGTGCAATAGCTAAAGCTATGCTAGTATTCCCAGAACACATTATCTTTTTCAGAGCGTATTTTTCATTTTCAGAAATTCTGACATGGCATTAAAAATTTTCTACAGAGATAAAATTAAAATGCCACTGACTGAAGTTCTCTAAAACACAGCTGGACATTTCTTCTGCTATCAAATGATAAAAATATAATAACTTCTGTAATTTCAGATTAGTTTTAAAAATACTTGTAGAAAGTAGTTAATTGTAACTATGTTTATGATGTACTGCCATGTCCACTCAGGCTACATTTAGCACAAAAGTAAGGAGCCAAACATGAGAGTGAAAATCTGTCTTTCCTAGAATCAACTGAGGACTAAGTCCGACCTCAGGGTACCTCTTCAGACTTTGGTTATCCAATGTTATCAGCACGCAGGTCACCCAGGCACAATTACTAGGTAGGATGCTCCTATTCGTTGTTCTAGCATTACTGGGTGGAAATTAAAAAGTACCACACAGAATTAGATATGTTAGTTTCTTTGGAAACACTGGAATCACCAGATGCATAGTTTGCATTGTACTTTTGCTATTTGTTATCCTGCCCATTTTTTAACCCAGGAATATGCCCAGTGCCTTGTGGAAAGAAGGCTGTACATAACTAGATGGGCAGGCTGTTCTTAGTGCCTAAGAAGTGCTCTGTAAAATGACTGCTGTCAATTACTTTTCATTACAGAACTGGAACAGACAGCTGGAACTGGGGTCTCAGATTTGCCCATTCAGAATTAAACAAATAAATATTTGTATTAATATCTCTTACAAATTCCCTCACATAAATGGTACTGCATAGTTACTGAAGCTGATCTTAATTAAATAAGAATCAATATATGCTTCTTTCCATGATACTGGTCCTCCCCATCCCAGCCCCCTCAAATATTTTAAGATTTCATATATCACATAGGAGAACATTTAATTTCAGAGCTCTCAATTTTTTGAATAATGTTTCAGATTCTGCTGCTGAAAAAGCAGTCCTTCTCAAAAAAATCCCTAAGCCCAGTAATTTCTACAGCAGTATAAAAATGCTATAAACCAAAATACGAACTCCCTGACTATACTGCAGAGCAATGTATCAGTGGACATGCTAGGTTAGAACAAGTCATGATTTAAGTATGGATTATTAAATACATTAAATATGTAAGGCTACATAAGCTCCAAAAACAAAATACAAAAGTCCATCTTAAAAATTTATGAAGATAAAAGGTGGATTGGTTTTTATACTCACATTATAGAGTCAGGGTATCAATACACTGTGATTATGCACTAGCCCTCAACTTAATTCCATTCACAGCAAATCAGTTCTGGATAATGTCTCATACATTTCCACTGAGAATAATTACATTGTTATAGCCATCATAAGAAACATCCACCAAGTGAAGATGATTTGCTGATAGGAAACAGTATGACTGCAAACGACCAAAACATCGGCACATTTTCTAGCAGGATTTGTTATGAAACAAATTAAAAGTTAGCAAAAATAATAAGTATAGAGCCATGCTTTCATGTTATAGCTCAGCTGATCTATCAGCTAACATTTCTTTGCTTCCAACCACACAGTTCCAACTATACTCTTATGCCAGCTGCAGCAACCTACTGAACCCAGCACGAGCTGATGGCAGAAAAACCAATAGACAACTATTTAGTTTTTGCCTTTTTTTCGTCTCTAAACTGGGGCACTGCAGACCCAGATAAGATGACAGAAGTAGATAGTTGTGGCCAGAATTGTATGGGGATTCCTTTTCACCCACTGAACATGAAACCACTGCCTACATTGCCTACTCACACTCTGATTTAAACTAAAGATACAATTAGATACTGGCATATTTTGGCACTGCCATGTGGTTCTATGTTGGTATTTTGAACAAAGAACTGTGCAAATTGCCCAGAAAGTCATTCATAAAACGATGTGACAATAGTGTATCACTGACATGGTGAGTCATACACCTTCCTTGCTGCTCATGCTTGGCAAAAGCAAAACACAGTTCTCTAAAGTACTTGAACTCCTAGTGAGCTTCCAGAAGAATGTCCCATAGAAGATGCATCTTGCACCAACAGGCTCTAAATCAGGAAAGGTGAGCTATTGGCATTGATAAGAAGTTTGCACTTCAGCACAAATTTTTGTTGAAACAAAACTTTGACAAAACACTGGGTTTTTCTGAATAAACCACACTAAGCACAAAAATTTCATAAACACAAAAATTTTCAACACTATTGCTCTACACTAAACCAGGGTGGTTCCCTTGGAGAAATTCCTAAGATCATAGAAAAATACAGAGGATGTTCTTGGATAAACCATGCAAATGGCTGCAATTCGCTTTTTACTAATATGTCTTAACTTACCTCTTTCCTAAAAGTAGAAACATAGAGCCAAGTGAATGAAAGATGCTCTCCGTTCTGTGTGTTCCACATCCCCCCCAAGTTCCTGGCCTCTTTCTTCAACATCCAAATATAAGTGCAATTTCACAGGCACCACTCTGATTCTATTTTCTACTTCTTAGATTTCACTTGTGTGTATGTAAGAAGTCATAGCCTCTGGAGAGCCTGCTCCGCTTCACCCTCCTCCCCTCTCTTCTTTTTAGTTCAGCTTCAAAACAAAGCACAGTAGAAGCAGGGAAGGTACATGCATTTGCACTCCAGCTCCACTACCTTTTCTTCTTCCACCTCYAACTGGAGTCCTATCCAACACAGCAGGAGCATGACAAGACACAGCTGAAGAAAAAAACTGTATTCCTTCTACTTTTTAGGCTAAGCGGCCTCACTCTTGGACTCAAGATTCACAGTTTGTTAGTGAACTTCCAGCTAGCTCTGTCTGTGCCAGGTCTCTTCCCCCTCCACACACAAAGGACCCCTTACAAACTAGTATCTGGGGCACAAAGGAGTGCAGAAGGTGACATGTGAGCTACATTTGGGCCATAGTTTACTAGTTGAGGGGCCTTGCTGCGGAGGTTTCCATACCTATGGCACTGAAATGTACCATTTTAGTGCACATTCCGTACATCATCTATATGGCTAGGAAAATACTGACAAACATTTTTTACAGTATCCATTTTGAGGTGTAAGAATTGTTTTCTTCCACTGTGCTCAAAATCACACTCTCTCCCTGCTTTTCATGAAGAATTGCTTGAACAATTGAAATCTACCTGCAATAAATGATGATAAAAAGCATACTGCATGCAAAAATACAGTGAGTCTGTTCCCACAAAACATGCACACCCATATTTGAAAAATAACAGAAGACTGATGGAAGACAAGTAGGAATAAAACTCGTTGTAAAGCGCAAATAAGAAATTGAAGATAAGATGATGAGACAACGCACGAGACTTCAAAAAAGCAATGGCAGTTGTCCAAAGCCTTTTGATATGGTACCATGTGTAGCACATGGAAGGGTGAAAAGAGACAAACTGCTGCCAAGAGCACAGGGAGAAGATTAGGTAGAGAAACTTAGGACAGATAAACAGATACTCTGAATCTCATCTAACCGGATCACTGGATTTGTTGAGGTTCAAAATGCTAAACAAAATCTCTGTTAGAAGCAAGAGAAAAATGTATCTTTGTAGCTGAAGGTGACAAAATAGTGGTATAGATGAAGTGAAACAGAGAATTCATATAACGTGCTGCTAGAGATAAAATTCAGTAAGATCTTCTACTGTTATTGCCCAAGACAGGTTTTACAGAAGTTCCATCTAGAGAATATGCAGAGAACAACTGGGAGCCCATTTCAGCAGTCTGGCTGAGCAACCACCTCCTGCCGTGGCTCTCCATTAAGAAGTGAGATTACATTTGGATCAAGTTAATTACAGTGGATCAAGTTAATTCCCATCACATTCTGTCCCCACTGTGGTGGGTCACATATTGTACTTTTCAGCATATGTCTCTAAAATTCAGTACTGCTCACACATTTGTATAAAAATAGTTTCAGTGCACTAGTCAATGCTACATTTATACTTAAGCTAAAGGGAATTGGGATACTTTTAGAACAAAAGAAATCCAAAACCAGACATCCACACAGTAGTTAATACCATTCTAAATACAGATATATTCCATAGATTAACAGATTTCAATCCAGAAAGATTCATCTAGTAGTAATTCTAATGCATTATTTATATCATCCTAAAACAGCTTACTTTTATAAAGCAGATTGGTATGTTGTGCTGTGCTGCAGAGGGAAACAACAACATATTGCCACAGCAACTACAAAAACGGTGTTCTGCTTTTCAGTTCAGTAGTTCCCTGTAGAAGAGATTTGATCATCCAGAAGAAATCTGTTTCTGTTCAGCATTTTTTCTAATGCATAAAACCAAAATTCAGTTTGCTAGTATACCAAAATCAATATTCCTCTTTACTTTAACATAATTAACATTCTCATTTCAGTCTGGATTTTGGACCCACCTGAAGGGGAGTACTACTTAACAGTACAAGCTGTGTCATTATACAGCCAAGAGAAACTACCAGGTCTGCCTGTATCTAATCTTCAAACAATATCTTTACATACCCTTTCATACAACCTTGCCTGTTTTGTAGCAAGTGAGATTAAGCATCGAACCCCCTTAACATATGCAAAACATGCAAATAATAAAAACAATATACAATTGTGCATATGCAATGCTGCATTTTTCATTTTGCTATTCTAGAATCCTACTTTTGCAATGTTGTCAATAAAACAAACAAGTAGTTCTCTAAACCATAGAAAATCTGCCGACTTTGATGCTAACAGGGAAGAATATACCTAATAGTATCTGCTTCTGTAAGGTGCAAGACTAAGTCTCTGTGATCTTAACAGGTATGATAAGTTGMGTATATTTGGTATGCACGAGACTTGAGGAATATAAGCAAATTAATCTGACTGAAGAACAGCAGGTCCTGTCTAGGACATGTTGCTTCTGGATGTGCCAATGCTGGCAGGTCTGCTACCATGGGGCTTGGTTTCTACAGATTTTTGTTTTATGACTGGTATTTTTTCCTTTTGCAAAGTTCTTGTATAGAAGTTCCCACATTAGAGTACTTAAGAGTCTCCTATGTTTACCCACCTTCCTAAAATTTCCTAAATATGAGCAGTTATCTGAAGATAAAACTTACCACACCATAAATTGTGGCTGAAATGAACAGAGAGGGTAAAAAATATTGAGGAAACACACAAAAAGGAAGAATGTAAGTTTGTTTCCATATGAATGACTGGCACCCAGTTTTTACCTTTTTCCAGAATCTCAGGTGTAATGTTTTGTTCTAATCACACACGCCTTCTTTTTTTTTTTTTTTTTCCCCACCAAACCTTCTTCATCCAATTGGAAAACAGTCAGAAGGCTCCAAAATCATCTACTCCTTCCAACTCAGGGAGCCCACTGAATGTAACACTCCACATTGCACGGTTTCTTTCACTATTTAATGTTTTTTCTTCCCTCACCATGTCTGCAGTGAAGCCCTTTTTCATGTTTTAATGAATGTTCTTTGCTTTGTTTCTTATGAATTAAATAGCTTTCTATGACTTATTTTCTTAATCCGTGGATTGCTTTGCATGAAAACTAATATGACAAGAATAATAGCAGAGTAAGCAAACAGTTGGAGTTCTGTTTTTCCAGTAAAGTGCATTTCAGAGTTGCACTGTAATTCTAGCTCTTCTCTTCCTGAGACATACTAATTTTAATCTGCAAATGGAAGCTGAGATACTCTAAATTACATCTATTTGGATTGTCTCATTTTACTTTTAAAAAAAGTCCATTGAATTGTTTTTTCTTACCCCAATTTTTTTGTTAGACATTTGTTCATTTTCTATACAGCTTTTACCAAACCATGAATCAAAATTTTTGCGTTTATGGAAGAATTAGAGAATCATCTTTCTTCACCAGTTGCTTCCTCTCAGTCTCCCTTACCTCAGATCACATTTTAGTTCTCAAGCTGCCAGCTAATTATTTGCAATTTCCTTCAGAATCTGTATTGACGGTGCACTTTAGCAAAAAGTCTAAATCACAATCAAAACTCAAAATGGCTTTTAAAAGCTATTGAACAAAATATAAATGAAATGGATAATGCCATTAAAAGTTAGGAGAAGCATCAAATGATTTATTTCTTTGAGTAAGTGTTCACAACTTCAAATATTTATTTGATTCTACATATTTTTACTAATCATACAAAATTGATTAGTAGAAGTAGTGCAAGCTCTCCTAACTCTGTACATAAAAAAACCCAAGACATACAAAATATGAAAATAAGATTACTTAAAATTTTTTAACTTTTTGAGCTACAAAATATTAAGATTTGATTAATCTTTTGTCAAACTGCTGGATTTCTTCTACAAAGACTATAGGGAGGGCGCCTTAGTTAATGAAGATGAATATGTTTCTTTCTGACTGATGGCATTTTAAAAAATGTGAGATCATTACTGAATCAGAATGTTTATTTTCTTCGTGTTCACTAAGTCCAAACATTTTCTTGTTCATACTCCAACCTCCAATCTTTAGAAACAACACATCAAATCTCCTAATGCTCAAATGAAAATTGAAATAATTTTAATTAGAAACTTGACTGCAAACTACTAATAATAGGAACTGACAGATTTCTAGCATCTTCACAAAAAGCAGATATGCTCTTGAAAGAAAATGAAAAAAGAAAAAAACCCCACACATACCATCCCCCATAATTCTAAATTCTCTTAAACGTGATGCATGTTTTTAGCTAAGTGATCTATAAAGGAAACCTTTCCCTTCTGATGTGTAATCATTTTAATTTAGGTGTTGATATAAAGCATTAGGGAAGCACACGATGTCAGAAAAAGCACTGTACCAAATAAAATCTTGGCAATAGCTAGTTTTAAAAAATATATTTTGTCACAGCTTTACAGCCATAAGGGTGTTAGATCATAACACAGGAAACTTTTATTTTATTTAACTTATTGGTATAAGCTTGTACTTTGGATGTGAAAAAGACATTTGTATGCCCAAAAGACTGCCAACTTCTTCAGCTGTAACAGTAGATGCTATCTTTCCTTACATTTAATTCTGAAATGCAGCTACCATACAACGTCTTCAGTATTTGCAGTACTACATGTAATAATTCATTCACTAAATTGCTACTTTAATTTTTCCATTTCCTACTAGAATCACTGATTGCTTATCAACTTCAGAAACAGTAAATTTCTATGAAACCTATTCTGTTCTATTCTGCTTGTGTGAGATCTTTTTGATGCGTAGTGACTTCTACTTCTCAGTGACTGCCTGTAGTTTTACCTAAAATAGTTGAAGAAATGTAAAGGAAAAAAAAATTCTTTTCAGATAGCATTATTTTCTCCCAAATGCAGACATGAAGCAAAAAAATGCTTAGAAGTTGGATACCATAAAATTTAAAGGGGGGTCATGGATGAGAAACATTCATAGATAGCTACATTGACCACACAAAGTGTGAAGAAATACTTTGTTAAAAAAAAGTTGGGGAGCTTTAACTCTCTCAGATGTTAGGAATTTCTTTTTTCCTGAAAAAAACTTATTTTTGAATTTGAAGAACCTGCACTCTACTTAAATCTCCATGCAAGCAGTGTTTAATTTACCTCAGTTTATACATACTCAGAGAGTTTAGTACCATGAAAAACCAGTCAGAAATACAAAACTTACTCAAATTCTTAGTCACTGAGTCAGTAACAATTTGTAGAAGTGAAGGACTACAGGCCTGACGCACAAAATTCTATACAGTTCATAACAATACATTCTCTTCTTATGTAAAGTCTCATCTTAAACTCTCTCCTTACTGTGTATTTGATGTGGTCCTTCTGGTAATACAGTAAATCTCATAAATACGAAAGTACTCTTGTATTCTTGTCCAATATACCATTGTTGAACTTTGATTTTTATCTGCCATGAGTTATCTTATATAATTGCAATTTAGTCTGCTCTTCACTCTACTTGTGTAATAAGAATCCACGCTGAAATTATGGGATGCACCTAAACGCACACCATTGCAACATACCTCTATGAACGGGTCATTGTTTTTCTTAGCTGAGGGACAGCAAGTCTCATAAATTGTTATGATGTAAGTTGTCTGTGGGCTTCTAGAAAAACTAAAATAATAGTTTATAATACTTACAGTTTATACAAGAAAAAAGCATACCGTATTTCTATAGTTCTAGGCTGTTCATCAATATTTTCTTGGAACAACAATCAATATAACCTTGGAACAGCAGCAATGATCCGTGTGTTATTTATTAAAAAACCCCACTTTTTTTGGCAGACAGTCAACAATAAAATATGTAACTCACTTCACTGGGCTAAGTTTCTTTCCTGTGTTGCTTTTTTCCAGCAAGATACAATGTCTGCAAGGATGGATCAGGATCTTATCCATGGCATGGCACATTACCCCAGCTGTTGATCCTTAGGGTTGTAGTGCTACCAGTACAACATTAATATTTCAGGTAGAGGTGGCTGCATTTGGAGACTTTGTGTGTCTCTCTTCAGAAAAACTACACATTAACAAGGATGCTGGAAAAGCACAAAAAGGTCAGTGAAAACCATTGCCTCTTCTTAGCATACTAACCACCAAAGGTGGCCTGACACATTAAGTAGCAGATGATCCCCTCTTTTGCAAGATGGGCACTTAATGCACAACAGCTCATGGATTTCTGCTATGCTGAGATTATTCTATACTATCTGTACATTCTGAAAGTATCTTATAGACAAGCAGCTTATTCATATATATTTCACTTAAATGAAGGTATATATTCACAGCACAGCCAGCTATTTTGGCCTTCAGTAAAGCTATATTATGACAGTTTAGCTACACTTTATTCTGGTCTGTATATTCTAGCTTCAAGATGATCGCAAAAAAATGTCAGAGTATATACAGAAACACTGAGACAATCCTGATATGTTGTATTTATCCAGTAGCTCCCTGAGTAATTTTCCCTCCTTTCCAACACATGAGTGAAGTGTTAAGTAGTTTACATTACAATCCATGACAGAAGGCAAGCAGAGTTTCTTCCTGACAAAGCCCTGGCAAATTCGCAAGGCTGTTTATCCCACTGGTTATTATTAACATCAAATTGTGTAAAAGACATATCAAACAGTAGAAGAGATCAGGTCAGACAACGCCTTCAAAAGCTGTAATCACAAATAACAGCACGAAAAGACGGCATCTAAAAGTAATTAGTAATTAAAGTAATTAAACTCTAAAGTGTTGGGGTTTAAAGGCTTGCAACAGGAGCTCCAGATACACCTCAGAAACCAGTTTCGCATGCTATTTCCCTCAGATACAACTTCCACAGAAACTGCAACGGCAATTTAACAATGGTAAGTCATGCATTTGGGCATGAATTCAATCACCCTTAATACCTTCTTGTTAATCCAGTTTATAATAAGTGACATAATTAATCTCATAATTTCAAAAACATGGAAGGCCTCTCCTATGAAGAAAGGCTGAGAGAGTTGGGATTGTTCAGCCTGGAGAAGAGAAGGCTCTGGGGAGACCTTATTACAGCCTTTCAGCACTTAAAGGGGGCTTATAAGAAAGATGGGGACAGACTTTTTAGCAGGGACTGTTGCAACAGGACAAGGGGGAATGGTTTTAAACTAGAAGAGGGTAGATGTAGACTAGATATTAGGGAGAAATTTTTTACAATGAGGGTGGTGAAACACTGGAACAGGTTTCCCAGAGAGGTGGTAGATGCCCCATCCCTGGAAACATTCAAGGTCAGGTTGGACGGGGCTCTGAGCAACCTGATCTAGTTGAAGATGTCGCTGCCCATGGCAGGGGGGTTGGACTAGATGACCTTTAAAGGTCTCTTCCAACCCAAACTATTCTATGATTCTAAAAGTCACCATGTAGTAACAATAGTTACAATCAAACCAAAAGTAAAGACAGACAAGCTTTGGCTCAGAAGCTCCTCATGCCTGAAATTTTTCCCCTCCTTTTATCAGCTAGTTAAAGATACTGCTTCTTACTTCTAACCACCTAGCCCTGTAATGCAGTATTGCTGCTGCTAGAACAGCCACAAGCCTTTTACTGAACTTGCAAGGCCTCAGGGCTGAGGCTGGCCATGCTTGCTCTGGCTGAACTTCCCTGGCCCTGCCTGCTGCTTCATTTTACTTGATTTAGCGGTGACAGCAGTTTCTCTAACTGACCAGATGTCTGTGGCTAATTTGTTTCACTTTTGTTATCTTTGTATGGTACAACCACTGTCAGTGATTATTCCATGTAGAATGAGATATTTACAACTCTAATAAAATGATGTAGTGTAAAGAAATACAGGCCTGCTGAAGATAGCAGAGGCCTCCCAACACGGAGGAGTACAGGCATGGGATCACATAAGATGGGGCGCTGGGTTGGTACTAGAGACCAGAACAGCTATGAGCCACTTCCCAGGGGTCTGTGAAACAAATGCAGACTTGGGCCTGGACAGAATTGGTTTTAAGGGTAACAAAGAGAACAAAGAAACTGTATCTTACTGTAGTGGTTTAACCCGGCAGGCAGACAAACACCACACAGCCGCTTGCTCACTCCCCCACATGCAGCGGGACGGGGAGAGAATTGGGAAAAAAAATTGGGGATTGAGATAAAGACAGTTCAATAGAATAAGAGTGTGATATAATCAATCTGCCAGGCCTCCCCATATTTATCTTTCAACCATTGTCCTCCATACCAAAGAGGCTTTACTCRCTTGGCTTGCTTGATTGCAGCATGTTTCACATTCATGGATAACCTGTGCAATAGTGTCCATGGTCAAGTCCATCCCTCGATCACGAGCCCATCTGTATGTTGCGTCTCTTCCTTGATGGCCTGAGGTGTCATGGGCCCACCGAGCTAGAAATAGTTCACCCTTGTGCTGCCAGTCCAGATCCACCTGAGCCACTTCAATCTGGGCAGCCCGATCCACCTGCTGGTTGTTCTGGTGTTCTTCAGTGGCCCGATTCCTGGGTACGTGAGCATYYACRTGMCGTACTTTTACAACCAGGTTCCCTACCCGGGCAGCGATATCTTGCCACACTTCAGCAGCCCAGATGGGTTTACCTCTGCGCTGCCAGTTGTTCTGCTTCCATTGCTGCAGCCACCCCCACAGAGCATTTGCCACCATCCATGAGTCAGTATACAGATAAAGTACTGGCCATTTCTCTTGCTCAGCATTATCCAAAGCCAGCTGGATGGCTTTCACCTCTGCAAAATGACTCGATTCACCTTCTCCTTCAGCGGTTTCTGCAACTTGTCTGATAGGACTTCATACAGCAGCCTTCCACTTCCGATGCTTTCCCACAAGACGACAGGACCCACCACTGAACAGGGCATATCGCTTCTCATTTTCTGGTAGTTTATTATACAGTGGGCCCTCTTCAGCACGCGTCACCTCCTCCTCTGGGGACATTCCAAAATCTTTGCCTTCTGGCCAGTTCGTGATCACTTCCAAGATTCCTGGCCAACTGGGGTTTCCTATTCAGGCCCGTTGTGTGATCAGTGCGACCCACTTACTCCATGCAGCATCGGTTGCATGATGTGTAGAGGGGACCTTCCCTTTGAACATCCAGCCCAGCACCGGCAGTCGGGGTGCCAGGAGAAGATGTGCTTCAGTACCAACCACTTCCGAAGCAGCTCAAACCCCTTCATATGCTGCCAATATCTCTTTCTCAGTTGGAGTATAGCGGGCCTCGGATCCTCCGTATCCCCAACTCCAAAACCCCAGGGGTCGACCTCGAGTCTCCCCTGGTGCTTTCTGCCAGAGGCTCCAGGTAGGGCCATTCTCCCCGGCTGCGGTGTAGAGCACATTCTTTAAATCTTGTCCTGCCCAGACTGGCCCAAGGGCTACTGCCTGAACTATCTCCCGTTTAATTTGTTCAAAGGCTTGTTGTGCTCAGGGCCCCATTTGAAATAGTTCTTCCTGGTCACTTGATAAAGAGGGCTTACAATCAGGCTGTAATCTGGAATATGCATTCTCCAAAAACCCATAACACCTAAGAAAGACTGTGTTTCCTTCTTGCTAGCTGGTGGGGAGATGGCTGTTATTTTGTTAATCACATCTATTGGGATCTGACGACGTCCATCCTGCCAACTTACTCCTAAAAACTGGCTCTCCTGCGCAGGCCCCTTGACCTTACATGGTTTTATGGCAAAACCAGCCGTCAGAGGGATTTGGACTATTCTCTCCCCTTCCTCGAAAACTGCTTCTGCTGTGTTGCCCCATATGATGATGTCATCAATGTATTGCAGGTGTTCTGGAGCCTCACCCTGTTCCAGTGAGGTGTGGATCAGTCCATGGCAAATGGTGGGGCTGTGTTTCCACCCCTGGGGCAGTCGATTCCAGGTGTACTGGACGCCCCTCCAAGTGAAAGCAAACTGTGGCCTCCACTCTGCCACCAAAGGGATCGAGAAGAACACATTGGCGATATCAATTGTGGCGTACCACTTGGCTGCCTTTGACTCCAGTTCGTATTGAAGTTCTAGCATGTCTGGCATGGCAGCACTCAATGGCAGCGTGACTTCATTCAGGTCATGATAGTCTACTGTTAGTCTCCAATCTCCATTAGACTTTCGCACTGGCCATACGGGACTGTTAAAGGGTGAGTGAGTCTTGCTGATCACTCCTTGGCTCTCCAGTTGACGAATCAGCTTATGGATGGGAAGCAGGGAGTCTCAGTTGGTGCGATATTGCCRCCGGWGCACTGTCRTGGTAGCGATYGGCACCTGTTGTTCTTCGACCCTCAGCAACCCCACAGCAGAAGGGTCCTCTGAGAGACCAGGCAAGGTGGACAGCTRTTTAATTTCCTCCGTCTCCAAGGCAGCTATACCAAAAGCCCACCGGTACCCCTCTGGGTCCTTGAAATACCCTCTCCTGAGGTAGTCTGTGCCAAGGATGCACGGAGCCTCTGGGCCAGTCACAATGGGGTGCTTTTGCCACTCATTCCCACTTAGGCTCACTTCAGCCTCCAATACAGTCAGCTCTTGGGATCCCCCTGTCACTCCAGAAATACAAATGGGTTCTGCTTCTTTAAAGCTTGATGGCATCAGGGTACACTGTGCACCGGTGCCTACAAAAGCCTTATACTCCTGTGGGTCTGATGTGCCAGGCCATCGAACCCACACAGTCCAGTAAACCCGGTTGTCCCTTTCCTCCACCTGGTGGGAGGCAGGGCCCCTCTAATCCTGATCATCGTATTCGCTATCCACTTCTTCTAAGTGTGAGTCGGAAGTTCCTTTATTAAGATCAGAAGTGGAATCAGCCCTTCTGCTCCGCCTGGGGAGCTGCTCACTGGAAACTGGAGCAGCAGTTTTCCTGGAAGAACCCCCTTTTGTGGTTGCTTTTCCCTGCAACTCACGTACCCGTGCATCTAGGGYCGAGGTAGGTTTTCTATCCCAGTTCCTCACGTCTTCTCCGTGGTCACGCAGGTAAAACCACAGGGTGCCCCAGCGTGTGTACCCATGATCTCTCCTCTCTTGAGCAGGGGAACGCTTACTCCGAATGGCTGAGATACTGGCCCGTGCAGGTGGGGAGCAGGAGATATCCTCTTTGAGTTGCTGGACCTCGTGAGACAATTTCTCCACCACAGAGATGCAGGCCCATAGGGAAGAGGAGAGACTTTCTTCGTATTGCCAGAGTTGGCCAGCCAGTTCATCCACCGTTTGTTCCTCTCCATCTTTCCAGGTCATTATTGCTAATGAGTTGGCATGCGACGCTGGTGCGCTCTGTACAAACTTCCTCCACATGGGTCGCATGCATCTGACTTCATCTGGGTCTTTGGATAACTGCTCGTTATTCAGGTCACCATAGATCACTTCCAGCACGGCCAATTCCCTCAG
>JASVER010000041.1:7797803-8043108 GCA_030449065.1 Oceanodroma leucorhoa
CCTGACAGGAGTCGCCTCCAGAGGCTGAGGACTTGTGCCCCTTGTCCAATCGCCTTGTCAATGCCCCCTTCCCTAGAAAGGGATCCCAGCTGCTTGGYTTCCSTSCCCTCTAATTCCAGGCTRCTGGCCCCGTTATCCCAGCACCGGAGCAGCCAGGTAACAATATGCTCACCTGGACGACGGCTGAAATCTTTTCGTATATCTCGCAACTCACTCGAGGATAGCGATCGGGTGGTTTCCGTCCCGTTTATGAGTTCTTCCTCTTCCTCCTCCACTCCTCGTGATGGCCCTGCTTTTCCATCATCCCTTTATAAATGACCTGACTTTTGCTTGCAAGATTTCCTTTTATGTATAGGAGAGACTGATACCACCACGGGTTGGTCCTCTGGTTCAGTTGTAGTACCTGTCGCAAGGGCTGGAATGGACGCAGTGCCCCTCGCGGGGGTTGGAGTGGCCGCAGTGCCCGTCGTTTTGTCATCAGATCCGGAGACCTTCTCTTTCCCTGGAGGGTTCTGAATAGTGTTGAACAGGGCTCAGTAGGCATGGGCCAGGCCCCAGCACATTGCAGTGATTTGTGTCTCTCTGGAACTGCCAGGGTGACAGCATGCTTTCTCCAAATATTTTACTAGTTTTTCAGGATTCTGCACTTGTTCAGGTGCAAAGTTCCAAAACATTGGAGGTGACCACTGTCCTAGGCACTTGCCCACACTATCCCACACACCCTGCCACTCATAGCTATCCAGCCTCGGGGCAGATCTCTGGGTGGTATTCTTAAATAGTTGCTTAACCTTAAACAAGGCCTGAAATGCATTCAGGAGACACAGCAATAGGAACATGCTGGTTTGAACACCCCAAGGGTATTCAAACACCTCAAGAGCTGTTGTAATCAGCCTGGAGGAGAAGGGGAAGGTGAAGGAAGCTGTCTCCCCTGTAAATTGGCTCTCCGAGGAGAAGAAGTAAAAAGTGTATTTATTAATAGTTTCCAAGAGATAACTCCCGAAGTACAGGGGTGAGGCAGTGCTGAGTACAATCTCATGACCAATACTTTTATCATACCATAAGCCAGTGTTACACAGTACAGCAAAGCGATAGCCTTAATCCATCTCCCAGAGGTGACAAACCCCACAGAAATACTGGCAAACAGCAGTACATGCAGCCAGTAAGGTGCTACATAATAAAACTCCAAGAACAGATCCAACAACTCTGAGAGCAAACAACCCAGCATTGTGACCAGCTACTACTAAACTGATATAACGAATGCTTATAACAAATTTGTTTTAACCCACTCGGGTCAGATGTGTCATTATCTCAACCCTTTGTGCCCCATGTTGGGTGCCGAAAAAGGACTGTAGTGGTTTAACCCAGTAGGCAGAAAAACACCACACAGAGGCTCGCTCACTCCCCCTCACCCAGCGGGACGGGGAGAGAATCGGGAAAAAAATTTGCGGACTGAGATAAAGACAGTTTAATAGAACAGAAAAGGAAGGAATAATAACAATGATAATAACAATGATACAATATACAAAATGAGTAATGCACAACGCAATTGGTCACCACCCACCGAGAAAATGGCCAAAATGATAGGTGCTTCCTGAACCCCCCTCCCATTCATATACTGGGCATGACGTCACATGGTATGGAATACCCCATCCAAGTGGGCTAGCTGTCCCAGCTATGCTCCCTCCCAGCCTCTTGTGCGCCTGGCAGAGCATGGGAAGCTGAAAAGTCCTTGAGAAGTAGATTACCTAGCAACAACTAAAACCGCTAGTGTGTTACCAACATTCTTCTTATACTAAATCCAAAACATAGCACTAGGAAGGAATTTAACTTATCCCAGCCAAAACCAGGACACTTACATACGTAAAAGGCACCACATAAGGTAATTTAGCTGTAGCATGAAGATGCAGAGCAGTGAACAAAGAGCAAAGGTACAAAAGTGTGTTACCAAACATATAAAAATGACCTGAAGTGGATTCTGGGGTAAAGAAAAAGAAACCACGAACATGAACATCATATTGCACCCAGCAAAGGACTCCAGATGCTGGCAAGCTGCAGCAACACCCCCCACCACCAGACCCCAAGGTCTGCTGCCAGCCCATAGACCCTGAGGTGCAGCGCCATGGGCAGAACTGCAGGAACCGGGAGGAACAAGTGAGTGCGTGCAACAGTCTCAATGGCAGTATTATTCTTTCTTCTTTCTGTAACAATTGAATCTGGACTAACAATAATCACACTCTTAAGATTTCAGTTATATGAAGAACAAATTTTTGGCTTTATATACACAACGTGTGTTTCTTCTTTGCCTGTAAACAAGATCTGAGTGTAACACCCTGCAGCCTTGCTGCTCAATGGCTCTTAAACCACTAATGCTATAGCAGCATCAGTGCAATACTACTATTTCAGAAAGAGTAAATCATAAATGTATCAGGCCAGGGACTGTGAACTCTGCAACTGCACGTTAACACAGAAGTACTTCAGCCTTCTTTATCTCAAAGTTTATTGTGCTTTAAGTGTAAGTTCAGCCAGGTAAGTTTAATAGAACTTAAAAATTGCTATGTTATTTTGAGAACTTATCCAGAGCAGGAGTGGTTTTGAACACCGAAATCAATGTTTCCACCTTTCCCAAGTTGGAAAGGTTTATATTAATATTTGATCTTAATCTCTCTTACATTCACAAGAGGAAGTGAATGAGAAAGCTGGCGCAGATACGGTATGAGCTGCACAGAGTCAAAATGCTCTCCCACTATTGCATCCCTCAATCTTAATTCTGGGGATTCACAGCTAGTCAGTCACTGCAACTGAATATTACTTCATATTAAATCCACTATCTTTTAGCACCGATCTCAGGTTATGGGATTAGCACTGCCCCTCTTCCGCTGTGTTTCCTCTTTCCTTACTTTAAGCAGCTTCTCCAGGGCCTTATATTTCCCTAACACAACTGAGACCTTGTAGTTACGCTTGTCTCCCCATCTGTGATTTCATTTCACTTCCTTCTCTTCCTGCTTTACTTTGGTACCAACACTAGATAATGCTTTTAGCCCTCCAACAGCCGGTTGAGGAATCCATACGCAGTCTGAGGATAATTCTTGTTATGAGTATCATCATAGTAAGGGTGACTGAAATCCAAGGACATAAATGCATGACAAGATACCTGAAGGATTTAGTTTAAACACAAACATGACAGTGCAAGAAAAAGAATTATAAACCAATATACACATGAAAAAGAGACAAGTATAAATTAAGTGAACTAACTATAAACAAGTTAAACCTTTGAAGCCTAGCACCTTCACTACAAGACTGTCAGTTGCTAAAGAACATCAGGATGGACTTGAAAACTCAAGGCTGCAGGGCAAGATAAAAGCACCTGACACTGTGGATAAACAATGCAGTATCTCACCCATCTGTTTATCCTGAGTTCAGATTAACACTGGGAGCATGAAAGCAAACTCACTTCATGGAAACGGACCGCTAGTTACCTTTGTAAGACGAAACTTTCATGTAAAAGATACAAAAAAGATACAAAAGAACTGGTGATGTGTCAAGTTATAAAATGAAGCAAAAAGGCCAACAATATTTTTTCTGATGGATCAGGATCATTTCGAAGAGGATACCGCAGTTTTGAAGCTGGCTACACGTCTTCCTCTATGTAAAATGATTGTGAAGAGACATGAAATAAAACTGGAGGAGCCACAAATGGTATTTCTGTCTGAGATTTTTCAGAAAATTATTACAAGGTTCAGATATTAGCAAACAATGTAAACATATAGCAAGATATACACGAAAGGGAATTTATAACAGAAATACTTCATCTTCTAAGCTATAGCAACAATAACCATTATTAATATTGGCAATTCCTAGAGTTAAGTAGTTATTACCATACCCTAACAATATACCACAAACCTAAAAATCCCCCTTGAACACAAAGGTGTGCACGCGTGCACACACACACGCACACACACAAAATGCAAGTGTCCCCCTCACAGGCATTAAGAGCTTTCCCTTGTAGAGCAGACAGAGGAAGCTTGGGTCCCTCTGCTGTTAGCAGGCTAGCTCAGTCCCGCACCTACACCACACAGCCTGCATCAGTGCCGGCCGCCGGGGGCAAGTGCAGGTCAGGAGCTCACAGAATCGCTCCTATTTACAATCCAAGGTGTATATACTTCCCTTTAATAATGGAATGCATTCTGCCACAACACAACATTTATGGGCACATTCTGGCTTACTGCAAGACAGAAGAAACTTTTGACAGATAAAGTCATCACATTATGAAATAAACTTAGAGAAGCAGCCTACACATTTACAAAGAAACTCCAAAGTCTGAACAGGTCTGTTGTCTCAGACTGCTCTCCAGAAAAGCTTTAATTAAAGATAAAAATGAAATACACAGTACCTTTAACAGAGAGAGCTTAGAAGAGATTCACCTCACATCAGGGTTCTGCTGCACTGAAGTACTTCTTAAAAGAGCACTTAAATACTTCCCATTGTCATTTATCAAAACTCTTTCACCCCATCCACTCAGAGGTTTATGCTTTTTTCTCTTTGTGAAGTTTTACTATCTGCTTAAGCATACGTGGTAAGTATGCTGGAAATTATGGCTACAAAGTACCACAGATCAGCTTCCTATCGTAAGTACCACTGTAACAAAATGCAAATTTTTACAAGGAGGGGTGTCAGAATGCTGAAGAAAAAGGCCAGCAAGTAGAACTTGCAAGAAAAGGGAGGATACCTAGGCTGGCACACAAGAAGGGAGCAGCCACGAAAAGGAGTGTATGGCAGAAGAGCATCCCCTTTTGCAACATGTCAGACTGTACAGAGGATGCGATTTTCTAGATCCACGTTCTCCTGGGAAGATACCATAGCGATGGGAAACACAGCTGCACCAGCCACACATGCTGCTTGACAGAGAGTCTGAGAAGTAGGCCCGTTTAAATATTCCATGCCACGATCACAGACTTTCACCAAGGAATCAATGCAAAACCAAAATATCTTCCCCTCATAACTACTATTTGAAACCAGATTTATTTTACATACTTAGTTTTTAATTTTTTGTACTTTGTAAACCATATGCTTATTGATTAGACATACCAGTCTTAACAACTGTATATCATTTGCTATGCGAAACTTAAAAATAATGTACAGTTGGTTAAGCACGATTTAACATGAAAAAGATCTGAAAGTATATTTTTCTTTCTTAGCTACCACAAATTTGGAAAATTCATACAACATTTTATTCTTGAAAGTAACATCTAACAAAGATTAAAGTGGCTGGAGAGACTGCAGATGACACGACTGTGCAAATGTTCATATACACTGTGTTTTTGCATCATCATTTCATTTAACAGAAACAATGAGGCCTGGAATTTTTAAAGCCATTTTAGGGACTCGGACACCTAAGAATCTTTAGACTTATTAGAAAACAAGTATTCAATATTAAGACATCCAGATCTTGGCAAGGTTCTTTACTCTCAGTTTCAGAGAGGCATTTTACAAAACAAGAACAAGCTTTCAAAATATCACAATGCCAATTTAAATCTTTCTTTAAACAAAACAAAAAACCTTCCCAAAGACGAAACAATATATGCACGCCCTATTGAAAGGTCTCATAATATGTCCCAGACCCATCACATTTTCAAACTGGTTCTTACATTTAATTGAGAGAGACAGGCTCTCTATATCTCCCTCTCGATCCTGAATTCACCGCTCTGTTTCAATTCTGTACTATATTCTAAAGGGTCTGTTGACCGTATGTAGGAAAGAGCTCGAAGTCACTTGGTGCCTGAGTGGAGTGGAACTGTATAAGGACAGCAGAATATTAAGGGTGAAAATCATTTAGGTATAAAGGACCAGAGAAAGATCCATACATGAACAATTGGTCCTATATATCCTATTGCATTAAATGCAAACCAATGAAAACAATTCTCTATCTAACCTAAGCATAGTCCATTCAAATAAACTTCGTATAAGACATAAATATTAAATTAGACTTGACTACTATAAAATATAAAGTAATCACATTAAAAAAATATCTGTGAAATAAGGTTTACGTAAGCTTTACATGTCACTATACTTCATCTATGGAATATTCTAAGATTATCACAATGACATACCTACCTGAAGAGGGAATGATTTCTTGAGTAGATATTACTTCTCTGATGAGAGTTAGTATGTTTGCTCTTGCTGGCCACACATTATTTTGTAGCAGGAATTTTATGATGAGAAATTTTCTTTTAAAAGCATACATATAATTAGTCTTTCTACTGAATTTCAGAGCAAACAAAAACTGTGTTACTAATTTTAAGATATATTCCTGGTCTTTCTCCCCTCCCCCCACCAAAAATTGTATGACCATCTATGGTCTTTAATTCTGCTCTGCTTTAGATGGTTTGAAGAAGGAAACCATCGTATAATTGATAAGAATATGTAACATTTCCGTTAGATTTCTAGACAAAATATTTACCTACTAAAGACCAGTTATTTTAAATAGCAACAATCAAGTCTTTATTCAAAGCAAAAATATTTGTGTTACAATAAATAATAAATGCAAATATCTTTTAAAACATAATTTTTTCTTAACTGTAAAGTTAACTCAAAATGCCATTACTTAAAAGTTAGGAAATCCTGAAATGCTAGGATTTCTCATTTAGAAGATTTGAACATTTAGTTTTCCCTTAATCACACTGATTAAATTTTACTGTATTTTTTCCCACTTCAAATTTATTATTACATCACTATAAAACAATAAGAATAAGAAGACCAACAGAAACTAGTTATATACACCCACCAAGGTTTGAGTTTACACAGAAAAAGACTGATTGGGTTGAATTAGAAAAACTACGTGTAGGAAGAAGTCATAAATCCTTGTTTGCAGGATACCTGACTCTAGCCAGTACCACATTAAAACAGTATTAAAAGACAGCATCAAAAAAAGTCAGAATTATTTATAAAAGCAAACCAAACTTTACCAAAAAAGTAGCATAATTAATTTTAAACACCTACTTGCTTCTGTAGCCACCGTTCTCGCCTTCTTTGTTTTCTCCTTAAGTTTTTCAACTTGTTTCTTTCTCTCTTATTCAGCTTTTGGTTGAAGGAAATACTCGTAGGCTGCGCAAAACCAACAGGTGTGACATATTGTTCCTCTTCTACTGCACTTGTAGGTGAAGAAAGGTTCATCACAAAAGGTGACCCATCAGCAATGGCACTCCCAGAAGATTGTCCAGTAGCTTCAAAATCACACACACTTTCTGTTTCTCTATGTAGTAATGTGGTAAAGGAAGTAACTCGAAACCTTTTTTGTAATTTGTCAGCACTGGAACTATACAGGTCCTGAAAAGAACTACCATCTTTCCTATTGGACTCTAATTGCAAGCCACTTTGCGTGTAAACAAGTGGATTTTCATTTTGGCCATGATAAATTGTTCCCATACTGCAAGTTTCATGTAACACAGGTGACAAAACAACTGTCTCTCTGATATTTAAATCCAAACTACGTGATCTTCTGTGAAAAGGTCTTACAGTGCACGCATCATTCATAGGATAGGAAGCAGAAAGATTTCTTTTTCGATTTAATGCCTTTAAGGGAAGCTTCTTACTTTTCATCTCAAATCGGGGAGCTCTTACTTCCAGACAAAGTGCTTCTGTTAATCTTCCAGTACCATTATTATTTCTGGCCATGTATGAAAGCCCTTGATTTTTTATTTCCAAAGTTGCAGTTACCACTTCATGGCAGGTATCCTTGCTAAAACCAGACTGAATTTTGAGGAGAGGTAAGTGTTTTCCTGATGATTTTGCCATTTTAACAGAGAAAGCTGCCTGATAGTCAGTCCGACTTCTGCAGAAATGTATATTTACTAACTGTCCACAGGAACATTTTGTGTTGCAAACAAAGTTAAAGCCCCCTAAGCAGGCCTCACAGAACGGACAGTGCAGTTTTCCAATTGTCCACTGTGCCTATTGACAAGAAAAGAAAAAAAACACCCAACACATTCATTGTAAATAAATTATTCAGAAATCATTACTAGAGTTACTTTTCTCCTTTAATAAAAGGGTTTACTTTTGGTTTTCAAACACAATAAAAAAGACTTCACAGCAGAAAGAAAATCCACCATAAATAACGTTCTGATCAAAACTCTGCTTGCTGCAGTGATAACTAATTCTACGAAATCTAGAACACACATTTCAAAATGTAGGGGATTTAAAATATGTTTAAAATTTGTCCATAGACAGAATAATGCTGCAATACTAATGAAAACATTAGATCCTTTAAAGCAATCAAATCAATTTACCATGTTAATCTGCAACTGGCAAGCACAGTTTCTCAGCTGAGTCTTCTGAGTGCTGATACATTTCTCGCATACTAAGTACAGTGGAAGGAGATTTCTTACCAAAAGAATACAGCTTTTTACTTTGCTTACCCCACGAAAGCTTGAAATGGTACTTGTATTTTGGTGTATGTAGTATTACAATATAATCTGTGTGCAGATACCATGACAAATCCTTAATACTCTGTCTATACGGAGGCAGTGATTTTCATTATTTGTGATTCTATGAATTTCATTTCAATCCTAAAGGCACTTTTTCAAAAGAAAATGTGTATCAAAGATCTATAAACTCCTACATATTTGCACAACTGTTAGTATTTTCAGTAAATATACTAATCTGTCAGCAGAAACATTTTTGAGGATTAAAGTTACGCAAGTTTTTGTAGGATTAAAGCCCAGATGAGAAACAACATTATGAACTCCAGTCACACATTACTCACTAGTGTGCCTAAAGTGGGGTTGAGTCGTGAATACAGAAGCTGCCCAACATTTCTAAGTTAAAGCATTGCTTTCAGTTGCAAATGTCTTTCAAGGTAGTTTGGGAAGATGATTCCATGACTGATGCTTGTCTGATTGAGCACTTCAGAAAGTTTCAGTAAAACCAATTTTCTTTCAGGAAAAAAGTTTCAGAAAAAAAAAATTTTGTGGGAAAAAGGTTATTTTTCACATGCAATGCTAGAAAAAGTTCTGGAAACACTTCTTTGAGAAACTTACTCCTGCCTTGTGGGTTAAAATCTCATAATTTCATGAAGTATCAAAAATGTGCCTTTCATTGCACCTATGAGAATCTGTTTAAATCTGGACATGTTTTTAACTTAAGAGAAAAAAAAAATATCTCAGTTTACATATGCCCAAAGGCTTTCAAATCCCTGAAAATTCCTTGAACATGCACAGTCTGTATCAGTTTATAAGGCTGACCAACGTGTGCATATGCCATTCCCAAAGAAGAATTAAGCTGGTTCAGAGATTTACTGTAAGTCTCCCACGCTCCATTTCCCAGACGCCATGGTCTAGGCACTAAAATTCAGGGAAAAGCAGTTTCTAGTGCCTTTAGTAAGTCTTTCTGGCACTCAGGCACTATGGAATAGTAACCTGGATCTCCAAATGGAGAGGAGGAGTGATCCATGAAGGTTAGGGAAGAAGGCTAGGAGCCTGGCAAAAATGGGAATCAAAAGATGGTAGGAAAGAAAAATGACATCTCTCTGTCTTATGTGCACAGAGACYGGTAGATGAGGTACAGTAGAAAGGAGTCCGGGACTGATTTAGCATGAGTTTGGCAACGGATTGTGCAAGCATTGACTCAGTAGAAGAAGTAACAGCCTACTAGTAGAGGAGGTGGTAGGGGGAAAATCAGCAAGATCTGAAAACGAGCTAAGGGTATATAGATTTAATGATGGATTGCATAAAGAGGAAAAACTGGAAAGGGTTAGTCAAAGAAGCTAAAACAAGTGATGGATGATGGGGAAAAGAAAATGCAGGTCAATAAAGGTCACTAATGGCAATAGCTAGATATTTATAATTATTGAAGATTATCTATACACTAATGTGTGCATGAAACCCAATGAGATTGGTTAAGAACAGGGACAGATGGCAAAAAAGGAACTGGCTGGGAAGCAGTGGGTTTTTACAGCCTGCAAACAAACTTTGTGCTTATGTAAAATGATTTAGCCTTTGATTCAGGAGTCATACAGGAGAAAATACACATGATTACAAAATTATTCAGAGCCCAGGAGAATCTGAGGATGTCAGAATTGTTTAAAAAACCCACACGTTTATCCAGAAACCCACAGGATCTTTCTAGAGAAGTCAGAAGTGAATGAGGCAAGAGTTCCCACGATATTAAAGGACAAAATGAACACTAAGATACTGAAGGTGTCCATAGAGAACTGCATTCTCTGCCTCTGCCACCAGAGGAGCACTGCTCCTCTGCAATCTTCAGCAAATATGTTAAGCCTTTTCTGAGCAGTCTGTGGGTTTTATATTTCCCAGGTCTCCAACCCGACCCTCTAGGCTTTCAAATGCAGAAGGCTGGCCATTTAGAGCTAAAGGTGAAAAGAATAATGTTAGTAACAATATTGAATCAAATTTTACTGAAATAATATCACATGCAAAGTACTGTAAAAAACTGCATCCTTATGATCAGGCATTCAAGATAAGGCAATTCTTTAGGCAATTCTGTGAAGGCGGGGGAATACCTCATCACCCCTAATTTTCATCCCCCCACCCCCAAGATTAATGTTTCTGAAACAGATACACTATTCTGTCATGCACTATTGAAGTATAAGAGATCATTAATTTTAAAAAGAGTTTAATTAATGTTCAATAAAATAAAACGTAGAGCAAAACAATGAAGGAAGATGAAACAGATTTTCTTAATTTTTGAATGCTTAGTTTTGCAGTCATAATAATTTTTTCTTTGTGTATCATTTTCAGGGTGGATTTGCTTAGATCAGAAGTTACTTGCAATACAGTAAAGCTTAGACACTGAAGTCTAAGCAGAAAGGAATGCAGGTATCATTTCCCTCTTAAAATCAAACACTCATCTGAAGAAAAACTATAGGGCAGAAGGAAAACATTGTTTCTGCTTATTATATCTACGCAACCACATTAACTTCTAGACCTAAAATAACTTAAAGAAAATACTCAGCTGAAGCAGTCAGTACAAGAGGAAAGTTATGAGATGGTTTGTAATTTCAAATGGGCAGTTAAAACTGAAAAGCAGTGACACTGGCTTGTCACCAGACCTTTGAATTTGCAGGAAAGTAACTACTCTCTATTCATATGACATAACAGCACATTAAATATAAAAGACATCACATCATATTCCAACTACTGATCTCTTAACAAACCTCCAGTCCAGTTTTATGGACAAACATGCTTCTTACTGTCACTGTCAACATATGCGTTAGTACTACAAGATACAACGACCAAGACAAACCAAAACCCAAAACCTAGATAATGAATATAATTTTAAGCATTGACAAAATATGCAGAGGTGCCCATGACAGTTATTTGGACAAACATAAATACATTCATCTATAAATGGGTAGGAACAGGATTTATCACTTGTAGGTTTTGTGCACACATAAAAAAAAAACATTTAAGAGGGAAAAAAGCCTCTGTAAATGGTAATGATAGAAGTTACTGAGAAAAATTCCCTCAGTTAAAAGGTCTCTGGAATATATGTGGACCTTGGCAGAAAAGGCCCTTATAATTTGTTCCCCTTACTTATTTCACATTTTGAATGATAAAGATGCAAACAAAAAAAGATCTACCTTTTCAACGACACATTTCATCCACTCTGGAATGGCTTCTAAGTCCATATGCCATACATTGCAAGACTCCTGAGCAGCTGAAGGTTGTGATGTCTGTTAAAAAAAGAATTATTGTATTGATATTCATCATTCATGAAAGCTTTTTTTGTTCAAATATAGCCAGAAGTCAGCTTCCCAAATGTAGTAAATATTTTATTAACAAATGATAAAACTCAAAGACGTTGGTGCATTCTTTAAGCTACAAATCAGGCAGATGCTGTCAATAATTCTCTCATTCTGAATCTAAGGACATTGGACAGAGTCCATTGTGGAGATGGAGGAGTTTGAAGGTGGTTTTGTCTTGTTTACAAGAACTGAAAGTATGCAATTGCTCATCTTCCAAGTATATTCGGAAATTGATTTCAGAAGCACTATCAGCTGGCACAATTTTCCAATAAAGACAGGAAGATTTAAGTTCTAGTTTATATGAAGACTGTGGTCAGTACTGCACAACTATGCCACAAACAGTTTTACATTAATTTTCTAATGCTTGTTAGAATAACTAGCACAGAAACCAGGGACTCTTAGCAACTTTTGAGTTTTTACTGCAATGATGTGACCAACTGAAGAGAAAACAAAATCTAAAACTCAGTAGCATTTCACTAACTGATACTAAAATAAAAACAATTACCTAACTACCTTTTAGCACAGAAGTGATACAAGTGTAATTAAATCTTTTAATATGGTTTAGAATGTCAGTAAAGTTATAAAGATGGCTAAAATATAAGGAAACTCTGCTGAGTGTTAAAGCCTTAAAATCAGTTGTTAAAATTTATGAATATGGAAAATCACTGACTCCTATGTTATGAAACTCATGGGAATAAAAGTTTCATTATGCTCAAAATTGAAAGTGGGGCTATACACAGAAGACAGAAGCTTTCAGAAATTCTCCAAGTAATGACAGCAGACAGATAGATCCGTTTGCCATGTCTATGCTATCGTCTTCCTCCTATCTGTGGAGAGTACCTGTACTTCAACTTCGATATAATTCTGATTTAAAGTGTTTATACTGCATTCGTAACTTCAACATTTGGTTTTAAGATTTGTTCTAAGATTTTTCTCTTCTACTCATATTTCAGCTATGCCTTTGACTGAAGGTCTAAAATTCATCAGGGAAAGCTGACACACTGAAAAATTTCTCATCATAGTACAATCTTTGCTTCCCAATGTCTCAGGAAGTAGTGTTAAATTACCCTTTTTTATCTGCTATCTACATAATTACAGAAGGACCTACTTCAGTCTTGTGCACAATGATGGTAGATCTCCACTAGCAATTAAAAGCTCCACCATGGGGCATGGACAAAAATACCTCCTTCTTTTCACTACATTTTTTCCATGAAAGGAGTTGAAATTTCCCCACATATACACCCAAAAAATGCTTCAAACCATACACAAGCAAAACCTCCTCAAGTATAAAGCATGAAAAATATTCCAGAACCTCAAGCTCTGTAAATAGAGTGATTAAAATGAGGTTTATTAATAATAATAATTACATCAGAATCTTAAAAAATAATAACTTTGTTTCTACCTCTCTTGTTTATACCCTTCTCCAGTGCCAAAAAGAATGTTGTTGCATTTCTAGTGCCTTAAAAAAAAGATCAACACCTTCTCTTCTATTTGCTTTTTTGCTTTGATTCAAGATCATAGGATGTAAGCACAGTCTTCCTGGCATATTTGGAAAGACTCTAGCTCTTTATGATTACTAACTGCCATTATAAAGCAGCAGGAAATACTCTGTCATTGTTTTATTCTGTAAGATTATTTTTCTGTTTATTTTAATAAAGATGATGTAAATTACTAAGCGGTATTTTAGCCTGGCAGGGCATCCCCCCCTCTCAGGGCAGGCTAATCTTCTGAACTACTTTTGTGCACAGACTATCCCCCACTTTTTTAAAATGAAGAGCAAAAGTTTCTGATGTAGGACTATTTGACACACAGTTAACTACTGCAGTGGAAATTAGTATCAGTATTTAAAACACACCTTAGAAACAGAGTTCTCTGTTAAGAGATATTAAAACAAAAAATGACTGCATTAAAGCTGCCAAAACCAGAACCCATCTTCATACGAAAAATGGTAGCAATATATACTCTACACAAGCTAGCAGTCAAATGTAACACGAATACCAGCCGTCACGTCACAGAACATAAAGGTGATTGCTGCCTACTCGGCTTCACTAGCATTACTGCTTACATTACTTTCTATGGAATTGTCCATATTTTAGTACTTACCTCCACAGGAAATTAATTACTAAGTGAGGGCAAGTCTAACACTTCTCCTTTACTTAAAATCAACAGCACTGGAAAAAGTTACAAACTCCCTCCAGATGCTATACTTACTTCAGATGGTTCTTTTCCATGACATTTTGCAAGGCAAACAGAATTTGCTATGTATTTTCTGCATCTCCAGCAACGTAGAACATCAGCCTCTTGGTCACTCATTTCAACTTGTGATTCTTCAACTCTGTATGTCTATCTGTAAAGACCACAAACATACAATTCAGTCACCTGTTGAAATCACACATGCTTTCCTCTTGCGACCCAGAAGTCTATCAGTAGTGTCTTCACAATAGAGGAGACTAATACTTTATTTACAAACATCTTCTGATCTTGTATAGCATGCCACCTAAACATTTCAAATAGCAAAGCAAAACAGTTGTTTTTATTTCCAGGTTGCATACAGAACTAGAAAGCAACAACAACAAAACAAAACAAAAACAAACCAACTTTCTCAATGTTCAGACAAAAGACAAGAGAACTCCAGTTTTCCCAGAATATGTCCATAGAAATGTCATTGCTATCCTACACATTAAATACACACACACACATATATGTGATGCCACATAACAAAAATGAATATTGACATAAAACCATAGAAGACTGTTTTCTCAATGTGCCCCTGGAGGCTTGCTCCCTTAAATTATTTTGTGCAGGAGGATCAATACTACCGGTGTAACAGAGTTTTTCACAGATCTGAATCAACCTCCTTGTAAAACAGAGACCTAAATTAAGACAACCAGAAGGACAAGACAAATATTTTTCTCTCTTCATGCCTTGCTGTGTTCTGATGTCTCTTTGGTCTTCTCTAATCTGTTTCCAAAGCCTTCCCCTGTTCCCATGCTTTCTCCCAAGATCTTTCAACTCTTCTTTCTGCCTGCTTCTGTTTTTACCCCCTTGTACTAGCTACATGAAAAAAATAAGAAAATCTTTTACGTCTACACACTCAATTCAAGCACTATGCTAGGGTTATGCCTACTCACAGTACTAAAGCGCATAGCGCTCACTGACAGGGAAGCTGGTGCATAAAACTTAAAACCAGTATTAAAAGAATCTTTGTTCTTCCACAACCCAAACATCTGATTTTGCAATTATTTCAACAATTTAATTTTTATTTAGTCTGCACTAACTACAGAAACTCCGAGGTCCTCAGTATAGGCTGTCTGAAGAGCAGTTTGGCTTATTGAGCACCACACAGACTTCTGCACTTTCCTCATTTTCCCCATTTCTACCTGTCGCGGTTTAAACCCCAACCAGCAACTAAACACCACGCAGACACTGGCTCACTTCCCCTCCCTCTGATAGAATAGGGGAGAGAATCAGGAAGACACAAGTACGAAACCTCACGGGTCGAGATAAACAGTTTAATAATTGAAATAAAACACAGTAGAACAGCAATAATAACAATGATAACAACAACAATAATAGAATATACAAAACAGGCGATGCACAATGCAACTGCTCACCACCCACGGATCGATGCCCTGCATGTCCCGAACAGTGAGAGCCCCACCTTTTCCTGGACAACGCCTCCTAATTATAGGAGCATGACGTCACATGGTATGGAATACCCCATTGGCCAGCTGGGTCAATCGCCCCGGCTATGCTCCCTCCCAGCTCCCCCTGCACCTGGCAGAGTATGGGAAGATGAAAAGTCACTGGTGCAATCGCCACTCGGCAACAACCAAAGCATCAATGGGCCATCAACATTCCTCTCATACCAAACCCAAAACACAGCACCCTCTCCAGCTACTGGGAAGAGAGTTAACTCTGTCCGAGCTGGAACCAGGACACTACCTTTCCCTTTTCCGCCTTGTTTTCTGAATTAATCAAAGACTATGAACCACACATACAGAGGTTATTAATTATTTTTCATTTATATCTGAGGTCTTCTTTCAGCAGATTTCCTACTTTTTCTATATATGTAGAGTCTGAAATACAGTTTGACAAGGAAGAACAGAAAAAACATGTGCCTWCATTAGACTCCTAGTTCAAGTGTATATGCAGCTTTTAACAACCAGATCCATGCTAAGCTTAAAGGTGAAATTAAGGCAAACATTAAATCTTTTCTTGCAATGCCACAATAAATTAAAACGAATTTTTGCTAAGATTCCATTAACGTATTTTAACATAAGATGGCCAAGCAAAAGCTCATGGAAGAGACACTTACAGAAAAGGCAGAATTTACACTGGAAACCTGCCTTGTTCATGACAAAAATGTGATGATTCAAACACCCTGACTTAAGCAGAATCTCTCTCAAGTTTTTATTAACCTCACAATGTCAATGCTGCTACTTTCTGTACCAGACACATATCAAAAGTGGAATGTATAAAAATGCTGGATCTCTCTATGAACGACTTTTTCTTTTCTAAAAAACCAGTAAATTCAGGCTCTGAAAGATTTTTACAAGTAGTGTGTATCACTTCGCCGTGATAAATGCAGCATTAGACTTCACAGGGTATTGAAAGAATGATTACCAGTTATGAATTTGTATCACTCAAACACCTTAAAGCTGTTCTAATTAATTTATTCTTCACAATTTCATAACACATTTCTAGAATGAATTTAATCTTGCAAGAGCTCAGTGAGAACCTCAAATCTAAGACCAACCAGGAAGGACTGAAACACTTTTTGCATAAGGCTAGCTCAGACATGCTTTTCAGGTACAGCCATATACCCATCTGCTAAAATACATTCTTGAAATGTACAATAGTTAGTGACATACATCTTGCACACCTTATATGCTGTATCTGTATATTAAAATGGTATACGTTTAAGTCTGTATACATTCTGTTCTATGCTAATGCTATCTGTTGAACAGCTGCTTCATTTGAGGCTAATGATGTTTACGGAGTGGGGTATAAAAATTGGTGATAGATGTCTGAACCAACAGATAAAGGACTGATGGATAAATGCACTTGCTATATTTAAAAGACAAGGTTCAAGTCATGCAAACAAAGGCTGTCTAAAGATCACTGGCATTTGAAGTGATGTAAACATCCCTCTCACCTGAACAATATCTAGCAAGCAAACACTGTTTTGCTGCAAAATAAAAGTTCTTTTTTTTAATTTATATACATTAAAAGTGTCTTCTTAGTTCTGCATATACCTTTCATTTAAAAACACACTTTCATAAGAGAAATGAATGTATAATATATATGTAATGACCTGCATAGCACAGGTTGTATTTTATGTAACCAAGAATGCTCATAGTGAACTATGTGCACAAAACCACCCCAAAGTGCAAATACTTTTTAAGACTGTATTACAGCAGGCTGAAATGTTATTCTGGCCTAGCAGAATTGAAAAAGGAAAATTCCTGTAGGTCTATTAAAATTCTGCATGTATGTGCCTTTTGCAGTTCTTACAGAGGACAGAAGAAACACTATAAATGCACAATAACACATTGCAGAGGTTTCTGCATGTATTATGCCAGAAAACAGCAAATGAGATGATTCTGATTTGTCACGTAAACATTCATTTTTATTTTGATTTGCACATAACTTCAGCTGGAACTCAAAAGCATACAATCATAGGATTTTGAAGTGTTTTTACAGTTAGACGCAGTTTAACCATTCTGGACATATTTTAGTACGTTTTTATTTGTTTTGTTTTGCATCTAAAACTATTAAAAGGCATCTTGTTCTCACCTTGCTTTGTCTTTGAGCAAAAAATTCCAACATAAAGATAAAAGATTCCTGTTTGGCACTCAGAAACTAGATAGTGTCACCCCCAGTGGGCCTTTTCAGCTTGGCACTGGGCCATGTTTGTTGTGGCTGTACTGCTTTTAGATCAGTTCCTTTATGTGAGCTTATGTTTGCCTCCAAAATAGCATGTAGACATATCCGAGTGTTAAAAAGCCTATGCTCCTCTGTGGCTCTTGTTTTATGTCCTTCAAATGTTTTTCTATGATTCAGTCCCACAAAAGCCAGGAGCAGAGGGTCCTAAGACTCCTTTCCAAGTCAGAGTCTCAATTCCCTTTCTTGAAAACCATTCGTCTAACCTTCTCTTACAAACCTTTGACAGAGATTTCRCAGCCTTCCTAAACTATTTAGTTACCTTCTTATCTTCCATCATTTTAACTTTTCCCCTAACGTCTAACCTGAATTTTCCTGCAATTTCCCTTATTTGCTGTGAATACAGAGAACAAAATGGCTCCTCTTCTTCCGTGCAGGAACATTTTACAACTTCAAACATTTATTATAAGAAGCTCCCCTTCAAACTTGTTTTTGGGTTAAACAAATCCAGTTCTTTCCCTCTTTCCTCACAGATCATGCTTTCTTGATTTCCAACTGTCACTGGTATTTTGTGAACGCTTTCAAATGGGTCAGCTGTTCTTGCACATGAGTGTTCATATCTGCATGCAGAACTCAAAATGAAGTTTTACCAGCACTGAGTAGACTAGACAGATTATACAAATTTTCAAGGTAAAAAAAGAACGGAGAATGCCTTACTAGGGTGGAAACTAACATAAAATTCATTAGATCCATTTGAAAATGTTGTTTCTTACATTTATAAGGGCAGGAAACACTGGAAGATTAAATAACAACTCCTTGGCAGCAAACAATTTTTAAGTAATTTCAGCATGAGACCCTTAAGATTTTCAGATTCATATATGCTCATCAATATGTTAAGGGAAGAGGAAACAGGAATTGTATTTTTTYGCCTCCTCCCACTCTGTCTGCAAAACCTATGAGCAACACCACAGAAAGCTAGTGGAACTATTCGCAAAGAAAACAAAAAATAGGTGAAAGATCAAGCAGCAGACATAGCAGCCAGAGAAATCGCACAGAGCTGATCAACTTCCTGTTTATTCATCACTCCTTGAATGGGACACTTTCCCTTCTGGCATCCTTTCATTAGTAGGAAGGCCCCTTTGATATTTATATCAAAGTTTCTTACACAATCTGATTTGTATAACGTTTTAAGCTTTGGGCATTTCTTCTTCAAAAAGATTGCTAGAAAACATGAAGTAAAACCCCAAGAAAAAAATTCTCAAACGCTCAAAGTGAAGAACTAAACACAAAAACCTAAACTGCTGTTGAAAACCTGGTCTAGAATCTCTTTTCAACTAGCTTGCCCCTCAACCCCAAATGCATAAAAATAAGAAAATGAGTACAGCAGGACAAGTGGTTCTCAATGCCTTTTTGTTCAAAAGTCACCTGTGATCCTTTCAGAACACTGCAGCCATGAAGATTACAACAATAATTAGGTTGCAGTCAGAAATTAGGGCACAGGAACTTGAGCATTAGTTACCGGGAGTCTTGGAAAAATATGAGTGGCAGCTTTGAAGAAGGATGACAGAGAGAAGCTAGATGAGCTGTCCTAGCCAACAAGTGTCCATACCAGAAGTTCCTGCTCCCAGAAGGGGAGAAACTGACACTTTGCTGGACAGAGAAACAATCATGGAAGGCATTCAGGTACTTATAAACACTTGCTGCTAGCTTCTGACCTCTGCTTAAAGAGACACTTTTAAAAGCATACTTAACCAGTGTTTCTCAATAAAGTAGCACTTAGATGGGAAGACAGAAAAGAAAGTTTAAAGAACTGCCTCCAGGCTGCCAGAGAAGCAAAGCAGCAAGATGCATGAAGAGCTGTGCCATCTGCTCCTGTGCCAGCTCCTGCTGGTTCTACCAGTTCTGCTATTGTTGTGTGATCAGCTTCCACTGGCTCATGAGAGAGGGTGGCCAGTGTGTGATACGCTTTCTCTTGTAGCAAGAGTAGCCCATGTAATTAAAAGGCAGTTAACATAAAAATGGGAATGTTACTTGCAACGTATTACTTAACTTGCTAAAAAATCCTACTGCATGCCGCTGAAGTCAATAGGTCTACCAGATACAGCAAGAGAACGTGGAGTGTTTAAATCGCGTTGACAGGGAACAGACCTAACAGGTCAATGGAAAACCATGGACTGGCGTGTAACCTCTTTCTTGCATAAGATCCCGCAGACGAGTACTGCCTGTTTCACGCTCTTGCATGTACAAACATTAGCTTTTGCACAAAATAAAGGACTAAACAAGCAGGAATACGGTGCCCGCGTCCCAGGGCAACACAAGCTCCTGACCGCAAGTCACCAGGCAGCACAGCCGCAGCAGCTGCCCCCGTCCGCCCCCGCCGGTGCCCGAACACCGCCTGAGCCTGCACAGGCCCGGCCGCAGGGCAGCGGCGCCGGTGCGAGCCCACTCGGCGGCCGGGCACCGACCACCTCCTGACCGCGCCTCCGGCCGGGCGGGAGGGGGCCGCGGCGGGCCTGGCAGCCGCCTCCAGAGCGGCGCAGGGAGGGCTGGGCTGGCAGCCCCGCGCTGCCCCGCACGCCGATGGGCTCCCRGGGCGTTTCGGGTGCTGACCGCCGGCGGCGGCGGCACCTCCAAGTTAACTCTGAGGAGAAGTCGGGGCTGCCGCGGCCGCGCTGCGGCGCCCCCTCAGGCAGGCGCTGGGCTCGCCCCGCGACGCGCAGCCCCGCCGCCCCCAAGCTCCAGGCAGGTGTCCGCACCTCAGCGCGCACCCCGCGCCCCCAACGCCCCGCTGCCCGGCGGCCCCCCGGCCCAGGGCCCGCCTCGGCCCAACGGGCGGCGGAAGCGCCTCCATCCGCGCCCTCCGGCCCCGCTCAGCTTACCGTGCCGCGCTGCGCGGGGCTGAGAGCAGGACGCGACGCCGCTGGGGCGGGCGGGCGGGGAAGGGGTTGCGCAGCAGCAGCTGCTCCTGCGAACGGGAAGAGACGGGAGACAAACGGCGGCGGAAAGCGCTCCGCTAGCGCGGCGCCTGCCTGGCCCGGCCGGCCGTGGAAGTCACCCTGGGGCAGGCCAGTCCTCTCAGGCGGCTGCTGCGTCCCTCGTCCCCGCGGGAGGCCGAGCCCACCGCCGGCTGCGGGGGCAGCCCTGCTGCCGCTGGGGAAAAGGGCAGCCGCCGCGCCAGCCTCGCCCTGCCGAGGCCTAAGGGTGGCACGTCCTCTCGTCTCCTGACTGGCAGAGATGGGGCCGGGGTGGGGTCAACCCCGGCGGCAAGCTGTGACAAGGGAGTGAATTACGGGGAGCTGAATGAAAACTTTTCAATAAACGTTGGGACAAAAAAATACATTCCTCCGGGCCCGAGGAACAAGCCCAGACCCAGAGAGCTTACAGCCAAAGAGCGGGGCCAGGGACATCAGAGGGACTGGCAAGCGCGAGCAAGCAATCACATACTGGGCAGGGTGTCGTCGGTAGCCCCTGAGTATTTTAATATAAGGCAGCAAGAGCAAAGAGGAAGTTTTAAATGAAATATGGGGGGAAAAATGAAGTAAACTTGTGAACCTCTGTAGCGAATTGCTGCAAATCATGCAGGGCTGCACGGGAGAAAAGGCAGGCATACCACTCTGAAGACTGAGGGCAACAGASAGCAGAGAGCAGCATCATTTATTGTCCTTTCAGAAATACACCCTGATTTTCAGTTTAACTTAGCATTGAAGAGCTTTTCCTATTTGTTGTGGTTTAACCCAGCAGGCAGCTAAACACCACACAGCTGTTCGCTCACTCCCTCGCAGCGGGGTGGGGGAGAGAATCAGAAAAAAGGTAAAACTCATGGGTTGAGATAAAGACAATTTAATAGGACAGAAAAGAAAGGGAAAATAATGATAAAAGAATAGACAAAAGTGATGAACAATGCGGTTGCTCACCACCCGCTGACCGGTGCCCAGACAGTTCCTGAGCAGCGGCCATGCCCCACAGTTTTTTTGTTTAGCATGACATCATATGGTATGGAATATCCCTTTGGCCAGTTTGGGTCAGCTGTTCTGGCTGGCTCCCCTCCCAGCTTCTTGTGCACCTCCAGCCTCCTCACTGGCAGGGCAGTATGAGAAGTTGAAAAGTCCTTGATTTAGTGTAAGCACTGCTCAGCAACAACTAAAGCATCAGTGTGTTATCAACATTATTCTCATCGTAAATCCAAAACACAGCACTATGCCAGCTGCTAGGAAGAAAATTATCTCTATCCCAGCCGAAACCAGGACACTATTACAAAGTAAATTGTAAGAAAATGACATTTTTCCCCTTTCCCTTGAAGATAATGGTTTATATTTGCAATTAAGGTTCCAAATCTGATTTGTAAAGCTCATCATACTCCTAGAAGAAATAGAAAGCCTATACAGAATATCCATCAGTTAACGAATCATTTGCTTTCCTTTTGCTTCTTTTTGAAAAACAATCAGATCAGTCTGAAATTGCTCTGTATGCTCATAGACTGTACTAGAGCTAGGGAAAACATTTTTTAAGTCACTTAGGACTAGATCTAATAAAGTAGTTCTTAACACCGTCTTCTTAGCTTGTGGTCGCTTGTTCTATGGAATGGAATCCAGAACTGTGTTAAATGCAGGGATCTCCTCTGTGCTTCAGAATCCTGCTGATCAAGGAATCCTGCTATCCTGAGGTACGATAAAAGAAAACGCCATAAAGAAGACACGTTCTGCAAATGAGTAAGGTCAGTGAAGTTTATTAGATGTGTTCTGTTTATCACCTGTTGGGAACTAGTTCCTAGAAGTGAAAGTACTCATACAGAAAAGAGACCTAAGGTCACTTCTCTCTACAACTTGCTTATTCATGCCACATTTCCCATAACTTGGGAGAACATACTAGTTACCCAGCTAAAGATAAAGCACGTTTTCTTTTTGTCCATGGTGGCAAAGCTTCAGGGAATTTATGATCTGTGGGACTATAAGGGATGGCAGAGAACATGCCTGTGCCCAAAGAATTGTAGAACTCACATGGGAAAGGGAATTTCAGGGATCTTCAAGGACCAACTCAAGTGTTTTACACTAAGCAAACATGTAAAAATATATTAACAACCCTTAGAAGAGGGTTTTGTACTATTTTGTATTTAGTTTAGGTAGATAATAAGGACATTACAGTTAAGCCAGTCATTGTAAATTTCGATCAGGGCTTTTGATTAAGTTGATTCAGTTTAGATTAAATGGAAAGACAAATGAAAGTATGTCTTCAAGTAAAGTGCTTGACTTGCAGAGTGAGCTTAAATAAGCTAAAGAAACTGCAGTGATAATTTGCAGTCTGAACTGCTCAGGAATTTGAATGGAGAGGATATCTGGAATTGAAATTAAATTTATTTAAAAGACCAAGAATTTATATCCGAGCAAGGAAGAGACTTTCAGAAATAATGCCAGACCTAAATGGATAGTTACTTAAAGAAGGATTTTAGAAATACATGAACACCTACAAGGAATAGAAAAGAACACAAAGGAATTAAAAAATACTGATCAGCAAATAAAGTTATTTCTTAGAATGTAGGGCAGGAATAAAAACTGTTTAAAAGGAAGCTGAATTAGAACTTACAGAGAGTATTAAGAAATAACTTTACAACCTTGGCTATTACAGAAGTGGAAAACGAATGTGATTCAGCTGAACAATGTGCAAGGTTATGCACTTGGAGACTGCTCACAAGAATTTCTGCTATCAACTGAGAACTCTTCAAATGGAAAAAATAAAGAGAAGAAGTATTGGAGTATGCTAAAGCATCACAGGATGTCTATGCATAGACAGTGTCRTATAGCTCTGAAAAGGCAAATTGTGACCTGGATTGTGGGTGTATTTCCAGTATGTACAGGGGAATATCAATGCTCTGGTAATTCGTTATCTGAAGTGATACAGATAGTTGTAATAATCCATTTTTCAATAAATAAATTGGGGCTAGAGCAGGCACAAAGAAGTAATACTAAGATGATCAAAATGGATAGAGCCTGCCTTATGGGAAGACAGAAAGAGCTTTGCTTACTCAGTTCAGCAAAACAAATGCTGAGAAAAGTTTTTCTTGATAGGTCATCAGTGAGGAAATAGAAGATTATGACAGCCTTACGTAGCTTAGAAGATGTATGTAAAAAAAAGTAGGTATGAATTGGCCATTAAGAAATTTAGGGTGGAAATTGAAAAGTTGTAGTTGTTCCACCAGGGAGATTACTGGAAGAGCTTCCTAAGAAAAGTATTGGAGAAAACCACCAATTAACTTGAAGATGAAGTACAGCTGTATGATATGAAGCTTACAGCAGTTGGTGGTGGGACCTGAAGATCTGGATGATTCTTTCCAGTTCCCTCTGACTACACTCCCAGCTGTTTTTTTTTTTTTTTTAATCTTACRTTTTCTGGGAAAAGGAGATTATCCTTGGTAATTTGCTACCTTGTGACTGAGTGTGTCTGTGTGCTTAGTCCTGATTTTCCTGTCCCATGAGAGGCATTGACTTGTCAGTGCTTAATAAAAACAAAATTTCCTAAGAAGTGTAAAAGTATGTTTTATATCCTTCAGAAGGGATATAATGGAGTTTGGGTTTTTTCAATGCTGCTGTCATTCAAACATTCCGAACAGCTCTGCACAGTAATTTCTATTTGGTGAAGTTTTAGCTTTCATAAGACTCCAGCATCATCTGCTGTTTTACCATTGTCTAAATTAAAAATTAAATCTTTGCAAATATTTTTTTATGCCAGTGTTATATAGTTTATGAGAGCAGCCTGAAATTAATTCCCTTTCTAGAATTATCAATTTCACTTTTTCAGTAGGAATTGGTAGAAAGCAGTGAAAGTTTCTTTCACTCATTAGCGCTAATGCCTGCATCTAACAGGCTTGTTCTCAGGCTGAGATACAAATAAATTAATTACCCTGTTAAACTGAAAATTGTTTTTCGTGTATCATTACATAAGTTCAGCTTTTAAGCAGTGTTTGTCTTTTGTATAAATGTATGTATGCCTGATATATTTAATCTTATATCTTACAAATATTAAATAGAGAGGAAATAGAGATAATAAGCAACTTGTCTGACTGCTGAAGAAAACAATATGTAATCTGTTTTTCATTTTAGAAGACGCCCTAGGTTAAGGCATCTCATTCTCTTTTATCAAAGATCAAAATACTAATTTTATAAGGCCTGTTTAAGTGGACATATACTGTGAACAAGGAGTTGTTACATAAATAATGATTTACTCAGAATTTGCAGTTGTATTAAATTCTTTTTTATTTTCTATTAATGACATTCTGAACTCTTTTTAGCCAGTTAAATTGCTGAAATTTATCAACAAAAACCCTTGGTATATAATAAATCAATGGGCAATAAATTAATCTCTAAATTACTTTGGAGTTAGCTTCTTTATGTACATGTTCCAGTTTAAGTTATGTAATTAAAATGTTCAGTTATGGAAAACTTACTTGTCTTACCCTCAGAGGATGATATCCTCATTCAGATATCAACTTCAGTTGAGGACATAAGTAATTTTGAGGTAATTTATAGCTTTACTTTTTGGAAAATTATGTTAGTTATTTATATTTCACAGTTTCTGAGTTGAGAATTGTGGTCTGACAAATGCTATGTTGTGATTGGTATTTGCAATTTGATGGCATAACAAAAGCAAAACAGAGGACTTTGAAGCTTTATTTTTCTAACACGATACTGTGTTCAAATACTCTTGTTGTAGCCAAAAGAACATCCTACACTCATGCCTGATTATGCATAATATTTTTGCTATTACTGAAATATGATGGCTATGAATTCTCCTGCCAGATCTCAGAGAGATCCAAAATTCTTTCCTTGTCATATAGTCATCTAGAATGTATAATATAATAAGACACTACAGTAAACAATGTTTTCACTTTAGTTATTTATCTGTTACCAGATTCTATATGAATTGAGTGTTACTGCACTGCTTTTGCCATGGAAGCCCTTCTGTAATCCTTAAATGTAAACTTTGGTTTATCCCAACAAAGGGACCTGTTAAAGTGACCGTTTCGGTTGCCAAAACTAAGTACTGGTGGGCTGAAAGGAAACTCCCGGCTTTGCTGAGGTGATTCAGGGCAGCTATGTGCCTCGCAGAGTCAGTGAAGAGTGAGATTCCTTAAAGGGTGATTCTCTGTTCCAGCACTGAGCAGGATGCCGCCAGAGCTAGACAGTAAAACGTCCACCCATGTAATCATGACGCTGAACTCTCTTTAGGTAGAAGCACTGATGCTACAAATTAACAGAGCAGTTGCTTTTATGGCCTTTGACATAGTTTAGTCACGTCCCCACTTTCAGGCTTAAGCCACAGCAGACTTCAGGACAAAGCTATGTGCCCACAGTTTCTGAGCAAGACACTAGGCTTAAATATTTAGAAAATTTTGTAGTTCATAATGTGGACATTATAAACTGCAGACACTTTAAGAGCTGCTTGGCCATGGAAAGCTGGTATTCTGAGTCTTTTTTATGATTTTGCTACAAGGCTTGATTGAGATAGATACCCACACACATGCCTCCAGTGCTACTTAAAATGCTCATGTATTTGTTCTGGCAGATTCAGGCAAGGTTTGGAGGCTCATTTCCTCTCCCCTCACTGAGGATGGCAATGGTGAGGAAAAGGGTTTTCCAAAGCATCGTGCTCTATTATAGAATACAAAAGCAACAAAGAGAATTACACAGATAATACAAATAATCATTAGAGGTAATAATATAAACATATGGTCTGCCTGTGATGACCTGCAAAATACACAGAACAGGAACAAAACAAGTTTAAAAGGATGGTACAATCCCTCTAGTATTGATTTGATGGTCTCTTCTGTGGGCATTGGTTGCTATCCAGGCGTAGAGGTTAAGCAGAGTTTTTAGGGTTAAGGGTACCTCCCCTGCTGTTGGTAAGTCTACCAAAACAGGTTGCCCTAGATAGCGGAGTGGTTTCACTGAATTTTTCATTTTGTTTTTCCCCAGGAGTAGGGAGGGAGGTTTGGGAAAAAAATGCAGTGAGCCTGGGACATCCATTTACCCCCCAGGGACTGTTCCCTTTTGCTACAGCATCAGGGAGTCGTGCAGGCCACCTGGAATCTTGGGGTCTAAGGACATGTTTCAGCAATCCGTTTGTTCTTTCCACTATCCCATTAGCTTGAGGATAGTAGGGTGAAATATCCATTGTATTCTCTCGCCTTTTGCCCATTCCTGAACCATCCTGGCAGTAAAGTGGATACCGTTACCTGATTGGATTGACTGGGATTTAGGCAGGTAACTAAACCATAGCTTTAACCCTTTCACCGTGTTGTCCTCAGTTGCTCTTGAGACAGCCTCAGCCTGGGTAAGTCCTGACACCACTTCCACCCCGACAAGAACATATTGCTTCCCATCTGACTTCTTAAAAGGTCCTATGTAATCAATTTGCCAAGTCTCCCAGAGTCCCTTCCTGTTCCGTAAGTGGAGAGGGGGGTTCTTGCAAGGGATGCCTTTCTAATCGGGTACGGCACTACTACAGTGAAACGACCATTTATTACATAGTTCCCGTGTAACAGGCCAACCCCTGCAACTGGCATCTTTGAAAAGGTCTTTAACTCCTGAATGGCCACGTTTCACATGTAACCACTCTAGCAGGTGTTCCCACTTTTCTTCTTCAGCTTCTGCTGCCATTGTAGCTAAACAGGTTAGCGAACCTACTTGATTATTCTAAACGTGAGCTGCGTGATTCCCTTTTTGGTGTGCAGTTACCCATCCCACCAAGAAAGTCCCCTGTTCCCGTAACTCAGTTATTACAGGGGTAATTCCCTCCCTTGCTCCTAAGAGCAAGGCRTAGGGTTTCACACTGACTATCTTTGAAGGAGGAAGAGCAGGCGCCGACTGTAAAAGTCTTATCGAAGCCACAGGGAGTCCGAACTTCCATTTCCTTCCTTTTGAATTTACCCACACTCTCCCCTTCAATAAATCAAGTCCTAAAATGTTTGCTGGTAAGTTCCCTAGGATCATAACAGCCTCTGTTGCAGATTCATCCCCAGGTAACCAACACTTAACTCGAGCCATGGGTTGTGGTTTCGAGTTTCCAAAGGCATTTGTTACCCAAATTTGTTTCTTATCAGCAATTACGCCATTGCAGTTGCCTTTATCTGCTTGCAGGGCTGACATCTGTGCTCCAGTATCTACTAAAAAGGTGATTGGAGTCTTAAAGGGGCCCAGGGGAAAAGTAATCAACAGGTCCCCTTTGTCATTTTCTGTGAGCCGCCTCAGATAAATCCACCGCCCTTCCCCCGGCTCACTTCTTGGGGATGGTGGAGGGGGTTTCCTGACTCCAGGACATTCAAATCAATTAACTCAGTCTCCTGGGGAGCAGACGGGGTTATAATTCCAGGTTCCCAGGATGAGAGAGAGATCCTTGGAGTTTGAGGGGGATGAGGCCCCCTTTATTTTGTCCCAGCTTTTCATTAAACTTTCCAGGTTTGGGGTGGGTAAGCCGTTCGTCACCTCTCGGGGAATCCCCTTTGAGATGCCCTCTGTCCATAGTATATATCTTTTACTATCGGGAGGCTGCGTCGGCCTCGCCGGGAGGGGTTGGGAATTGTGCAAGGGCTTAGTTTTTATTCCCCCATTCCCTTCCACCCTCCTAAAATCTGCTTTGGATTTTGTCTCTCCCTGACCAGTGAATCCCATTCGTCTTCCATAATAATCTTCCATAATTCGTCTTCCATAATTAATCAACTCCTGTGCTACTTCTCCCCATGTCATTTCCGGGGGACCCCCCCTTCTCTGGGGTCAGGGCATTCTCAAACAATCTTGTAATTGCACTGCATATAGTTTCAAAGCATCGGGCAATCACTTTGTAAGAGGCTGCAACCTGTCGGGGTCTGCCACATATTGATGGGAGAGGGCTGTTGCAGGACCTGTAATCGGTCATGCATCAGCTGGAGGCACGCAGTTTTCTGTACACCTTCTAAAATATGACCTGCCGTAGGCACTTTAATCGAGAAAGGATCTCCCCTTTCCATAGGGTCCAATCCACCTGCCCAATATGCTACTTCTTGAGTCAGGGACCAGGGTTCTCTATTGTCATTTGTGGTTATAAAAACTCCTGGTCCCCAATACCCTCTTGGCTCATCCTCACTCAGCAAGACACGGTCACCCCGGGTAAGAGATACTCTCCATACATATTCAGTTTCCGTTTCTCAGGGTTCTTGGGAATATTTTTCCTGAATTTTAGCCAAATTGGTGGGGGAATAGGGAGCAATACGAGTGGTAACTCACTGAGCTCCTCCTTGACCGCCATCCACAGTCTCAGTTTTAATTAAAGGTCGCATTATGGCTTTCCCCCTCTCAAGGGAAAATATTTCTCTCATACGTTCTAGGTCTTTAAAAGGGTATGACAATTCTGCTTCTCTTCCCCCATCAGAATTTGTATCCATATTTTCTACATCGATTTGGGAGCGGGTTTCATCTAATTGCTCCCTTAATATTTTCTCCCGCTCCAAAGCCTCCGTCAAAGTGGTATGTAATCTTTGGTTAGTCACTTGCTCGGCGGAAAGTTGGTCAGAGAGACTTTTTGTTTCATTTTCTAATTGTTCCTGCAAAGCCTTCACTAGATCTTGAAGGGATTTCATTGCCCCCTCTTCTGCCTGCTGGGTCCCATTTTTATCCCACAGTGCCACCACCAAGGTGGCTCCTAAAACCACAGATTAACGCTTTCCCTTTCCTTGCTTCAACCTTTGTTCTTTAGCGAAAGTGGAAGTTCTGTCAGCTACGGCTTGCGGATCATGCCAATTATGGGTCCAAGTCATACCAGGGGGAGAAGGTCAGGCGTTATAGCCCTCTAACCTCTCCAGGAGAGGGGTACAATCTACAGTCGGGCCTTCCAGGGAGGCCATAGTGCCTACAATCGGACCTCCCAGGGAGGCCGTAATGCCTACAGTTGGACCTCCCAGGGAGGCCATAATGCCTACAATTGGACCTCCCAGGGAGGCCGTAATGGGTACACAAGTATAGGGAACAGATCCCTTGTTAGTCCTCTGAGGACTGTCTCCCCTTGTATATGACTCTTCTCAGAGAGGGGCTGTCGTAAAAGCCCGGTCCCAACGATCGCTTTAGCACCAATGAGGTATCCTGTCCATTGGTGCCAATTTAAAAATGTCATGACCCGGCCTGATCGGACCAGGGGGTCGTAAAAGTTTCGAAATTCCCTTGGGAATTTTGAAATTATATTAAGGTGAAACGACACCAAATGATCGATTAAGTGTTTTTATCTAAGGAATAAGCAAGCTGAACTGGGAAAGCGTTACAATAAACAAGCTGAACTTAGAAAGCATAGCAGTAGGCAATGTGGGTTCTGTTAAAGCATTTAGAAGAAGAAAAGGAAAGAGAGGAAGAGAGAGAGAGAGATCACTACCCTTGGATCCCGCGATGATGACGATGACGGGTGCAGCAATCCTCTGTGGTGGGCGCGCGCCGGTTCCTTGGGTTGTTGTCCTTTTATAGTCGTCCCCTACCTCTCGGTTGCGTCAGCCATGTAGTTTCTAGAACTTTTCGCGCAGGCGCTGTTGTGGAGGGGGGTGGTCGCGAAGGGTCTCTCGGTGGTCTTCAGGTGGTCACGAGCCCCTTCCTCAGATAAACTCTGTATGACCTTTTGCCATGTATGGTGACATGTCTGGCTTGGCCAGGACACGGAGCTGCGCACCCTCCGGCATGCCCTGCGTGTCCTGTGTTATCCGACCCCTCATTTGCAGCATATCACTGCTGTGCAGAACCCGTTTGCCACAATGTTTGAGGCATCATCTTCACATTAACTCTTTCAGTCTCTCACACCCCAGAAGCCAAGGAAACTGGGGCCAGGCCAGCAGCCGGGGCATGCGCTGGCCCTCAGTGGGACTTGGAGGCACCTGTTAGTAATCAAATTATAAAAGAAGAAAATAAAACCATGAAAACTGCGGAAAAGGTCGTAGTATCTCATTACAAACAGTGCAGCTGGTATTGCTATCCCCACCCGTGCTGCTTTCTCCTCCTTCTCCTGGTGCTGTGCACACCTTCCCCCTTGTGTCTGCTGCAACGTGAGGTTGATGGAGCCCATCTGGTGGGAGGGAGTACAGTTGTGCAGCCCTTTGCGGGGATGGGGAGGTCTCCAGGTCCAGGCTGTGCCCCATTGTTCATTAGCCCAGACCTGACCTCCTCCATGCCTCATTCTCTGTCCTGATGTCTTGAGGCTCTGCTATCCTGCCAGCCTTTGCTGCTCTCTACAATCTTGATATAGTTGCACCCAATACCTCCTTCTGCACATCGTGGTGCTGGTCTCTGTATGAAACCATGGTTGTACCCTACCAAGGTGAGCAAGAGTGCAATGAAGGCACCGTGGCCACCTGGTCAGCAGAGAAAGTGCTGTGGCAGCTCAGTCTGGTGACCAGGCTGGCCAGGCCACAACTTGTCAGAGCAAGCCTGAGCAGCCTCAGTTGAGAAGCCTTGTGCACTCCATGCAGAGCCTGTGCCCTGCTGCTGGCAATGGCTGTGTGCTGTTCCTGGGCTACAGGACTCAAGGGTTGGGGTGCAGGAGCATGCCCCCGGGCATGTGGACAGGAGGCAGGGTGGGGGTCAGGTCCTGGGAAGAGCAGAGGCGCAATCCTCTCTGCTTTGATCTCCCTGGCAGGAGGTGGGAATTATTTGAACCAAACTCTTCCTCAGGGATGCTCTGGCTTTAGCGAAGGTGGTTTTCACTGGAAACATCTTCCCGGTGTGATCTGGGTGTGTTACAAGCAATTTGGGGAGGTCTGTGTGGAGACCTGGTGTGGATGCAGTTTGTGGTACATGAAGAGAGAGCTAGCCAGGGACTTGGCAAGAGCTTCCGAACACATGGGAACCCACAGCAACAGCAATCAGTCCGAACTGTCTTCTCATCTCCTCAGTCTTTGCAAGTATGTGTGTGGCCTTTTCTGGGGAGASATCTGCTGTTTCCATCTTGATTTTCAAAACCAATGCCCCCTATGCTTGGGGGCTTGTTCTGACCTGACAGCAGAAAAACTAGCAATGGAAGTTGAACTGTACCTTCATCTGGTCTGTCCCTTGTGCCGTCCCCCAATGGCCTGATGTCTCCCCTGCCTGCCTTCTTGTCAGGAGTGAGAGCACAGGACTGTCCTCCCCACTTCGGAGCTATCGACTGTTACATAATTTCTGGAAGAAGGTGTCAAAAATCCACTTTTAGATCAATAAATCAGTAAGAACTGCTGTTTTGAAACCTGTCATTAAGTGGCCAAGTATGTCAGGATGGTGTTGGGAATAACGTGAGCTCTTTCCTGGGATTCTTATATGCAGAGACAACTTCCAGCAGTTGCAAAGGTGATGCAGAAGTTGTAATGCAGTTTGATATCATACGTAAGTTCCCTCTTTTGTGTATATAATAAAAAATATGGCCATGAATTGAATCACGAATTTGAATTATGCTGAGGCTATGAAGTTTGTTTAGTGTCAAAATTTCTAATGAGTAACAAGACACTGAAAAAATAACTGCAGTTAATAGTGGGGAAAAAATCTGCAGAGAAAAATAATTCCACAGAAAATAATAAGAACGTGATCATGCAGCACACTGTTCTTCTGTAAGATAAGAGTTGTCTGCAGGTAAGTTTTATTTCCATCTGCCTTCACTCCCCCAACTGCTGATTGGTTTGCCAAACACAGACTTAAAATGTACTCAGCATCCTGATGTTAAACAGCTTTCGTTAGCCCAGTAGAGTTGACTGCTTATATGTATCATTTATGTTCCTCACCGTGATAAATGTGCTTTACTGTCAGTCTCTCAGGACACAGGTGCTGTTGAATCAGCGCAAAATAAATAGCAGTCAGTCATAATGGTTTAAACACAAGACTTTCCAAATATGAAAAAAGTGTCAGGGTTTATAGCAAGCTGATCAGATGATGAATATTTGACACTGTTCAGCAGAACCTTTAAAAGATATGATGTAGAAAACCTATAGCAGACTGAGTTTCAAGAAACCTTTCCTGTCTTTCCCCATTCTGTGTGAAACTTGACCTAATTATCATGATTACCATAAAATAAATAAATTTTTAAAATGGAAAGGAGGAAGAAAAAGAAAAGAAGGAAAAGGAGAGGGCAAAGGAAGGGGAGAAGGAGGAGGGGAATGAAAAAGGAGAAAGGAAAAAGAAAACAATTCCTGTAATCTCTATATGTGGTAGCAAGGCATATTCTCACATCCTGGCATATAAAATTTTTTTGTATGTGTTTTGTATGGGGACAAAGAACAATTTTTGGACCTTTGAAATATGGAAGCTGCTACAGAGAGATGAACTTTGGTACAAAACAAACATCCAGGCACTCTAGCTTCCCTAACAAATTACTATATTTCTCAAGCCTTAATAGCAGAGACACTCATTATTTAAAAAAACAGTCTCGGCTTTTACATTTTCTACTGGAAAAAAGGTGAGTTAAACTCAGAGCCTTGTTTATGACAAATCTGTATTTCCAAAAAAGATTATTCTTTTCACAATAATCAGCCAAAGACCTTACTGAATTCTACCATAGGAAAACAAATCCATTAGGGAAACCTGTTAGCGCATCTGGTAACAATGGAGGAAGAGAAGGCTGAGGTACTCAACAACTTTTTTGCTTCAGTCTTCACTGGCAACATCTCTTCCCACACCTCTTGAGTGGATGGACCTCAAGGCCGGGACTTGGGGAGCAAAGTCCCTCCCACTAGAAGAGGAGATCAGGTTTGAGACCACCTGAGGAACCTGAATGTACATAAGTCTATGGGACCTGATGAGAGGCATCCCGGAGTCCTGAGAGAACTGGCTGATGTAGTTGCCAAGCCACTCTCCATGACATTTAAAAAGTCATGGCAGTCAGGTGCAGTCCCTGATGACTGGAAAAAGGGAAACATTGCACTCGTTTTTAAAAGGGGTAGAAAGGAGGACCCTGGGAACCACCAACCTGTCAGCCTCACTTCTGTGCCTGGGAAGATCATGGAACAGATCCTCCTGGAAGCTATGCTAAGGCACATGGAGGACAGGGAGGTGGTTCGAGACAGCCAGCATGGCTTCACCAAGGGCAAGTCCTGCCTGACCAGCCTAGTGGACTTCTGTGATGGATTGACTACATCAGTGGACAAGGGAAGAGCTATGGATGCCATCTATCAGGACTTCTGTGAGGCTTTTGACACGGTCCCCCACAACATCCTTCTCTCTAAATTGGAGAGATATGGATTTGATGGGTGGACTGTTTGGTGGTTGAGGAATTGGCTGGACGGTTGCATCCAGAGGGTAGTGGTCAATGGCTCAATGTCCAGATGGAGATCAGTGACAAGTGGTGTCCCGCAGGGGTCCGTATTGGGACCAGTACTGTTTAATATCTTCATCAATGACATAGCAGTGGGATTGAGTGCATGCTGAGCAAGTTTGCAGATGACACCAAGCTGAGTGGTGCGGTTGACACGCCTGAGGGACGGGATGCCATCCAGAGGGACCTGGACAAGCTCCAGAAGTGGGCCCATGTGAACCTCAGGAGGTTCAACAAGGCCAAATGCAAGGTCCTGCACCTGGGTTGGGGCAACCCCCAGAATTGATACAGGCTGGGGGACAAAGGGATTGAGAGCAGCCCTGCTGAGAAGGACTTGGGGGTACTGGTGGATGAAAAACTGGACATGAGCCAACAATGTGCGCTCACAGCCCAGAAGGCCAACCGTATCCTGGACTGCATCAAAAGCAGCGTGGCCAGCAGGTGGAGGGRGGTGATTCTGCCCCTCTGCTCTGCTTTGGTGAGACCCCACCTGCAGTACTGCGTCCAGCTCTGGAGCCCTCAGTACAGGAAAGACATGGACCTGTTGGAGTGGGTCCAGAGGAGGGCCATGAAAATGATCAGGGGGATGGAATGCCTCTCCTGTGAGGAAAGGCTGAGAGAGTTGGGATTGTTCAGCCTGGAGAAGAGAAGGCTCTGGGGAGACCTTATTGTGGCCTATCAATACTTAAAGCAGGCTTATAAGAAAGATGGGGACAGACTTTTTAGCAGGGCCTGTTGCGACAGGACAAGGGGGAATGGTTTTAAATGGAAACGGGGTAGATTTAGACTAGATATAAGGAAGAAATTTTTCACTATGAGAGTGGTGAAACACTGGAACAGGTTTCCCAGAGGGGTGGTAGATGCCTCATCCCTGGAAACATTCAAGGTCAAGTTGGATGGGGCTCTGAGCAACCTGATCTAGTTGACGGTGTCCCTACTCATTGCAGGGGGGTTGGACTAGATGACCTTTAAAGGTCTCTTCCAATCCAAACCATTCTATGATTCTATGATTCTATGATCTTAGACAGATTAAATGCCTCCAGAAATATCTGAGTTCATAAATACCAGGTACAATTAAAAGGTGGGAAACTGAGTCTTTTCTCATTACTAATTTTAATTTATTAAAATTATCAAGCTTAAAAGAAGAATTGTTCATTAATAAATTTGCTGTAGACTTGTCTTTTTTTAATCAAACTAAAAATGATAGAATTTCTTTTTTTCACAGTAAATGTCCAGTCAGTCAAGACATAGCAAAAATAACATGAAACGCAAAATCTTCACAACATAATCTTTACAATCAACATTATCTGTACACTCTTTATAACATAATAATACACGCAACTCCCTCTTCCCACATCCACTCAGGTGGTCCACTCACGTTACTCAAACTGAAAATCCTCAGGGCAGGTGCAGTGATTTTTTTTTGGTGTATCTTCAGAGATGAGCGTGACAGAGATGGATCTGTGACTGGAATTCTTAAATGATGCTACTGCATAACAGTTGCAATGCAAAATACACGGGGCATGTAATCATAATTTTATATTAAATGGCCGTCTTCAGTCAATGCTTTTTCCTTTGGTCCATGATACCACTGTTTCACAATGTGTCAAATACTTGCTACAGCACCTCTTTTTTCTCTGCTGCAGGAATCTAAGATCTGTGATTGTGTATGTTCCAGGTTTTTGTTTTGATGCACTTTTTTTCCCATTTGGTTAGATTATTAATATTAATGACATATGAGAAACAATATTTGTTGATTTCTGTATTAACAGTGTTATACTTTACAAGGGAGCCTGTGGTTCCGCATGCTAAGTGCAGCACAGCAAAATCATTGTAAATTAATATGCAGTGTAAATAGTAAGGATTATAAGAATCTGTTCTTTAATTTTAATAATGAGTAGTTAAATCATTCTATACTTCCATAAAAATTTTTGATTCTTCTTACCCATTGTAAGGTGAGGTGAAATGATAAGAGCTGCTAGTACTTTGCAAGCAAATTTAGTTTGCTACAACAGTCTCTGTCCAGTTAATGGGGCTATAGAAATGCACTTAGTAACATTTTACTGTCATTTAAAGCTGAATTCTTAAAAGTGTAATTATGCATTAATAAAAAGGAGAAAGAAAATATTTTTGTATTATGTTGGAAACAAGGATTCATTTAAAACATTGGGAAAAATTATGTCTTTAAAATATCTAAACAGATGGCCAAAAGAATCTAAATAATGTCAGAAAGTCCTTTGTGCTCTGCATGTTCTCACAGCCAGGCAGTGTGCCAAGGAGAAGCTAACAACTGATGGGTCAAAGAATCACATTCCCCACCTGGAGTACTGCCTGTCTCAGGTTGGCAGTAAAAGCCTACTTGGGCTAGTGGTTGGAGAGCTCCAGGAGAACAGCTGGAGAGATTTGTGGACTAGAGTTCTCCCTCCTAGGCAAACACTTGTCCTTCAGTTTTCTGTTTCTGATTAGTCACTGTGTGTAGGCAGCACACCTGTCACTGCTCTGGATGCTTCTGAATGGTCCTGGGACATAGGCATCTCCTGAAGCAACCCACCTGTGGTGCAGCATTGAAGGGTCACATCACTGACCGAAAGAGCTAAAGATACTATTTCTGCATCTGAAGAAAGGAACAACTAGATGTCTTTAGCAGACTTGTGACCATAACCATGTTCGCATGTCTTCTAACCTGAGAAATCAGATATGTACTTTGGCATCTTTTTAGTGTAACATTTTTTAAATGAAGTAGAAATATCAGGAAAATTGTATTTTCAGCTATCGATAATCTTCCAGGAGGTTGAATTGTCAATGATCAGGAGCAGTACTGCCCTGATCTAAGCTGATGGTTCTGCACAGTTACAATCCTACACTACACAGGATACATACATTTCTCACATTGTCTTGTAGAAAGCGCATGCTTGGAGTAGCCACAGAATCCAGCTCTAGGTATCTCCTTTTGTTTTTTTTTGTATTTCCCATGTTTCTCTTAACTGTTTTTTTTTATGCACTTTTTGATACCTGCTTAGCCTGTGTATTTTTTCTATAGTAATAGTTTTAAAACATTTTTTTTGTCCCCATTGCAATCTTTTGTATCTCTTATCTTGTCAAGGTACTCATATTCTTGTGTTCTGGTTTTTATCTACCCTTTTCTTATTTGCATTCAGTATTTTTTTTTTTTATCTGGCACTGCTTTTCTTTTATTTGTTTACCAAGTATCATCTCCTCTTTCCATTAAATCAATCTCTCTCTTAATTTTCTGACCTCAACAGAAACATGCGGACAAGATCTTTTGCTCACTATAAAAATACGTATTTTACTTTATGTAAAGCAAAAGTACTGACTGTGCTTCCAGACAGTGGGCCACCAAACAGATAGGAAAAGAGAAAACCGTAGATTAGATCCATCTCGTAAATGCTGGTTTGAGATTGTAAACTGTAAAAGCAAGAGGCTCGAAAGACCAGCAGAGGGAGAGATTTCCACAGTCAATACCCCTCTATTAGGGATGCCCTGACTCCAGCCCCGAAGAGGGAGCATCAGTGCCAGCAGAGACACAAGCATAAAGCTTGTGAGATATGTGACAGAAAGAGAGGGCCGAAGCAAAATATGTAAGCTACCTAAACAGAAAGCACTATCTTGAAATGGCTGAAATTCTTATTTAGCTAGTAAAAAGTTTGAGAAATTTAGGAGGTAAGAACACAGAAACAATGGTTTCTGTATTGTAAAGTGTGAGACTTTACTGAGAAAGTAATTTTAATTAATGTGGTGATATTTATCTTCACAATTGCTACAAATCAAATATTGATGAAGTGAGATTAAGTCTTTAATAGGGAAATTTATTTCATTACTGGAACATGTAATTTTTCATATCAGTTCATTAGAGTGTAAACTGAAATGATATATCATCTTGCTGAAGTGCTTATTGGTTAGCAAAAATTTCACCACCAACTATGGAAATAATGTAAACAAATTATGAAAACAAACAACGCATAGAAGCCGACCTATGTAATGAGTAATTAATTCACTGGTAGTGCCTGGAACATTATGAATCTCATTTTGACCAGTACGTTCTGAGCAAGTAACAAGGTAAAAATCTCTAGATGTTTTTGCAGAATGTTTGTTCGTAACGATTCTAAAGACTTTCCTGAAGTACGTTCCTGGGAATGAATTGGAAAGGCTTATCCATGAGCCGTCAGCATTTTGCAAGCAGTCATTGATCTCTAGGTGTAATGAGTTCTAAGGTGTGGAGTGTGCTGAAGTATTTAGCTATTGGTTTCTCTCAGGCTTTAATGGAAACAGAGAATAGAGATGAGATACAAAGTGGACTGACCTGAGTAACAGCCCAGCAATTAAACTGACCAAAACCAGCTTGCGATTATGTTTGGTATCCTCCCTTCCTTCCATAATTTACTGAAACTAATTTTCAGTTCTATTAAAAATAGGGCTGCTGGAAAACAGCCCTCTTGTGCCTCTAGATTAGAAACAAAATTAATGGGCTTGGTTATTATGAGATAAAGAATAATTAGTCAAACTAATTGTAGGGATGTGTCAGGATTCAACAAAAAGTCAATATTGGGAACAATACCATTGAATGTGCCTTGTTAATGATTTAAATAACATTTTAATTTATGGATTGGCAATGTTCTAGGATGCCATTTTAGATCAAAGCACAAGATAAAAGGAAATTACAGAATAGAGTGTAGTTTTCAGAAAGCATACTGTAACAAAGTTTATTAACAGTAGTCAATACTAAATCACTACCTAAAACACACCCAGTGGAGTTCTGGGTAAGTAATCCAATCTGTAATATGTACAGATTGGTTGAAACTTGGGCGAAGTAAGGAGGCTTACTGTTGTTGATCTTTAAGTCATGCCAAATGCCAAAGTAATATTTACCTAGACTGATGTCATTGGGATGGGTAGTGAAAGGATAATTTTCTTTGTTGAGAGGGGATTACTTGTTTTGATAGCATTTTCTCAATATATCAAAACCATATTATAAACTGTGCACATAAATTACTCATTTAATACATGGAAATACTTCTAGAATTCAATACAAAGAAGAAGGAACACCCCAGGAAATCCATTTGAAAATTATCAGCATTGCTTAATTACTTACTATAGATTTGTTCAGCACCTGCCAGAGTAGAACTCAGCATGGCTTTGATCATTGGGAGCTACTTTAAGGATATCTAGTAATAACATTCAAAGGGAGAATACACAAACATCTTGCTCACCATAATTAATTGCAAAATATTACAGTAATTTCACAGTAGCCGCAGCTGAGGGAGGGAGACCTATTGTGCTTGGTACCATATTGAGAGAGAATGCTTCTCCTAAAAATCCCATCTCAAGCTGGGAACCATCAATGAGCAAAATCCTACAAGTATTGTCATCTAATAAAATAGAAGCATTAAATCAAGTGATGGACACCTGTGGCTTTCTTTTAACAGTCTGTTGCAGTCTGAAAATAAGGCTCAGAATTAGCAGTTTGATAACATCAGACAGATTTGTATTCTCCTCAAAAAGGGAGGTGATACTAGGTAATGTTTTCAACTTAACTTCTTTTCTTGACTAGAATACATGTAATTCAGATCCTAACAGAAAACTAAAATTTCAAAAGATAAATGAGTTTGAAGTTGTTAGCAGTGAAAAACACTGAAACTGAAGTATTAAGGGATGGCAAAGACTGTATGCACTGACACCCTCAAAAGAACACAAAGATTAACATCAAGATTTCTACGTTATGTCATTGAGTCTGGTCAACACGTAACAAACACAAGAGCAAACTTAAATATTGGCAGGGAGATGATTGGTGGGTGACCCACTAACTGTTTTTGGCTCTAGCTGCTGTGATTATTTTGACATAGAATTAAGGAAGCTAATCCTTGTAAATTGTTTATATAGATCAGCGGTTTGAAAGACATAATATGATATTAAATATATGAAGGAGTATTTCTGACAGACTGAGTGTTTGGAATTGTTTTGCCAGCAAATGTAATTTTTAGGATTTGTTTTTAATTTGCGACAGTTCTTTCTATTTGGGGGGAACAGGTTTCTAGGGAGGGTTAATAGCTTATCTTAGACTGACTGATGTGATCAGAATAAAATCAAGCAGTGTTTCAGAAGGCTGACCTTCTTTAAAAAGAGACATCATCAGACTGCAGACAACATCCCAATATCATGATAAATGCCTTAAGTATTTGCGAGAACAAGACCGAGACACAGACTTTATTCAAACATGTTGCTATACTTACTTACTTCATCTTCACCCACAGCGGTATTTTCATCAACGATAAGAATTTTCACTGATTTTTGGGCATCAAAAAGCATATTCTACAAACACCACCCCAAGGTTAATTAACTTTTAGATAATTGTCTAATGAAATTTCTTTTTTTATGTGAGATATATCAATGACACTTTAATTATGTATGTTAACTCCCACCATTGTCTCACCATCAAACTGCCTCCAAAATAACCTCCAAAATACAGAGTTCACCTGGCATTATTTGTATTCTGGAGATATTTTTTCCAAGGAAAATAATGCATGGTGGAAGAGACCGCTAATGCAAATTGACTAAAAAGCATATATTCAACTTTTTGTATGTTTTTGAAAGGACATCACGTTTGCTATAACAGAACAGTCAAAATGACTGGCACATTGTTTTTTCTCTGATTTTTCTGGGAATTAATAACTTACCATTTGGTAGATGCTTTTGGCAGGCTTCAAGAGAGATTGGAACCTACTGAAAGAAACGGGGAAACAGAGTATTTATAGTTAGATCTTCCCAAAAGCAACTACTACTGGTAAAAATAGGTATTTTCCTTTGGCAGAGGTGTTATTTCCCCATTACTCCTTTCCAAAGAACCTTCCTTGCGCTGGCAWGCATTATTCTAGACATTCACCTAAAGTATCTTTGCTGCATTCGTTGTTACTGTTTCTGTACTCACCATTTTATATTTGGTATAATTAGCTGTCTGCTCACTACCAATAGTATTTACCTTGAAAAGAATTTGTAGTAGCTTAAAAAGATGAATGTGGGTGTTTCTACTTGTTTTGTACATTGACTTGTATGTCAACTTACAAACTTTATCGCCTAGGAGCCCACTGTTAGTAGGAGTGTCATGTGGTAGCAATGTGTTTGCCGAAGTACAGTAATTTTGTAATATCTAAAAGCACTAAGGAAGCAATGTTTAAGAAAGTGAGGTTCAATATTTAAGAGAAATAATGAATGTATGAATATATGCTTAATAAACATTTGCACACACAGGTATCAATTAAATAAAAATCTTACATTCCAGTGCAAAGATGTGATAAGGGTTGGGACTCAGGTTTCTCCTTTTCACAACTGGTTCAGAAAGTCATTTGTCCCTCTCCTATATCAGGCAGGATCTATCACTCAGTATACTCTCCAGGTCATACTGGGATGCTTTTCTACAGGTTATTAAAGATTATGACTTGCTCTAAACTATAGAGGTATACCAAACCCAGCCTGGGAATCAAGAGCTGTTCACTCAAAGCAGCACTGAGTTAAGAACCGGTATTTACCAGGCTAAATTTAGCTTCTGGTGAGCTGTGTGACTGTGGCTAGACTGTCAAAGGTTCCCAAGCTAGTTTCTTTAAAGTGAGCGTGACGATTGCTAGTACTGGTGCTGAATGGTGCTGAGTATGAGTAGACATGTATACTCAAGGGTTTTTCAAGCATCATTGCAGTAGGCTTTCACTGTGAATTCTGGTTTCCATTTCTGTTATTGTAATTTGTTTAGAAGTTACCTTTATTTATAAAGTGTCTTGACAAGAGATAACTGAACTTTAGGTGAGGCCTTGTGTTTCTGACAGATTTTTGTCAGATTTTACCCTGTGACATGGCAAGTGCTTTCAGGTGTTATACTTCAAAAATGTAAGAAACTTGAAGAATAACCCTTCTTTTGGCACCCCTTGGTATCTAGTGTCTCTCTTTATTTTAATACAAACTGTAATGTGTGTCAGTGATGGATGCTCCGAGTGGGGATTTACTGACTCTTATTGGCTCTACCATGTTTCATGTATAAAATATATACAGATTTGAGTGGGCTGTGATTGTCCTCTCCAGCATGTCTGCCATAACTTTAGTATTTATATCACACTAAACAAACAGAACAAATAAATACACAAGTGTCTGATTATTAGCTGTCCTAGGCTGTCCAGAAGTCACAGATTTTTCCCTGAGTAGAAAAAGACCATGATGAGACATCAATAATATGCAATGAACCTCTTTCATTCCAGAATATTGGTAGGGGAAAAATCCAAACCAGATCCTTGAAAAGGTGGATTCCCCTTTTCCTCAACCAAACTAAACCAAACGAAAACCAGGAAAGATGATGATTTTTATGGGTCAGCCTAGGGCACTTCATACGCAGGCAGCACCACAACCATAGCTGTTTTTTAAGGGCTATATGCTGGCCATCTTTTTCCTCATTATAAAGGTATGCAGGAGAACACTGAGCCATAGGATGTCAAACAAAACCTCTTCTCGAACTTCTAGAATTGATACTGAGATCACAGATCTCTTCTGGGCTGCTTTTATTGTAAAAATATTTCTGACTTTCAGTGAGATACACTAATTCTCTTTCTTATTCTGCAACCTAGTGACAGGCCCTTACTTCTTCAGGAAAATAAAGGTACGTTTGACTTCAACTTTGGCTGAGTGTTTTTACGTTTTGGCTGCTCCTCTCCCATTTGTTGAAGTCAACTACCTGAAATGAAGAAAGAGACAGACAAGAAGGGGATAAGGGAATGGAAGAAGAATAGGAATAATAGTACTGCAGCTTGGAATGAAGAGATACAGAGGAGACACCTGTCCAGCAGTCCACCCAAGAAGGCTTCCTGAGGTTGCAAGCTGCCTTATGGATTTGAGTGTGTAACTCAATAGTAATACTAATGCTAATTAATGCTAATTTAGCATTAACATTCTTAAAGACTTTTGGTGGCCTTTAACCCCTTCCTTTGGAGAATTCAAGTCCCAGGGTACAGCATATCAAAAACTAGATAACTAAATCAATTTGATAATTTCTTTCATATGATTTTAACTTTTGATCTGGTACCATCTTTACATTAAGGATGAGTATGCTGTTTATTGCTCTTTTGGAACCTGATTTGAATTCATTACATGGAGCCCTAATCCTTCTTGCGTTCAAATAGAGTTGTACCAGTAATCAAAACAGAAGGATGGTAAAATAGAAGCAGTGCATATGGTAATAAATCCCATGAAAAGAACACAGACTGTAGCATAAATCTACCATCTGCTCTAAGATCTACAGACTCTCTCTTTGCTTACTAGATGAAAAACAGATAGATTACCCACCCTGTTAGCCCACGCTGAGAGGGATTTTTCCACTGTCTAGTAATAAAATTAGCTGGACTGAAATTTGCCTTGTACCTAGGCTTGCCCGTCTGAACCTCCTCAGTGTGTGGAAGAAGTCTAATGTGCTAGATCTAGAAAACAATCTCCCCTCCTGCAAATGAAGGTGTTACTGAAGAGTCATTGTAACAGCGAGTGGTTTCTCAAAGCATGGTGAAAGGGAGGGGCAAAAGATTCTACTAAAAGGGCAAATCAGCTATAAACCCATATTTACCATTTAGAAAGGCAACAGAATGAGAGCATACCACTGACTTCTTTAGCTAATACTTCACCTTGCCATGGGTATTTTTTGCAACTGGGATGTCTGCACAGTGGGGCCTTTTTGTTCCAGGTGTTATCCAGCAACCTAAATTAGTTCCTTCTACATATAAGTAAGATTTACCTCTCTGCAAAAAAAGGTTGATTCAATGCTTTGTACTTTCCAAAACGTCAGTTGAAAGTCCTTACTTTTGAGCTGGAGTTTCATGCAGCAGAGCAAGACTGGAAGGAAGCTATTTTCCAGCCCTTCAGAAGTGGCAGCGATTTGCTTGCCTTTCATGGACGCCTGCTCCACACCCATGCATTTGCTGCCAGGACTACTGGAAACACGTGGAAGAATCTCACTTTCTGTAGAAGGAATCTGAATCAGTATCTCCAAAGCTTAGCTCTTTTGTTTCTACCCTCTGCTGACTGTGATCAATTAACTGGAGGGCAGGAGTCCCCAGCGGTGAGCAAGTACAATGGTGTAACATCTACACTGCCTGGAGTTCTGGAACTGTCAATTGTGCTCTTAGTGAGGCATAACACCCTCAATCCCTAATGCTTTTTTGTCCCCCTGCAATGTCCTTTCAGATTAATTTTTGACCTCTGAATATAACATAATTGACAGTATTGGTATTTCAAATGTGTACATTTGACTCCAGAGTTAAGACCTCAGACATAAATGAGGCACTTCAACTCTTTTCTCTGGACTCTTGTACCACATCACTGATCTGCATTCTCATTTGGATCACACATAGGTTTCAAGCACAGAGGCACAGCTGCAGATACAGGAAGTAGAATCTGAAAGGCCCGATCTGCAAAACTGCTAAGCACACAAAATTTAAGCAAGTCATGATAGAAATCTTTGAAACTCGGAACGCATAGGGAAATTTTTTCACCTTCAGTAAGGAAACAGAACAACCAAGACAAAATGGAAAAGAGAAAGACAGGTACTAGGTAAAATTTTAAGAGATATTAAAAGTGCACAGGTGGACTATTAATCTGTTTGGTTGAACGGGATTTCCATAACATTTTATGCTTATCTTTCTTAGAGTGTTTTCTCATTGGTTGAGAAGTCTTGTACACTTCCAGACTGAAAGCGTCTTAAGTAAGACAGTATTTTATTGTTCTTCTGCCTCCTTGAAGGTTTATGCTAGAAAGCTCATTTGCTCTACTTTTTCCTTCTTTGAGAATTCTCAGGCTCATGTGAAACTAGGAGACACTCTAGAAGGTGGATGGGATTAAAAATTTTCCATTCTGAGTACATCCTTTTTATCTCTAAGATACTTTTTTTTTTTTTTTTTTTTTTAATGCAGCTTTAGCAGTAATGCCCCAAATGCTTTTAACTTTTAGATAACCAGCAAGGGCATGGTTCATAAAGACATACTTAAGTCAGCTAGCCTTCTCTGATATTAGCCATTTTGTTCTAGTCAGAATTTCTTTGAGAATTCAGGATCCTTCAGATCAGACTTTTTTCCTCTTCTGCCTTCTGCAAATTTTGAGGAAACCAGAGAACTTTGCTGCATCAGAGACTGGTTGGCTCTCTGGAACTCTCGACAAGTGTGAATAGGAATGTTGGAAAAAAACCTCTTGATACTGTTTACCATGTAGCTATTATTATTGTTGCACAGAAATGGTGGGAAATTGCTCGTGCAAGGGCTGAAATTATATATATTACATTCTTGCAGAGAAAAACAATGAGCAATGCCATTTTTCTTTCAGTGTGATGACTACCTAACTCGTCCTTTGTCTTAATGATTGTTATTCTGTTACAGGAAGTAGATGTAGCCATCACACTTCATGTGCACGGACACTTGCATCATTGTCTAGGTTATAGCAATCCTTAACCAAGCATACTACCTCAAACAGTTCTAAGGGGCAAAAGAACCTCACTGTTATCATCAATTGTCTTTTTGAAACCTACTAGTAAATTGAACAGTGCAAGGGAACACTCATGAGCACTGAAATTCAATTGTACATGCTGTGAAATTTTTAGTGTGGTTCCCTTTTGGCCCACACAAGCTTGCACTGTTCCAAACAATGTCCAAGCCCAGTTTGTGATATGCTACGGATCATTTCCACTAGGCAGTTTGTATGTGCCCATGCTGCTTTAGAGGTTAAGATAATTTAGTAGTGTGGCAGGGAGCTGTTTTTTCCTGGTTGGCGTCAGCAACTGGTACACAGGTACTTAACTAAACTTACAGTATATCAAGTGACACAAGAAAGACTACATCATTTTGTTCATTGGCATAATGAAGGCCCAGTAACAATCTCACTTTGTAAGGTTTGCTTATTCCCCCCTTCAGAGTAGCCATCCAGAATGACCTTGGCTCCTTGACAACCAGCTGAGCATCCTAAGACCAGCTGATACACGAATCTGCTTACTTCCTTCCCTCAAATCTCAGCCAGAAGTGATGATGCTCACTGTAACAAAATCTTTGCATACTAATGCACAGAATGTGTTGCCAGATCTCAGTCACAGGATTTACTAATGTGAAAGCATTGATCCTGCTTCTTAAGATGCATCTGTGAGTGCACTTTCTCACTCAAAGTAGGCAGTAGAAAACAAGTTAAAAGTGCAAATGCACACTAAAAATCACAGACAATATACATTATTGCAGGAAACTTCGTTAGGCATTATGAGATAAGAGAGAAATCCCAAAGACATAAAACCAGCAGAGCACAAGCTGTGTTTCTGAATGTCACTTTAAAACAGGTGCCTGCTCTGTGTGTATCCATCCAGTTTAGGCCAACTAATACAGATGCTAAAAGTGCAGACTACTCTAATTTAAGGTACTCTAAGAAGATAATTTAGCTTTACTTGAAAACAATTGCTAATATGGTGATGTAGCTGAATGAAAATAATTAACTCATATTCTCAAGGGCAATTTCCTACTTGTTTAAATATAAAGATACCAAAGAAAATCTTGAACACATAGAAGGCAAAAGATTTAATTGTTAATCACACCTGTCTAAGTTAAATAGATTCTTCAGAAGTCTGAGATAAGTAGTCAAACATTTCATATCCTCAGTAGTGATGGTAACAGAATTCCCTCTTTAAGACCAATTGAAATCTATTTTGCCTCAAATCCTAAATGGCACTGAAGCACTGACAGAAGTTTTGAATTTCATATCATAATTGCTGATTGTTAAGGCATCCTTTATCCATTATCCTGATGTCTTCCTACCTTCTGGAGCAGTCTCATTCTTCTTCCTGGATAATACAGTATTCTGCTTGTCACGTACTATGTCTGTGGTGCTGCAGATTCTAGCTGAAAGAATCAAAGAGCCAAATAATGAAGGTATAGAATCAAGAGCAGCTGAAAGTTTATTGCCACAAATGTGGGAAGATCTGGAAGTATTTCTGAACAGTATTTCTTACTCTTGTCTAGAAAACAGTTTTTCAGTAGTTTCAAGGATTATCTGTTTGAAGATTTCAGTTTCAAAGTTCTCTTTCCTTCCCTCTAAAGGCCATTAATATACGGTATAAATAAATCTTGAATGGGAATTGCATTTTAGTGTAGTGTCTGTGCATTGACAATACCTCTGTTAGCTTTTAAGATGCTTATTATTTTTAAAGCTGCACATATTTCCTTCAAGCACCTTGTAACTAAATTGCTAAAATTGCACAGGAATGAGATATTAAAAACAGCTGTGCAATACAATTAATTGCTGGTGGGTTTGACAGAAGGGGAGGCAAAAATGCTGTGATTCTTCTGACTGCAAATCATATATGCCAAAAATTATAATGAACACCTCAGAAAAAGTGTACAGCCACTTTTGTTAAACAAAGAGCCTTGTTTTTTCCACAGTCGCTCTTGCAGTCTTTTCTCAGTTATACCTTTCCATCATTCCCAGACTAGTGTACCCTGAATAGAAGCTATGAGCAAAAGCAGTTTGAATCAGAGATAGAAGAGACTTTTGAGATTTGGAGCATAAGGGGAGATCCGTTGCTCCTTCTCCTCGTGTAAAGTGTGCTGTATAGCTCTGGAGAGGTTTGCAGGAAGCTGACTGATCACCACAGCTTCAAAGCATTAGTAAGAAATGTGAGAATCCCCAGATTAAGTACTGTCAGTCTGAACATACAGAAAAGACAGTGGATGAGGAAAGGGAATGCAGTATGTTAATTTCTGTATATGGCTGTATGGATTATGAATTATAATAAGAAGGCTAGCAAGTTTGTCTCACTGCTGATTTTCACTGAACTCTTGATCATTATGGCTTTTTTGTTACTGACATCCATGGGAGTCAGGCTGTATATATGGTCTATAAAGTCTAATAAAAACAAAGCAAACATGCTTCCTTGCTTTTTAAATAAGGAAACACTAGCTTAGCAGAATCCTAGTAACTATATTCTCCACTCTCATACAGAGCAGCAGCAAGAGCAGGCCTTTAATAACATTATTTTGATGACTCTGTTGGAGTTTACCTGTGACATTATATACGTATTCTGATATTTTTTATTTTTTTATTTCTGATTTCCAGAGCACACCTTTCAGGCAGTTAAATGAAGGCACTACATTATGGCCACAAAACAAGATGAGCGATAGAGATGGAGGCAAAACATTCTTATGAGGACACTCTTTGGAATAACAATAAACCAGATTTTGTATTACAGCCTTAACTTGGAACTATCTGTCTTATCTAACATCCTTTGAAGGTCAGATTTACTAATGAAGTCACAGGTAAAAAAGAAATCCCTTCTCACCAGTTTGTTTACACTCCCAGTATGTTGGCATTGAAGGGCCCTTTTTGTTATTCTATTTAAGAGATTATCTGTGAGGACCAGAGTTCATGTTTTCCAAATGTTCTGTCAATGTTGCTAATTTCTGACAAAGTAACTGTGAAGGACATCATAGAAAAGTATGATAGAATGAAACAAATAATTTCAAGAACAATCTATAGGTGATGTAACTGGCAAAAATGGCAACCATCCAAAATGAAAAATGGTGTGAGAAAGAGAAACTATCAACAATCTGTCAGTTTACATCAGTTAATTATAAATGTTTCTCTGTATCAATCCCAACTTATTTTTTAATAGGAAAAGCAAGAGGTAGTTGCTTCGTTGTTAAAAATGTTCAGATTTCTCTTCTTCAACCTCATCTGATGGAGTTTTGCTCCCTTTCCTGCTTCTGCAAATTTCACCTGGTTTCATGGTAAAGAGCTGTAGACAATAAAGTGGGCAGAAGCATAATTGTGCAATTAATATTTATGATTCAATGCATGAAAATTCTATTTCAGTAGTGGATTAGTTGTCACAGAATCAAAGAATTACAGAATTGCAGAATGGCTGAGGTTGGAAGGGACTTCTGGAAGTCACCCAGTCCAACCCCACTGCTCAGGCAGGGTCACCTAGAGCTGGTTGCCCCGGATCATGTCCAGACAGCTTTTGAATAGAATCATAGAATCATAGAACCATATACATTGCAAAAGACCCTTAAGATCATCAAGTCCAACCATAAACCTAACACTGCCAAGTCCACCACTAAATCATGGCCCTAAGCACCACACCTACACGTCTTTTAAATACCTCCAGGGATGGTGACTCCACCACTTCCCTGGGCAGCCTGTTCCAATGCTTGACTACCCTTTCAGTGAAGAAATTTTTCCTAATTTCCAATCTAAACCTCCCCTGGCGCAACTTGAGGCCATTTCCTCTCGTCCTATCACTTGTTACTTGGCAGAAGAGACTGACATCCACCTTGCTACACCCTCCTTCCAGGTAGTTGTAGAGAGCGATAAGGTCTCCCCTCAGCCTCCTCTTCTCCAGACTGAACAACCCCAGTTCCCTCAGCCGCTCCTCGTAAGGCTTGTCCTCCAGACCCTTCACCAGCTTTGTTGCTCTTCTTTGGATGCGCTCCAGCACCACAATGTCTTTCTTGTAGTGAGGGGCCCAAAACTGAACACAGTATTCGTGGCATGGTCTCAATATCTGCAAGGAGGGAGACTCCACAACCTCTCTGGGCAACCTGTGCAAGTGCTCAGTCACCCTCACAGTAAAAAAGTGTTTCCTGATGTTCAGAGGGAGCCTCCTGTGTTTCTGTTTGTGCCCATTGCCTTCTTGCCCTGTCACTGGCCACCACTGGAAAGAGCCTGGCTTCGTCCTCTCTGCACCCTCCCTTCAGATATATAGATTGATAAGAGCCTCCCTGAGCCTTCTCCTCTCCAGGCTGAACAGTCCCATTGTCACTGTAAGCAACCACACACTTAGGATCATGAAAGCATGTCATACAAATAAGTATTTTTAATTTTTCTGTTTTCTGAAAATTATTTTCTTATGACAGGTTTAATTAGAGGAGTGCAAGTTTTTAGAGAAGACATTTATGTGTGGGATTTTTGACAGCATTGATTAATCTGCTTTCTATTGATTTCCGTGTGAATTACTACAATCCATCTTTCCCTTTTCAAAAAATTACAGAACAAAATTTGCACTTCTCACAATAAAAATAAATAACCTGTGATTATTTTCTCTTTCTTTAGAATTTTCTTTGCAACAATGTGATTGAACTCAGAATAATAAAAAGAAACAAAAATCTGATTTAAGATGCTCTTGAGTCCTGAAATATGTATTATGAGAGACCTGCTTGATATCATAATTCAACCAAACCTCCACTGGCTGGAATAATTTTTTTGAGTTAGACAGCCTGTTCATGCCAGTTCAGATGTGTAGAAAATTACATATTTTTTCAGTCTGCTTTGCAAAAGTTCACAATGCTATACAAAAATCTGAGCGCAATCGTGAAATATATTATTTTTCTTGGCAGAGTGCACTGTGTTCAATGCACTGTTATTTCAAACATCGCAATGAATTCTTAATCAGGGAAAGGTCCATAAAATACCATAGTTATTTCTGTATCAAATCTGTTTATTTTACTTTCCCCCCCACACCCCCCCATCTTTATGTGTAGATACAACTGGGATCAGAAAATCAAAGTGTATTCTTTTCTTTCAGTATTCAGGAAAGATGTAGTTCTGCACAGATAGCATTTGACATTTCCCAGCCAGCATGGGTTCATGAAGGGCAGGTCCTGCTTGACCAACCTGATCTCCTTCTATGACCAGGTGACCCGCCTAGTGGATGAGGGGAAGGCTGTGGATTTGGTCTAGCTGGACTTTAGTAAAGCCTTTGACACTGTCTCCTACAACATCCTCCTGGAGAAGTTGGCGGCTTATGGCTTGGATGGGTGTACTCACTGGGTAAAAAACTGGCTGGATGGCCGAGCCCAGAGAGTTGTGGTGAATGGAGTCAAATCTGGTTGGTGGCCGGTCACGAGCGGTGTTCCCCAGGGCTCAATTTTGGGACTGGTCTTGTTTAATACCTTTATCAATGATCTGGACGAGGGGCTTGAGTGCTCCCTCAGTAAGTTTGCACATGACACCCAGTTGGGCGGGAGTGTTGATCTGCCTGAGGGTAGGAAGGCTCTGCAGAGGGACCTGGACAGGCTGGATCGATGGGCCGAGGCCAATTGTATGAGGTTCAACATGGCCAAGTGCCAGGTCCTGCACTTGGGTCACAACAATCCCAGGCAATGCTACAGGCTTGGGGAAGAGTGGCTGGAAAGCTGCCCGGCGGGAAAGGACCTGGGGGTGCTGGTCGACAGCTGGCTGACCGTGAGCCGGCAATGTGCCCAGATGGCCAAGAAGGCCAACGGCATCCTGGCCTGTATGAGGAATAGTGTGGCCAGTAGGCGGAGGGAGGTCATTGTGCCCCTGTACTCGGCACTGGTGAGGCCACACCTCAAATACTGTGTTCAGTTTTGGGCCCCTCACTACAAGAAGGACATGGAGGTGCTGGAGCATGTCCAGAGAAGGGCGACGAGGCTGGTGAAGGGTCTGGAGAACAAGTCTTATGAGAAGCGGCTGAGGGAACTGGGGTTGTTAACCTGGAGAAAAGGAGGCTGAGGGGAGACCTTATCGCTCTCTACAACTATCTGAGAGGAGGCTGTAGAGAGGCGGGTGTCAGTCTCTTCTGCCAAGTAACAAGCGATAGGACGAGAGGAAATGGCCTCAAGTTGTGCCAGGGTAGATTTAGATTGGATATTAGGAAAAATTTCTTCACTGACAGGGTAGTCAAGCATTGGAACAGGCTGCCCAGGGAAGTGGTGGAGTCACCAACACTGGAGACATTCAAAAAATGTATGGACGTGGTACTTCGGGACATGGTTTAGTGGGCATGGGTGCTGGGTTGACGGTTGGACTCAATGATCTCAAAAGTCTTTTCTAATCTTAATGATTCTATGATTCTATGATTCTATGATGAGGAGTTAAATCTTCCTTTCTCCTCTATAGCTGAGCAGCTCTGTTGCACTAAGAGACACAGGGGAGACTTACTAGCCTTTACGTCAGATTTTCTTATACTTCAGTGAACATGACCTTATGCAATGAGGGCAGAATTTAGATCTCAGACTAATAAAGTTGATGGATTGTACACATCAGACACTGAAGGAGCTATGTTCTTTTATCAGTATTGAAACAATACGAAATGGTAAAAGACTACAGTCTGTGGTCCATTACAGTAGTTTTCTTCCATCACCTTTCTGCAAAGCTGTCCTGAAAGAAGATTTTGCTTTTGAAGGTTTCATTTGTGTTGGTATCATGCTTCATGGACCCTGTTTAAGGCATTGAGGATTGATTCTAGATCCAAAAGTGGTGTCAGTGCTGAGTAGAGGGTACACTACGCTGCATGGAGACACTTTTTAATCTCCATATGTGTAAAATGAGAAAAAAAAAGACAAACTGATTTGAGGACTAAGAAACAAAAAAATAGTTTTACACTGCGTATATGTCACCTAAACTAAAGAACATATCTCATGGGAACAGGAGACACATTAGAACATAATCATCCTGCTTCTACACAGAACTCCAAATATATACAAGGTTAATTTTTAAATAATCTATTTTTTTACTTTTAAAAATTAGTAACATGCTTTAAGCTCACAGGTTGCTATTTTAACAGTCCTGTGCTTAAGCCACACTTCATTAACAGCCATAAAGCAATACCCAAATTAAAAGAATTTTTCCCAGCTGAGATGGGGTCAGGCTACAACTAGATTGAGCTATCTGCATGAAGAAAACAGTTGAAGAGGGGTTTTGTGGAGATCTTTACTGAATATTGGAAATGATGATGAATATTTACATCACTTGTGTCTTTGGCAAGATGTATGAGCAAAATAAAAATTGCTGAATTTGTCTTTTCCAGTAAAATGACTATGAAATTATACGAGAGGATTGTCATATCACCTATTAAATTTCCCACTCTTCACAAATAGTTTTGAGGGATTTTCCTCTTTTTGATGTATCAACCTGTTCTACTCAATAAAATTTATTAGAACATATTCTGATAGAATTTCCGCTGTTACTGAACTGGTCATTCTGTCTTTGCACACTTCTCTTCAAGATGATGCAAAAGGTGCCCAAGAGAGATAGCCAGCATCCAAAGTTCTGCAGTTTAGAATATTTCATAATTCCATGAACAGGGGATTTTCCACATATGGGAAAGCATTTAGCAATAGATTTGCCTGGCTGGGTGTATCAATGGACATGACATACAAAAGACTATCTCCTGAAAATTATAGCCTCTATAATTTGCCTATAAAAATATTGAGCTTTCCAGCCAACTTGCTTATAAAACATTGCATAGTCTTGTCTATATGCTTGCATATGTATTTCAGTTTCTTCTTTGTGTCTATCCCTTCAAACCATCGAGTCATGATTCCTTAGGTCAAACTGCAGCAACCTTGATTCTTCCAGTTACAAAAGTCCCCCATTTTGTCCTTGTGTGTTGAACAGGAGGCAGCCTTTACAAATCCTTTGGATTGCCCACATATGTAGAATGTTGCAGTAGGGTAAACTGAAGCAGCTTACATAGAGCAGGTCAAAGGCCTAACAAAAATATGCTTGATCTACTTTAATTATTGTTTAACTGAATTAACTTGAGTCAATAAATTACCTGGGCAAAATACACATAAACAAGAGTTCACCTAATTTAAGCATCTTTGCAATAAGGGCCTTTCTATAGTTTGGTGAGCAGTAGGGGAAAATCTGAAAATGCTCGTCTTCAGAGGCTCAGAAAACAGGAGGCCAGTAAATGTGATTTTTACTTTGGCTTTAGAAATGTAATCTTATTTGGGCTACTTGGCAGTAGCATGTAGGAATGAAATATTTTCCAATGAAAAATGTTGTCCTTGTTATTTTGCAATCCAGTACCTAAAGGTTACATGGTTATGTTTAACGTTCATAATTAATAAAATTAAGATTTCCCTGTGCCGATATCATAGGCTTCACTCTGATAAACCATATAAATCACAGCTTGTCTTGACACTTACAGATTACCAATTAAGTTCTGTGTGATTAATCTGAAACACCTGTTGCAAACTATTTTATTATTGTAATGGTCTTTAATAGACTAGGATCACAGGGTATTTTTATATTGGTTCTCTTCTCTGTGTACATCTACCTCCAGGTAAAACTGGGATTTTTTGGGTTTTTTTTTATACACATTAATTAATAGTTTTAAAATAGCATTTTAAAAATCTAGCACAGGCATATTGTATTTTGAATGTATTAGGTAGTCAGGATAAACTCTTATCTCAAGAATTGGATTTGTCCAGAGTTCCTTTTGACAAAATCTAGTATGTTAGATTAAATTTGCCTTTAAAAAGTGACAGATTTCAGAAGTGTTAGCCAGCACCCTAATAACAAAGCACATCCAGACTGTTGTGCTCTGAGGTGGTTATTTCATGGTTGCTTTAATCAGACCTAAATGTCCTTTTCTTCACCTGCAGCCACTTGTTCCTAGTCCCTTTCTTGTGCAGATCTTATTGCTGAGGTCAGTGAGCCAGACCTGGGAAATGATCCAGCTGGAAACAGCAAAATAAACAAAAAGATTAATTTTCATCTGGATCAGTTTCCTGTTCTGATTCATCAAGTGACCAAACAAATGTTCATGTCTGCTGTGAATGTGCTGATGAAGGTTATGTGGATGATGTAAATCACCCCCTTCAGCAGCAACCTGCATTTATGTTGGGATTAAAGTAATGTGAAACCACATTCTAAATGTACCCAGCAATGGTCTTAGCCGGTAACGACTGACGTCTCATTCCACTGACAATTTTTTGGAAGTGATTCTAGTTACATCTTATCTTACAATACTTTCAAGATTGTTCAGTAGATCTAAAATGATGATGCCTTAGAGCAAATCCATCTGCATTATATCCAGTCACAGCAAAGTTTTCACAGAATGATACCAACTGCATTGCAGTTGCTGAGCTCAAAAGATACTCAGGAAAGAAAACCAGGGTATGAGAATAAGCAGTAAGAAATACTGAAAATGCTGTACATGGCTACACATAATAATTTTTATAGACTTCATTTGTCRTAGACAGGGACAAATTTTAAGTGTAGCGGTGCTAAACAATATTTATTCTCCTGGGTTTTAGGTTTCCTTGTGAACAAATGATAGTCATTTGAAGCATGGCTTCTACCTAGCTTCAGAAAAAATCCAGTTAGAATTTCTACATCATGATATCTGAAGGGTTGTTCAGTTCTGCATAACCTTTAGCACAACAGGCAAAAGAAGGAATTCTTTGCATTTCATGATGAATTTGAGATCACATTTTGATAGTAATTTTTAGTGATTTTTCCACAGCAACTTTTATTTATTTGAAGGAAAAAAAAAAAGTATTGAAATCTATGAGTGTTGGAAAGGTAATCATTCCCTTCCTTCCATAGGCAGGAAAATCTGATATACAGATAATGAAGTTATTCAAACTTACACACTTATTCAAAGGCTGCTGACGGAATTTGTATTCTACTGAGTATCAGCTACTGCATTACCCTCAAGATCATATTTTACCATATTAGGGAACTTTGGGTGGTTACAGAAAAGAAAATTACACCTTTCTTGTCTTCCTGGTAAACCTGTGCTTTAATCAGGCACAGCTTAATTCAAACTTAATTCACTGTAGTGGTTTGAGGCTTGCTCCCCACTACCGAAATCTAAACCCAGCTTTAGGAAGGTATAACTGGTGCAATTGCACCAGATCCTATGCTCAGAGGCAGTCCCTGCCCATTTGCTAAACTAAAAAGATCTGGGTGGAAGGTGGGTTGTTGATTATAAGCTTTTATGAGAAAATTTGCCAGACTTTATTTCTCCTTAGAAAAAGAGACTACCTTATTTTTTAAATTAATCAAGCAAATTCTTTTTTTTTTTTTTTTGATGCTGCGTGCAAGAGCTGTAAGGTAAAATCACCAAATGCTATGTTTAGCACTTAAAAATAATTACAGTGAGTGTGCTGTTTCATTGATGTTTCAGCCTTTCTTGGCATTTTGGGACCTGCTTAAGAAGAAGCAGGACCAGCCCAAAGCTTTACTGTATGGTACACACAGCATGAGACATGCCACCAGAGTCTGCAAATCACATGAACATTATATAATGTGACAAAAGTGGACATGTCCATAAAAGGCAGACATTTTCTCTTTGGCTATTGCCTCTTCACCTTCCCCTCTCCATTCTCCGCATTTTCTAGCACTGGGTCTGCGTCATTTCTATTACTTTTTTACAAAACTATGGAATATGACACAGATGATTTAACCTTGCCAGATGTGTGTGATCTGGAGGCTTGCCATCGTGACAAGAAGGGCCAGAAGGAGGATCCGGGGAACTACAGGCCTGTCAGCCTGACCTCGGTGCCAGGGAAGATCATGGAGCGGTTCATCTTAAGGGCGCTCACAAGGCAGGTGCAGGACAATCAGGGGATCGGGCCCAGCCAGCACGGGTTCATGAAAGGCAGGTCCTGCTTGACCAACCTGATCTCCTTCTRTGACCAGGTGACCCACCTAGTGGATGAGGGGAAGGCTGTGAATGTTGTCTAGCTGGACTTTAGTAAAGCCTTTGACACTGTCTCCTACAGCATCCTCCTGGAGAAGCTGGCGGCTCATGGCTTAGATGGGTGTACTCTTCACTGGGTAAAAAACTGGCTGGATGGCTGAGGGAGAGCGTTGTGGTGAAAGGAGTTAAATCCAGTTGGCGGCCAGTCACAAGCGGTGTTCCCCAGGGCTCAGTTTTGGGACTGGTCTTGTTTAATATCTTTATCGATGATCTGGACGAGGGGCTTGAGTGCTCCCTCAGTAAGTTTGCAGATAACACCCAGTTGGGCAGGAGTGTTGGTCTGCCTGAGGGTAGGAAGGCTCTGCAGAGGGATCTGGACAGGCTGGATCGATGGGCCGAGGCCAATTTTTCAACAAGGCCAAGTGCCGGGTCCTGCACTTGGGTCACAACAATCCCAGGCAATGCTACAGGCTTGGGGAAGAGTGGCTGGAAAGCTGCCCGGCGGGAAAGGACCTGGGGGTGCTGGTCGACAGCTGGCTGACCGTGAGCCGGCAATGTGCCCAGGTGGCCAAGAAGGCCAACAGCATCCTGGCCTGTATCAGGAATAGTGTGGCCAGCAGGAGTAGGGAGGTGATCGTGCCCCTGTACTCGGCACTGGTGAGGCCGCACCTCGAATACTGTGTTCAGTTTTGGGCCCCTCACTACAAGAAGGACATGGAGGTGCTGGAGCATGTCCAGAGAAGGGCGACGAGGCTGGTGAAGGGTCTGGAGAACAAGTCTTATGAGAAGCRRCTGAGGGAACTGGGGTTGTTTAGCCTGGAGAAGAGGAGGCTGAGGGGAGACCTTATCGCTCTCTGAGAGGAGGTTGTAGCGAGGTGGGTGTTTGTCTCTTCTCCCAAGTAACTAGCGATGGGACGAGAGGAAATGGCCTCAAGTTGTGCCAGGGTAGATTTAGATTGGATATTAGGAAAAATTTCTTCACTGAAAGGGTAGTCAAGCATTGGAACAGGCTGCCCAGGGAAGTGGTGGAGTCACCATCACTGGAGGTGTTCAAAAAATGTGTGGATGTGGCACTTCGGGACATGGTTTAGTGGGCATGGTGGTGTTGGGTTGACGGTTGGACTTGATGATCTTCGAGGTCTTTTCCAACCTTAACGATTCTATGATTCTATGATTCTGTGATCTAGTTGTTGAATATAAAACCATGCACTGCTTCTCAAAGGAATCACTGCCACAGTGAGTACAAAAGCTCCTAGAAAGACTGTGTCTGCTCTTCCTGACTTACTCCCAGCTCCCCTTGGAGGTGAAATTATCAAAAATGTCACTCTGGTGCTGCCCTCACATTACAGTAGTTTTTTTCATCATTATAAGTGGTAACCACTGGGAAAATTGGTCAGTTAGCAAATAGAGCTTTGGTGCTTCCAGTAAAAGTTAGCATCCCTCTGGAGGTCTTCTATAAAACACTTTCTCCAGATTCAGTTTTCTTGCAAGATAGATTTGCACTTGGTAGACACCACTTTTGATATGTTTTCTTTTAAAACAGTTAAGTATCTTGAGCAGTAGATTGTCAGTAGGACTTCTCTGGATGAAAAAGTGAAAAGGAAATATTTAAATGGAATAGAATAGAAATAGAAATCTCTGAAAGTTTGGCCAAGGAAAATATGTTAGTGCTGTTATCCTCACACTATTATGTGATTTGGTCTCAAGTATACTTGGCCCCTGAGTTTCAACATCTTCATCTAGCTATTAAGAAAAAGATGTTGTTAATAGCCCTCAGTCTGCTCACAAGTCCCAAACTGAGAATCTGTTTTCTAGTACATATGAAACCTGAGTTTAAAAAGAATAAAATCTCACAATAATAGATTTTTTTTTTTTCCTGGTGTTATGGAAGACAGTGACCTTTCTGCTGGTATTTGTTATGTATTCAACTGTCCAGGTGCATTTAAACTGCTCTTATTTTTTTTTTTTTTAAGTTTATATCAAATCTACTTATCCCAATGTCAGATTATATTTGCTTTTTCGGAAGTAACATTTATGGGGGGAATATTAACAGAACTTGATGGAAAAATTATTGCACCATAGAGGTTTTTAGTAATCATCCAAGAGCGTACAATTATTTGAATAAAATACTTTTGAAGGGATGTCTTTCTTGAGTACAAATCATAGCTTGTTTGAGTAATTTCTGCAATCTGATTTCCTAATTTATTCCTTGATTTCTTCACTTTCGCATTCCATAGGACTTTCCCAGGGAGCTTACTATTATTATAAGCAACTCCTGGCATTATGAATCATAACAGACGTCTGAATATTAAAAAAAMCATTTTTATTACAAGAGATAAGAATTTGTTGGGTCTAGAAGACTGTGCAACTTTAACCAGGCTGAATGCCAATGTCAGGATTTTTTTCTCTTTTCCTTAAGCCAAAACAGAAAGTATATGATTTTTTTTGAGACATTGTGGACTCTGTATTTTCTAATTGTCTAGATAGTCCTAATCTAATGGCTCCATATAGCTGAAATGGGTAGTAGTCCTGAGCAAGTTGCCACAGTTGACTTCCTTTGGGCATTGTGAGATGTGTGTTGCCAGAGCAAAACCAGAAAGCTTACTGCCCTAATCTTGCTGCCTAGCTCCTTGATAGCACTGCTGCCTCTGAAGCAAACCCACCTGATCACTCATGAATCAGCTCAGTTTTCACTCAGCCTACCAAATTAAGCCTCACTTCACACAAATGCAAGCAGATGGACATGAGAAATATTGCCTATGATGTCAGACACCACACCAGAGCATTTTACCTGTCAATCATGTGATTGTTCACCTAATTTCTAGCATAATGCATAAGTAACTAAGACTACAGATCTATTACCTTTTGGCTGGAATCAACTGTGATTGCTTGAGATGGATAGGGGATAACATAATTTCTTCTCTTACTTAATTTGTTTTCTTCCACCACACGACCCTGAGTTGGTGGGGCTCATCGAGAGGGCCTTAAACTAGGTTCGAAGGGGGAAGGGAATAAAACTAGGCTAGCTAGAGATGAGCCTAGGGGTGGCATGCCGATGTCGGGGGTGAGATTGATAGCCCAGCTCAAGTGCATCTACACCCATGCACGCAGCATGGGCAGCAAACAGGAGGAGCTGGAAGCCATTGTGTGGCAGGACAGCTATGACTTAGTCGCCACCACAGAAACATGATGGGATGACTTTCATGACTGGAGTGCTTTGATGGATGGCTATACGCTCTTCAGAAGGGATAGGCGAGGAAGGAGAGACGGAGGGGTGGCTCTGTATGTTAGGGAGTGTTTCGATTGTACCGAGCTCAACGACCGTAATGATCAGGTGGAGTGCTTATGGGTAAGGATGAGGGGGAAGGCCAACAAGGCAGATATCCTGCTGGGAGTCTGTTATAGATGACCCAACCAGAATGAAGAGGCAGATGAAGCATTCTACAAGCTGCTGGCAGAAGTCTTACGATCGCTAGCCCTTGTCCTACTGGGGGACTTCAACATACCGTTGATGTCTGCTGGAAATACAAGACAGCAGAGAGGAAACAGTTGAGGAGGTTCCTGGAGTGTGTGGAAGGTAGCTTCCTTACATAGCTGGTAAGTGAGCCTACCAGGGGAGGTGCCTCGCTTGACCTGCTGTTTACCAACAGAGAAGGACTGGTGGGAGATGTGGTGGTCGGAGGCTGTCTTGGGCTTAGCCACCATGAAATGATAGAATTCTCGATTCTTGGTGAAGTAAGGAGGGGGGTCAGCAAAACCACTACCATGGACTTCCGGAGGGTGGACTTTGGCCTGTTCAGGACACTGGTTGCGAGAGTCTCTTGGGACACAGTCCTGAAGGGCAGAGGGGTCCAGGAAAGCTGGAAGTTCTTCAGGGAGGAAGTCTTAAAGGCGCAGGAGCAGGCTGTCCCCATGTGCCATAAGAAGAGCTGGCGGGGAAGACGACTAGCCTGGCTGAACAGGGAGCTTTAGCTGGGACTCAGGGAAAAAAGGAGAGTCTACAACTGTTGGAAGAAGGGTCAGGCAACTCAGGAAGAGTACAGGGATCTCATTAGGTCATGCAGAGAGAAAATTAGAGCGGCAAAAGCCCAGCTAGAACTCAATCTGGCCACTGTCGTAAGAGACAACAAAAGATGTTTTTACAAATATATTAACAACAAAAAGAGAGCCAAGGAGAAACTCCATCCTTTATTGGATGCGGGGGAGAACATTGCCACCAAGGACGAGGAAAAGGCAGAGGTACTTAATGCCTTCTTTGCCTCAGTCTTTAATAGTCAGACCAATTATCCTCAGGGTATTCAGCCCCTTGATGCGGAAGACAGGGACGGAGAGCAGAATACGCCCCCCATAATCCAAGAGGAAGCAGTTAATGACGTGCTACACCAGCTGGACACTCACAAGTCTATGGGGCTGGATGGGATCCACCCGAGAGTACTGAGGGAGCTGGCGGAGGAGCTTGCCAAGCCACTCTACATCATTTATCAGTGGTCCTGATTAACAGGGGAGGTCCTGGACGACTGGAGGCTTGCCAATGTGATGCCCATCTACAAGAAAGGGTGAAGGAGGATCCGGGGGAACTACAGGCCTGTCAGCCTGACCTCGGTACTGGGGAAGATTATGGAGCAGTTCATCTTGAGGGCGCTCACAAGGCAGGTGCAGGACAATCAGGGGATCAGGCCCAGCCAGCACGGGTTCATGAAGGGCAGGTCCTGCTTGACCAACCTGATCTCCTTCTATGACCAGGTGACCCGCCTAGTGGATGAGGGGAAGGCTGTGAATGTGGTCTAGCTGGACTTTAGTAAAGCCTTTGACACTGTCTCCCACAACATTCACCTAGAGAAGCTGGCGGCTCATGGCTTAGATGGGTGTACCCTTCGCTGGGTAAAAATCTGGCACCGAAAGGGTTGTCAAGAACCGGAACAGGCTGCCCAGGGAAGTGGTGGAGTCACCATCACTGGAGGTGTTCAAAAAACTCGTAGATGTGGCACTTTGGGACATGGTTTAGTGGGCATGGTGGTGTTGGGTTGACAGTTGGACTTGATGATCTTCGAGGTCTTTTCCAACCTTAATGATTCTATGATTCTATGATTCTATGATTCTATGAATGAATCTGATACCATTCTGAATTGGTGGCTGGAGTCTTAACTAGGAGGAACCAACAGATAATTAGAAAAAAACTAGTAGGAGGTGTTTGCTAATATGTTATATCAGAGAACTAATGGGAATAACAATACCATTGAGGAAAAAGAAAATTCCTTAGGAAACAGAAATTACTAAATAGCAAGTAGAAACTGTTTAGATTTGCATATTTAGTAGTCACAACCATGCATGCGGAAGTAAGAGTACAAAGGCAGGTGTAAAAAAGCCTCTGTTGCTTTGGAAATTGGGAGTACTTTAATATAGAACAGAATTCAGCTGTTCTTATGTTCCTGAAAGGAGATCTGAATGAATGCAAAGAACTGGTCAGTGGGGTCTTAGAGCAATCATTTCAAGGAATATGTGAAAGAAAGTAATTAGTGAAAAGAAAGTTTATTGAAATCAGAATGACAAACTGACCTGCTGTGGAGAAAAAAGTTGGGTAATATGAAAAGGGAGAAATATGGCTGCACCTGCCATTCTCTAATGGACAAGCAAGCACAGGTGTATCAGGTCAAAATTAAAAAGACTAAACTTGAGAGTAAATGACACAAAAACCCACCAGGAAACAGACATTGTTCTGTAAGAGAAAGGAACAGATAGGCCTATTCTGTGAAGGAGAGCAGGTTAGATAATCATGGGTGCAGAAAAGGATGAAACATTCTCTCAAAGAGCCATTTATTACCACTTGGTTAATGAACTTTTCTTTACAAGGGTGAACAGACTATAACACAAGGGAAAATAAAGTATGTGTATGACTACAGGTTGCAAAGGCTGGTGAAACTTAATTTGGTTTGTTGAAGAAATCCTGAGCAACCTTAGAATGAGTAGAGGTTATCCCTTTGAATCTGGAAAGAATAAGGCAAATATGGCACATACCTTGAAAAGGAGCAGGGAAGGACTTGGAGAATTATAGGTGTGTTGTGTCAACCTAATGTCAGTACTGGTTAAAGGGCCAGAACAATCAATTTTGTGAGCATATGTGGGATAACAATGCCAATTAAAGTATCCAATGTAGATTTGTCAACATCAAATAGTCGAAGCCAATGTAATTTCCTCTTCTGGTAGGAGAACCAGTCTAGTAAATGAGGGAGAAGCAGGTTATATCATATACTGGCTTCGGTAAGACTTTTGTCACTGTCCTGCGTGACATTCTTATTTGCAAACTAAGGAAATACAGTCCAGATGAAATAAAGTAGTCAACCAGTGGGGAAACACAATGCGATTCTCAACAGTGTGCTCTCAATCTGGGAAATCATTTCAGGAGTACTGCATAAGTCTGTCTAGGGCATGCTTCTGTTCAAGAATTTCATTAATGGCCTGGGTAGTGAAATGAGGAACATACTGAGAAAGTCTGCAAACATTGCCGGACTACAGTGGGTTTTAAATACTTTGGAGGAAAGACAGGAGGACTGGAATTCAGAGTGTTCTTACTATAATAAAGAGTCCAAACTCAAAAGAGCATTCCTTTTGTGAATCACATCCATAAAACAAATGCAAATCATATTCCCTTTATTTGTACATATTCTATTTTTAAAGGTTAGCTTTTTCTTTAAATTCACAGTAGGAGTGTATAGACACTAGGGGAAAATACCTTAATAAGCATTCACTGATCTTCACAGAATTGAGTGACCCTGGAATTCACTGCACCAAAACCTACAAAATGACAGAGGAAGTGTACATATTTTCTGAGGAATACATGAGTAAGATTTTCATAATTCATTGAGCAATGATGCGATTAGAATCTATTCTTACATAACCCAGAGAAACAAACCAGGCCAGAGAGATGAAATAAACTGTGGTGAACATTTAGGAAGAAGCAGTCAAGCATAATCACATATAAGATACATGGGGAAAATTCACAGAATTGGGTACTCTGAGGGGAGATACTAATGGAACATGATGGGAGGTGAACAGAACTGAGAGTCCATTATGACAGAACTACAGTGAAAAAGCAAATTTAAAAGAACAACTAATGTCATATTGTACATAACAGGCCATATTGTTAACGCTAGGGAGAAGATCCATAAACACACTATCAGGTTGTCTAAACTGGCAACACTAGTTTGTACATATGGAGAATAATTTCATCACAGGAAAACAAGATATTCCTAATACCAGTTTTTCCTTTGTGGTTTTTCTCTGTGGAAAAGGACTCCTGAAATGGACTGTGAACTTCTCCCCAGCTGTGTTTGGTATTGCAGGCTTGTTGACTCCTTTTGTGCTCCTCCAGTGAAGCTGCGTTAGTTTTTTCGAAATCCATCAGTGGAGACTCAGGCACGTCTGACCATCTGCTGTTTGCTGTGAAATCGAGGAGTACAGTCTGCAGTGTTTCATGAGGTGTGACTCCAGAGATTTTCATTATAATAAATAGGGATGGGAGTATCCCTTTAATATATCTAATTGTGGGGTTTTTTTGTTTTCTGGGCTGAAGGGACAAGATCCTGGTGGAACCTTATGTACTTTCTTTATTGTAAGTCATTAGATTAGTAGAATCCGTGGTCCGGTCTTCCTGTGAAGGCTGTGAAGAGAATGATTTAAGGCCAGAAAAGCTGTGTGGCCGGAAACCTTCCTTCAACCACTGCGCGACACTCCTCTTCCATGAATAATGTGAACTAGTTATCAGAAAAAGATTACAGAATTCTTTATCACAGGATACAAAGAGTCTGTTATTTAAGTTAGTGCTAAGAGAGGGTAGAAGAGTGGAGCACAACATTGTCCTGCTTATACAATCCCTAACTCAAATAAAGCTTCCAGTTTATTACACCTAATCTGTACTTGAGGAGGCAAAGGAGTGGATAGTGGAAATATATGTATGTGTATATAGGAGAAGAGGTGATATTTGACTCAACCACCACCCTGCAGTCCTAAACTCTATATGAAGGGGACCTTTTACAGCTTTTGCTGGAAATTCACATAAGATATCAGAGTTAAAAGAATAGTGAGATAAATGTACCACTGACACTTCTTTAATGGCTGTTGTTTCAAACTGTCTCACTCCAGAGTGAGGCCATATTTTCACAGTCATCAATACCAAATTAACACATTATTGAAGCACTCATTTATAAGAAATTGATCCAAATCAAGCATGCAGTTTATGGCTGTGTTTATGTTGCTTTAGCTGGAGCACATTGTGAAATTCATGACTTGTTTTATGCCAAAAGCCAGATACAGGAGGTCAGATGATACTTGTCTCATGGTACAAAGTCAGCCCATCAAAACATGTGTGAAAACAACTCAAGCTGCAATGAATTTGTGCTGGATCAGTACTTTTGTGTCATGTGATGGTAGTGATTTTGATCTGGTACTGGGAGCCCTAAAGCCAGACTCAGTGTGTCATGGAACTACGGACTGATGGCATAGTTGCAGTTATTTTCCCAAGTAAATCCCAGCTGGTATAAAAAATTTCCCTCTGCTTTGCTTGTGGATGCATGTTCTTATTTCTACATTGCAGTTTGTCAGCACCTCACTTTCGTCAGTACCAGAATGCATGAGCTGTCCTGCACCCTGGCCATGGGAAGGAAGTTTCCCCCAGGATGTTGTTGCTTGTTTATCCTTTTTTACGTTGGGTGATCTCAGTGGTTCAGTGATTTAGTTTCCAGTGGGACTCCACTAAGCCGTGCAAAAATAACTGAGGAATGAGGTAGGTATGAGTAGTCAGACAGGAGTTACTCAGGTTAGCTTTGTAACTTAGGGAAATGTGCATAGAACGTCACCCACGATAAAACTAAGAAGGTCTTCTGGACAAAACAAAAAGGTTTCATCTGGGAGGAGAGGGTAAAACCATATATGACAGCTAAAATCACCATGGAAAGAAAAAAGAAAGGGACAGTGTAACATGAGTCTGACTGCAGCTAAATCCTTGGCTTTGCCCTGAGCCTACCAGTTCTTGAATTGTCTCAAATGGCCAGTACTCTGCAGATGACCCAAAAGCCTTTGCTTTGCAGTAGAATCAGCAAAACTGAATTACTGAACATTACAGATTTTTTAAAAAATATTTGCAGAAGTGCTGTGTTTTAAATGTGCATTTATCATACCCAGCGAGTGTGAATATCATTTACAAGTGATGATAGTATCATCACAGACTGGAAAAGGCTTTGTTAAGGTTGAAAATACACTAGCTCTCGATTTTCCTTGAAAAGAAAAAGTGATTGTGAGTGTTTTTATTTTCAAAATGAGTGAGTGAGTTAGTGTTCAAGCAACGAATCAGGGGAAGGAACTGAGTGCTTATGAAGATGTAGAAATACCTCCAAAACTGGTAGTGAATATGACTCTTAAATGGAGAAATACTGTGAAAAAAATGTATGACAAGCTTTTAAAGAGTTTTTCCAAACTGGGAGAGATGGTTACTCTGAAAGTTACTACAAACCTTTCTTTTTTATGTCTTTGAAATATCCTACAGCTAAAAATTCTCTTTTGTGACTGTAAAGAAAAAAACTATTAAGAAGTGTAATTGCTGTAAATTAGAACTGGAAGCTGGAATGAGACTAATTCAAACTGGATGTTAAGTATGGGCTTTAACAACAAAGGTGTAAAATATTGGAACAAACAATCAAAGTCTTATTTTTATGACTGAATACCTTCAAATCAAAATTGGATAATAAATTATTTGGATAAGTATAGTGTTAATAGGCAGAAATAAAATGGCCTCTGCTATGTAGAAGACCAGGCTAAATGATCCGAAATTCCTTGGGGACATAATTTTATCAATCTGTGGAAAAAATCTTTCTTTACTACTGCCAAACCTGCCCTTTCACTATCTGAGGATCCTGCATAACAATCTGTTATTTCTCATTTTATGAGAAAATGTGCAATCCTATGCCAAAGGCTAGTAACTGCAGCCTAGTTCAGTGCCAACGTCAAACTAAATGAACAGAAGAAAAGCTGAGTGTAGAAGCAAAGTAGATTAACAAAACTTAGAATGATAGGAAAATTGTATCTGTTTAGATAAAGGAGCAGTCTTTCCCCTTCTAGGGTCTGGGCAATTTATCACAGAAGATTCTTGAAGTATGCGGTTGCAACTGTTCAGATTTGCACGTGTGTGTGTGTGTGTGTGTGTGATCAGACATCAAATTGGAAGTGTAGCAATACACCTGAATTCTGTGACTATATCTACCACTGCAGTTCACAGCTTCCCAAATTGCTAAGCAGTAGCCCAAATGTGCCCATGCACCATAATATCTCCCCTTGTACTGTGTGAGCTTTCCCTGGGGTGCCTTCAGCTCCGGTCATTTGCCACTTCCAGTCAATTCCTGTGCCTTCTCTGGGACCATTACTAAAAGACATATTGCGTGCAACCACCATCTTCTGGGTGCTAAGAGAGTTTGTTAGCATGGCTGTGGGCCTTTTCACGCATTTCATTTTAATGCCCAAGAGCATTCCCATTTAATTGACTAGAACAGACAGCGTGAGCTGCCTGCCTTGGTCTTTACTGTATGTGGTTGCAGAACTGGATGCTGTCAATGGCTGATGCTCCCCAAACTGTTTAAATTATTAATAGAAAATAATAACTAAAGCAGTAATTAAATATATTAAAATGCCTACTTGTTCTGTTACTACTTTCTTTTCATTAGGGAAACATTTTCAAATATATTCAGTGTTAGCCTAATTTTTTTCCCCTGATGTCCATGAAATTCTCAGCCCGCAAATATGCAGCATCTACAAAAATGTGTGTTTTGCTTTATATCAAGTGTGACACCATATCTCAGAGTGATAAATAGTGGATATGTGTAGCTAAAAATTGATCAGACATATTTCTGTCCAATTTCTGTCCATTTATCAAAACCAGTGTCGCTTGCTGAGGGAAGATGATCCTGCAGAGTACACATACATGTGAGCTTGCTGTCCTTTGGTCCCTCCACATAGCCAGACTCTACAGTATTTGACCTCTGTCTATGGGAATGAGAAATGTACTAAGCGTGAGCAGAAAGAGTTTCTGGAGGAGATATTGCTAAAGGGCTATGGTTTGTCTGCTTTTTCCTCACAAGCTCCAATACTTACATATATACCATGCATATATACTTGCATATATGACCACTATAACCTAGACAGTCATTCCATGATCTCCCTTTTAAAGGAAGGATTGTTCTTAAACTGCCACTTTCTTTGATGGTGGATTATATTCATTCCAGCCAATAATTTTTATTTTACTTCTTTCAACTCCAGGTATAAAAAGCACATAACATAATACCTTGACCAGGGTATTAAAAGTTGAGCTACCAATAATTTAGTGACAAAGTTCTCCCCAATCTCATTCTGTTATGCTACAAAGACTTCTTTGCATAAGAGATTCAATCATAATAACTTACATTTGTTCATTCATTTTTTTTCAGCATTTCCACCTTGTGGATATGTGAAACATTTGGCAGGTTCCCAGCTAAACGATGACTTTTAGCAGCTGGAGTCAGCYAGGACACTGACTTGTTTCATTCAGTGCTGATGAGTTGTTTCTTCTACAATGTGAAAGCTGGTCTTGTTCTTTCTATTGTCTTTGCACAATTGACTTCCTGAGGTCTGTAATCAACTGGTTAGCTTCCTCTTTAAATATTTACTAAGCTATATTCCCCTGGTCCCATATGCATTATTTCCAAATATATTTGTTACTTCATCACCAGAAAAATCCCCCCCCAGGCCCCAAAAAAGCAAAAGGTCCCTGGAGAATATGATATAAACTGAGCTAATTTGATGTTTAGAGCTATTGCAATGTATTCCACAGGAACTGCATTGCTTGGATAACTTCTGTTAAAACCGAAGCAGTGTGTGAAATTTCCCACATCAATTTCAACCCCTTTCAGTGTTTTCAGGTACACATGAGGGTATTGGAAGCATTTCTGGCAATTCTTTATACCTCACTGCGGCCCAGGCAGCAGCTGAGATCTGGTTTAATTTTAGGATTGCTAACCTGAACAGGAATGATGACTGAGAGCCAGCAAGCTCTATAGGAAGCTTATAAAATGCTATTTGCCAGACTCAAAAAAGTGGTTTCATCCTGGAACTGCTGAGGATTGTGTATTACATACTCTTAAGGCTTCTTCATTTTACCTATTAACTGATTCCTAACTACAGGTGGCTGAAAGAAAAAATTAGAGATACCTGTCTGGAGTACCATCACATGCTGGTTTGTTCTGACCACTGCTTGTACACATATATTTAAAGGGCATTCTCCCCTACCCATTGTTTAAGACTGCATGCTCTAGTAATTCCCTCTTGTGTTCATATCACCATTTAATGTGTTGATCTGATTTAGAGATTTGACAGATTTATCTGCTTCCCTGAGGCAGAAACACCACTGAAATGAGTAAAGAGTACTGACCTGTGTCCTAAAGCAAACATGCAGCTATGTGATTTTATTCAGCAGCACTGAAGAATGTAAATGCCTGCTAGTTTCAACATTTTTTCAAGTATTTTGCTGTATCAGGAGTTATCTCTAAGCATACAAATAGTCCCACTGAGGTCCCTGGAATCACTAGAAGCTAAAGGATGTGCCTTGCTACTGTAATTGTGGTCTTTAAACTCTTCACAAAAAGACTTGCCCAAAAGCAGAACATTTACCAGTCCAGTTTAATCTGCACGCTATCCCTTTTTGATGAGAATTGATATAGCTTTTCCTGCTTCTTTGCTCTTTTTCATAGCTACTAGCTGACTTCTGAATGGAATTCTCAAAATTTGGATTGCCTTCTTGCAGCTGAGTTATATTTAAAAATTAGTCAGACTGGCAGTTTCTGATTGCCAGCTAAAATACATTTAAACACATTTTCATTTAATTTCAAAAGATGGAGTTTTTTCTTCCAGTTTGTTACCTAGTGCATTCCACCAGCCCAGTGTCTTTCCAGCAAGTAAAATATATTTTATCTTCCTAAAGATATGCATTGATCTAACTCACAGTATTCACGTTTGAAATCTTGCCTGGCTCTGACTAGGAGAGCTGCTCACATCTGTATTTGGTGCAGAATCTTCACCTAGTGAAAGTGGATAGGAACTTTGAATTTTGGTGGAACCAGGATTTTATTCACAAGTTTCATACTCTTATCTATGAGATTTCTTTTCTTTTCATGCTTCTAAGTCCTTTTTTGTTTCCTTTCTCTGACTTTTCCAGATAGTTCATGTCAAGTGTTCAAAAGAGTGCCATCTACATTTTCATATGCAATTGTGTGTTGGCAATTGTTTGACATACGTCTTTGCAGGAAAAACAGCTCAACGTTGTGGTCCTGGGCAACAAATAAGACATTTAATCTTAGAAACTATGATGGCAGAGCTCGTAGGTTTGCTACTTTATTGTTGTACATTTTAAGCTGCTGAATGCTTCCTGCCAGTTAAACCATCAGCGCAGAAAACCATTGTCATTGATAGTGACTTGTAAATTACATGGGGACGGGCTTTGCTTAGAAAAAGAAACAGCAATGACAGAACTTTAATCTAAAACAGTCATCTTCAAAGTGGAGTGTGTGCACCCCAGGGGATGCACAAGACAGTCTGTTGGGGTGTGGGAAGTAAATACATTTTGTACCATTAATAAATAAAATAAAATAAGATTTTAAAATGCCTTTATTTCATCTTTATCTTATCCTTTTTTAATTTCTATTTTTATGTGCATTTTATAATGTGCATAATATATTAATACAGTAGTACATGTATATAACTTATAAATACCTGAATAAATATACATATATTGGGGGTGTGCCATCAAAAAGGTTTGGAGACGTCTGCTCTAAGACAGAATCCTAGGTGGATAGCAGAGTAGTATGCAGATGATCATACAGCTGATTTTGCTTTTACTTATTTCAATTTTAAACCAATGTGGTTCTAATTCAATTATTTCTGATTTATTCCAGTATCAGATCATTGTCCTGCCATTTGTAATTGGAAAAGTGGGGGCTTAATACAAATGGAAGGACTGTCTTAGCTGCAGGTTTGCAACAGCTGAATCATGTATAGAAATGTCTTAGATCTCTGCAGCATGCTGTGAGCTTGGTTTTCATCACGTTGTTGTAATCTTGGAGAAAATGCATTGAATTATACTGGAGTAAATCTGGTGCATGGGAAAGAAGCAAATGCCTAGCCACTGTTGGACTATCTATGTCTGAAAGCCTCTAGAAACTTGACAGAGACTGTGCTCCTAGGAACTAATTTTTGTGACTGAGAATTTATAGGACAAACTGTGGGCTGCAGCTCGATTTTTTGAAAAATGTACATCCAGGTACAGTTAGTAACCAGTGCACAGATAAAGAGTCATGACCACATATCTACACTTAGGGAGTATTAGCCATTTGGTCCAATTAAGGATCCTGTTGTGAAAGAAGAGGATCCAGCCTGCAGGTACGCAAAGCTTCTGGTCTTTCACACAACTCCTAGTTTGCCAGTCTAAAATCATGAATGTGGAGACAAGTGATCGTCCTTGGCCTTTGCAACCAGGCTGTTACTGTGACAAATTCAGAGAGAGATGTTGAATTACCAAATATGCAACCAAATCTGAGGCTGCCAGGAAGGAAATACCTGTCTAGCCTGGATTATTCTAGCTTTTTGGGAAAACTCTCTCCTGGTGCAAAAATGCAATTGACTGATTAATCCAGAGCCTGAAAAGAGACCTCCAGTCTCAGTTCAGCAACTAACAGTCTGGCCTTGAAAGATGTTATTCTGCTTGACAGTCAAATAAACTGCCATGAAGATGTGGGTGATCTATGGCTATTGAGAAAAGAATCATTACCCATGGTTACTATGGATAACGATTATCTGTGATAACTACTGATTTTTTCAGCTTGAAAAATGTTGCATGTCTACCTGCTTTGCTGTTAGGCTAGAACTTGTTAGGGTTAGAATTTAAAGGAGTTGGATTTCCATGACAGCCTCAATCCAGTCTTCAGTAAACTCTCCCAGACACCAAGCCTAAAGAATGTGACATCAGAGGAAAATATATTGAAGGAAAATATATTGACACCAAGAATAATTTTGTTCCAGGATAAATGTACAAATTTAGGGCTAATATCTGTAGGAAGGACAGTAATATTTAGATGAAAATACTTTTCCTCAGGAAAGACCTGAAACTGAGAAATATCATAATTGACAGCTGGATCGTTAGGATACATCCCTAAGGTCTTGAACATGTGGACTGAAGCCCTCCAAGCTCTGTTTCATTTACGGAAGAGACTTGAGCTTAGATCTTCTCCACGCTCAGAAGGCATCCTGGCTGTGAGGCTATTGACTATGCTGAAGTAAGGCACTTTTCGTCTCGTGGTGGAGATATTCAGCAGCTTGTTAGAGCTGTGCCACTTTGTATATACAATTAACTTGTCATAGGGATAGCAATCTGAAACCACTTTATGGCTATATGCACTAAGCCACTGAATCATTCTCCCTATGTACTAATGGATATTTATTTATTTTTTTACAGAAAGTAAAATAGTTTTAATCAAGAGAGTACTAGAGAGACAAATACTGACTCTATAGTTTCCCTTGCTATCTGTCTACCATTTACAAAATGAACAATCAGCTAGTATCAACAATACATTATTAGAAGCATCATTATTTGAATTAGGCTGACTACTGGGTCTCACCTTCTTTTAGATTTAGACAAATGTGTTATGTGCTGTTAATATTAGTCTTTACTATTAATTTTTATTAAGTGTTTTTGAATTGGGGATTTTGATGTTCTGGAAAAATAAAAGAGAATTTGTTCCAACAGGTGATAAACATGAAAAGAAAATGTTGAAAGAAAGCCTGTCCTCACTGAAGAGAATGGGAAGAACTTCAATGCAAAAAAATATTGCTTTTAATGTGGCCAGAGCTTCATCCGTTGCTTCTCCCYGAATTCTGAATATTTGTGGGGTAGATGGCTTGTCCATATATGTCAGCGGGACATACTCCCGCTGTGACAGACCTGTATATTTGCTGAGCATTACATATGTGCTTAAAATACTTTGCAAAACCTGCACCCTCAAGTCCCTCTGGCTGAAATGAATTCAAGTCGTGAGCAGAAGAAAATAATTCGTTGTTTGAACAAAGACTCTTATTCCAAGAGTCCATTTATGGATGGATTTTTGCTTGCCATAATCTTTATTTTGATGTAGTTCTAAAGAAAATTGGTATCGTGAAGCTGTCCATATATACTCGGTAAACCTGTAGCCCTTATGATTGCAGAACTTTCATTAAAATCATGGGAATTTTCCTGAGGCACGAGCTGCTTTAACTTATGACTAGCTGTCTTCATCGTGTGTCCATTCTGTGAACATCATCCTATGGAGAATTGGAATATCCACCTCGGGTATGAAGGAAACCAGGAGCCTAGTATAACCATAGAAGAAAGAAACTGATAAAGATCCATATTCAGTGAACCTCACCAGAAGACACATCAAAAATGGAAAAAGGAGTTAGAAAAAGTGACATGTACATACCAGAACTTCTCTTAAGGTGGTCTTCATTACAATCACTCCCAATACAGCAGGCAGACGGAGTTGCTATACAGGTAACAACTATTATACAGAGAGCATTTGTTAAAGGCTGATCAGAATGACATGATAAACATTACAGCAAAAATTGGCAGATACCCAAAATCAGGAATGTAGCCCTAACAGCTGTGATCCTGTGGATGAAGACTGATGGATGCACGGTTACAGCCATCATGCAGCAGAACAGATATTCCAGTGTTGTCTCACAGAACAGTTTGCAGTTATTTTCATGGTCTTGGATGTATGCATTTCTATACTGCCTGTGTTTCAAAGGAAAGACACCTTTGCATCCAGTTTCTTGTGTCTGATGACATCACCCTCATTTGCATCTCATTAAGCAAGGTGGGACATGCTTTATTAGATGAAAAAGATGCAACTATCATTGTGGTACAGAGTAACCAAGAAACAATTTTCTTTCAACAGCAAATTTTTCAGCCCACCTTTTTTCCCCCATTCAACTACCTTAAAAACATGGAATAATGGAATATTATTTACAGCAGCCAAGATCTTTAATCTACACTTGGTGACGAATTGCAATGGAAACCAGTGTTACATTTTTGTCTGTGCTTATGTGACAGAAGATATTCTATTTTAGCTGTCACAGACTTCTTTGAATCTTACTATGTTCTCAGTCTTTGTTATAATTTGTGGTCATTGATAATTACATTTTGATTTAACTATCATGATTTACAGCATCTGGGAAACCAAACCGACATGTCTTAATAATGACATTTATTCTAACCAATTTCCACTGTTCTTAATCCAGGAACTTTCTTTAGACTTTTTAATTTAAATGCTGATTMTTAATTTCTATCTGCACTCATAATTAATAATATGGCCAATGCTATTACTTATTGAAAAGGCTTAAAATCTATTTCTCTATCTAACCATCAGAAAGATGGATGCAAAAGGAACTGAATATTATACAGAAGTAGGAGTTTGCTCCAAACTATATATGCATTGAGTAAGGTAGTTCAAGGAGAGAGAAGAGCTGTCTATAGAACTAGTTACTGATAATGTTGCTGAAAATTAAGACTAGAAGCAATAACTAAATTAGTTTCTTGGGTGAAAATTTCACATTTGCTGAAGTGAATCCTCTCAGGAAAAATAACTTCACAGGCTCTGTTCTCCTGGGACAATGCTTCCAAGAGACATGACAGGCACTCCAGTTTTGAGAAGAGCTTAGAGAGCTAGAAAAGCTTCCCTATGATGTGAAGAGACTGGAGTAATTCTGTTCAGACAGAAACTTACTAGAAAGATATATAAGAGGTAGATAAAATAAGTATATAGAAGGTATTTCAGGCTTTTCTTAATACACAAATAGAAGGCTGGCTAATAAAAATGTAAAAACCCATTTGTAATCCTTTACACAATATATGATTAAACTATTCAACTCGTTACTAAATGTGAAATAATGGCAAGAGCAAAATACACTTTCTTTTTGAACCCGAAATTTTTATGACCCTAATTACATTAGGGTAAAAATGTATGGAAAGAGAGATGAATAGATTCTCTCTTGGTTTTGAACATATATTAATCATTAACTGTGTGGGACTGCAAAATCTTTCAGTCATTTCTCCAGTCGGTATATTGTGCATAATTATACAGTGGGGGTTTATGCCTTCCTCTGAAACTCCAGTTTGTGGCCACTGATGGATAAAGATGCATCACTTGACTCAATGGGTGGAGCTTCTCCCATCTGCAGGTTGCACTTAGCCTACATGGACTTCAGAATAAAAGGAATGAGGCCAAATCTCCCTCTGAGTTATCCTGACAAAGCCCCTTGGACTTGAATATTTTAATCCAATCGACTTGACTTTTTGTAGATTAATAGGAAAAAAAATGCACTTAAGTGTTGGGAAGAGCCAGGCACAGTGTCCTGATCCCACAAGACCTAAAAGGCAGGATTTCTGGTGACAGAAATGAAGGACAGGCATTTCTCCCTTTTTGAACCTTATGTACTTAGCTATGACTTAGTGAATGATCAGATAGAAGTCCCCACAGAGGAGGATGCAGCCACAGTTTAAAATATGAATCCCTAAATGAACATCCAGGATTTGGTCTGGATGTAAGGAATAGAAAGGGTAATTATTTTTTTTCCTGCGATCCTCTGTTGCATGGTTTAAAGCCAGATAGATTATTAACTTGAACGATATTGCAGACACAGAGTCATAAATACCATCTTCCTCAGCTCTAGTCTCTCTCATTGTCTTGTAATAATCAAATACAAGTAAATTTATCCCCATGATGGCAATGTTACTCTGACATCAAGATAAACAAAAACAGATATGTGCTTTTATGCAGAAAACAATTTACTCCCTTTTTTGTTTGAAAAGCCTTAGCCAGCATAATTATTTACCAAAGTCCTGCACAAACAGAAATGGAGAATAATCAAAATGCAAATGAAATCAAGGGTAATAACATAATATTGATTTCTTACTAAAAATGAAATATGATGCAGAAGAGGACTGATACAAAGTGCACAGATACATGAAGTATATGTATGGCTGCAGTGTTAATTTTCATGGAACTGTCTTTAGAAACATCTAAAAATAACTTTGTTTTGTTAGTGAATAAACTATGTTGTTTCTTGGTTCTCATAATCAGAGTGTTGGATGGGGGAAAGGAGAATGCCCCACAGGTATTCAGAGAGGGAGAAAGAAGGAGGTTTTTGCCATACTCTTTTTTTCTTCTAACGGAGATGGACAGAAACAGGTAACAACTGGCAGTTTACTCTCCCCTCTGGACAAGTGGAAAGGAGAAAATGAATTACTCCTCTGAGAGGCATAATTCTATGCTTCTTTATAGCAATGCAATTAAATATTGCACCAGAGTACAGGTGAAAGAAAGCTTATCTAGCCTTTCATGAATAACATAAAATATGTCTTAGCAAGAAAAACTGTGAAGACCTTGAGGGATACATGATGTACTGGATACATAAAACACATTGTGACCCTTTGTATGAACAGTCATGAAGATAAAATTACTGGAGAAAATGGGAGAGGAATTTTCTTAACACCTTGTTCTCATATTTTGTTTTGTAGTGGTAAAGATACTGGTGCTACAATAATGAGTTCTTGGATATAAGTAAATGGAGACAGCATCTAACAAAAGTAGTAAGGGTTAGATTTGCAACTAAGTTCATTACTGCAACATGTTCTTATGGGCAAAATTTTGATCCTCACAAAGCCTCCTTGTAGATGAAGATTCATAAAAGTTTTAGCAGGACACTGTACACTACAATTACACTTTACAGCCTCCGTGGTTGTAACGTGCCATTCAGATAGTTTTGAGGGCCTCGAAATCTGATCCTGTCTGGTCAGATGAGATTAAAAATGAGGAGCTGATAACTAGGTGATAACAGGCCCAAAAAGCCCCCTTTTTTACTTATTTTGAACGTAATTGAGTGATAACAGAAACTGGGAAGAGGGAGTTCAGATGACTATTGCAAGAAGGGGAATGTTGAGTGTCTGTGGCAGACGTGATGAAGCTCTTGAGACTACATAAATTTTGCCTAGCAGTTAGGAGCTTAGAAAGAGTGATTAGTGGGATAGGACAGCAGAGAAGAAAAAAACATTGGGAAATAACTAATGTCATCAAGGTACAACACCAACACCCAAGAAAACACAAAAAACCCCATAATCCTATGGTGCTGTTTAAGATTTGATCAAATCTTACTTAACTGTAACTTCATTAGCTTTGTTTCTTTGTAGTAGACAGGGTCTGTTTGGCTTATCTTGATAGTAAACTCACCCATTAGGTCATATAATGTGTTACCCTCTTTCTGTTTCTAAGTGCCATGGTTAGCCAAAATATCTATCTGGCCTCATTGTATGTTTTCCCTTGCTGGCCTCCTTTAAGAATCATCTAGTGAACGGACTGAAAGTGAGGTGGGAGGCAGTGGCCTGCACTACTCATCTGTATCTTGGACTTTTCCACCGGTCTATTTTCCACTGGTAGCTTCCCTGGTCAAAGACAGCCCACATTGTTGCTGTGATGAATAAACAGAACTGATTATTTCCTGGCAACACCAAGCTCATATCTAAGCTCTACCTGGATTCACAGATTATGACCTGTGTCCAGCAGGTTTATTTTGATCTGGCCTAATCCCATACAAACATAACTAAGAGGAGGCAGTGGTGGTGCCTCCCATCACCTTATATGCAAAACCTCAGGATTTTTTAAAGTATTTTGAAAATAGACAGCAACTTCCTGAGGTTTCTAGTTCTGTTGATGGAATAAGGTGTCTGAACTCCTTTGGTGAGAACAGGCTAAGTAACAGTGCTGGTTTTGGATGGGATAGAGGTAATTTTCTTCAGAGTAGCTAGTATGGGGCTATATTTTGGATTTGTGCTGGAAATAGTGTTGATAATGCAGAGATGTTTTCCTTATTGCTGAGCAGTGCTTACACAGAGTCAAGGCCTTTTCTGCTCCTCATCCCATCTCACTAGTGAGCAGGCTGGGTGTGCACAAGAAATTGGGAGGGGACACAGCTGGGACAGCTGACCCCAACCGACCAAAGGGATATTCCATACTGTATGATGTCATGCTCAGCATATAAAGCTGGAGGAAAAAGAAGAAAGGGAGGGATGTTCGAACTGATGGCRTTTGTCTTCCCAAGTAACCGTTATGCGTGATGGAGCCCTGCTTTGCTGGAGCTGGCTGAACACCTGCCTGCCAATGGGAAGTAGTGAATGAATTCCTTGTTTTGTTTTGTTTGTGTGCGCAGCTTTTGCTTTACCTATTAAACTGTCTTTATCTCAACCCACAAGTTTCCCCACTTTTACTCTTCTGATCCTCTCCCCATCCCACCAAGGGGGAGTGAGCGAGCGGCTGGGTGGGGCTTAGTTGCCAGCTGGGGTTAAACCACGACAGTAACACTCTTCTCCTTAGCATTTGCTATTGGAAGAATTAAGAGGCTGTATGCTCAATGTGCCAACTTTTGTGGATCTGTTTTTTTGGGATCTCTGAACTCCCGTTTGTTACGTAGGAATCCTGAGTGATTAACTTAACCTGAACTCTGCTAGGTAGTAGGGTGCTTAAAAGTTAATGAGCAGCAACAATGAGTTAACCCTTATAAACTGACATCAAGTAAGGGATGCTGCTAAAAGGAGCATTTCTGCCTTACACCGTATCCTTGGCCATATACTCCCACTGCTTTAAGTGATAGCATTTGTGCATGGTACAGTGATTGTACTAGGAAAACTCATAAAGAAAAAGAAGGGCTCTGCAGCTGAGTAATTCCTCAAGAGCACATTTACTTCCAGCAAGGAAACAAGACAACCTTCCTCCGTGAACAACATCCCAGGTTCCTGGGAAGGCATGGTGGTTTACTAGTGTGCCAACTAGTGCCCTAGGTAAAGGAGATTAATAGATCATGAAAGACAATGTCCTCATAGCCTTTGTCAATGTCACTCTAAAAGCAGTCTGTGTGTGCCTCTATGACTAGATGTGACTCGTCTCTGTGTAGATAAAATAAATTGTTTTTCATTTAAAAGGATAAAGTTAGTCTGCAAAGATAAGACCTTCCTAAAATCTAATGTCTACACATCAGCCCTGCTTTTTCCAAATTGTATTTTTTTAGATAATAGTATTATATTCATTTTAATGTAAGGAAATTAAAATTATATCATAATAACATCTTTTAAAAAAAATGCATGTGGATTAATATACTATTGAACTGCAGTCAATACTGTTGAGCTCCAGCCAGTGTGCATCATTGCTTATATCCTTTATAAGCAATGATGTTGAAACTCTAGTTGCCATCTTTATTGATTAAGGAGGCAATGATGCTACGTAATTTACTTTTAATCTCTAGTGGAGTATTGAAGTTCTGACACGATAAGAGCAGAGGAAGTCATCTATTGCTACATCTGCAACTCAATTTTAAGATTCAAGTACCTTAACTTTATTTTGGAAAATATTGATAAACTCATTTAGATTGGCCTGATATTTAAAGCTGAGGCCTGTAGAAATGTAGCTAGAGAAATGAAATGTTTTTTCATAACTTGCTGTTATTCAAGAATAATTTGTCTCTCACTTTGTCTCCTCTGAAGTGAAATAATATATGTATATAAAAGTGGCAAAAATGTCCCTTGCAATAAAAACCTTTGGAGCATAAATCTCCTTAAGCTAAAATATATTTGAAAGTCTTTAGTGCTCATTGTAAAAAATTCTTTCTCTTCTAGAAGCTAGTCCATATTTTTTGGGGGGGAGGGGCTGGGAGAACAAAACAAAGCAAGCTTGAATGTGTCCACTAAAATGTATCCATGAATAAAGTAACTAATAAGTGAAAAAATAAAAATGCTTGCAAAGCTTGGAATATATTGCTAGTCCTTATTTAACCAATCATGCAAATATTGTTTAATACCTGTAAAAATTGCGTAAGATCTAGAATACTACCGGAATCTGTTATGTATTGTCATCAAATGCTTTAAGCCAGTTGTGTATTTTGCTATAAGATGAATGTGAATGTTAAGTAAATAGATGGAATAATCTTAATTAGCTACAAGAAAAAGCCTGATTTAACCATGAACCTGGTCAGTGCTAGTCAGCAATTTTAGAATTGTATAGTGGATGTTATTAAGATGATTTATTTTACAAACTGTGGTTGAGAAAAAATTACTTGTGAGCTAGTATTTTTAATTAAATTACAAATATTAGATTATAGTTTTTAAGAAACCATTTAGCCATATTCTGGATTCTTGGGACTGCATTGCACCACACAGGCGATTCTTAACCAGCTACAAAATCTTTCTTCACAGAGACCAGCTCCTAATGCACCAGCTCTGTGTATTGCTCTCCCTTGTCTCTGACACAGGAGATGTGCTGATAAAAACCTCGGCATAGCTGGAACATTGCTTTGTTCTCCACAGCATGATTAGAGTTGACTAAGTAGATTTTTCCAGAGTTTCTCTGGGATCAAATCCATGCTTAGCAGCTTAAGTATCAAGAAAATGCACAAATGGTTAAGAGACGATCTTCCAGCTCTTTCTTCATCACAGCTGCACTGCGTACAGAAGGGGTAACACAGAAAATTTAGCCTGAAGTTGAGTTTTCCCAGAATGTCAAAATTCTGAGAAATTTCTACAAACTTATGAAAACTTATGTTTGAACAGATATGCTTGAAAGTCTCTTTCCTTCACAGAGGAGTAATATTAAAGTGAACATCTTTCAAAATTCATCTTAAACTTCTAGACTCGCATAAAAGCTGCCCCATGATTTTTGATAGCAGGCATCACAAGTTACAGTTTCACTTCACTGATGCCACTTGAATATACATAAGATTTATTAATTTTGGATGAAATATTTACCTAATCTTCTATTACTTCTAAGACTGTGAGGAATGAATTATCCCTTTTTGTGGGTTATGCTGAGTTATGCTATAATTTTAGTTACTATCTAAGGTCTTAGCAGAGAAAGGCAGAAGTAGCAAAAAACACGCTTGTGTATCCAAATAATTCGTTTCTGGCCTTAAAAATGATGAACATGAGAGTTGCAGTAAGGCAATGGGATTATGGGATGATAATAGCAGAGTGGAACTTGCAGTCAGCTCACTATTGTCTAGTATGATAGTGGCAGCTGGGATATCTCAGATGACAGAAAACATCATTAATAACATGGGAAACACAATAGACAGGCCCTCTAGCATTCTAAGATGGWGGTTATTCCTGCATCTTCCAGGTTATTCCTCTGGGTTATTGGGCCCAGATTATCGATCTGTTTCTAACTATGCAATGAAGTGGGAACAGAAGTCTGGCTAGGTTCAGTGCAGAGCCACCAGAAGCTGAATTAGCAGCGTGTGAACCCAGCTGTACCGCTCCCAAGTACTGTTAAAGCCATGAAGCAACACTGCTGCTTTGGCATGACCAGCACCACAGCTGGCAGATCTTTTCAGGCCTGACCTTGGGTGTCACTGTTCTGTGTTTGCAGAACTGGGACTGGTAAGGAGCAGGTTGACAGACATCTCAGTACCTTGCAGGACCTAATTCAGCCCTGAAGCTGAGTGCTGTGCTGATGCTGTTACCTGTTAGACCCAAGCTAATTCTTGCAGAGCTACTGGAATRTCTCAGCACTGCATAGCTCCTAGTGGGCCACAGCTAGCCAGCTCTGAGCTGGCTGGACATGAGTGCATGGAGAACTAGCCAGCCCATCTCCATGCCCAAAAAGGGAAAAAATACTGAGATGGCACAAAGGTGATCCAGAAGTTGGAAGTTAGGCTTCCTTACTGTGCTATTGCACTGAGTTTGTAGTGCATTGATTCTGAGCAGACTAAATATAGGATTCAAGAGGGATATTTTCCCCCTCTTCATATGTATGAGTTGGATGTGCAGGGCTTCACAAACTGGCCACAGCTAGAGAGAGGATACAGGGAACAGTTCTGCTAATGGTGCTGAAAGTCACTTAGGTTCCTGGCTGGTTCATCTTGTCCACAAAGTCAGCACTAAACAGATTGCCAAATTTGGACTCACTTTGATCCAGAGCAGTTCAGCTGAGAGCTATGCAGCTACAACATTAGCAATGGCCTTGAAGTTTTCTGTGCCCTTCTGATAGCTTTTGGTCTTTTATAGTAAAAAGCTTAAATTTGTTAAAGTACTGTGAAACATTTTGTGCTTTATGAAAAGTGGGAGCAGGCATCCTGAAATGGATCTCATAGTGAAATGCGTGTGCTTGTGTGAAAGGGGTGGGTTTCAATGATACAGTCACTTCAGCCATGAAATTCTTGTTCACTTTTCTGTATTTTAAAATTATAGCTGTTCTTCAGAAGGTTTCAAACCGTGTGGAGTAGTGCTGATTTCTATTGGCTGTCTTTCCAAGATGCCTGATGGGAAAATTCAAGAAGGCTGTAGTTGGTAGCTTTTCTCCTGGCACATCTTGCCTTCCACCTGTTTGGAACTTCTCTCACAGAAAACTGCACATACTGGATCAGTTTCAGTGAACTGAAGTTGTTAATATCCTTAGCTCCTTAGTAAAGCCCATTCATTTTGAAACCATTACTGGAATATAATTTCTTGAATAGCACAAATGCTGTATCTTATCCTGGTGAATAGTAAAAAAAAAAAAATCAAGACCCAAATCCTTTTCAAACTAAAGTGTAATATGCCACCACATGAACAAAATGCTGTGATCAAATTGTAGCATTTCAGTTTTACTTTGGCAAATAGATAATACAGTCATAATCTGAGAGCATCAAGAATATGTAGCTCTCCCTTTTTTTGAAACTTGTAGAATGAAATTGCTCAGGAAAGCATCTTCTGCCACAGTTGTTAATGCTTTTTCTTTTCGTACTTACTAAGGAACATCTTGGTTGCTGCAGCTGTGTCATAACTGAATAACATTAATATTTTAATTGGGCTTTTTAAGGTTGTGCGGTGTTAAGGTTTCATTTACTCTGAAGTCAGCTTGGATTTTATGAGGCTACGGCTTTCCTTAAAGAATTTTCCTAGGTGCTTCACCTAGGTTATCTAAAGACATTAGCACATCATTTAGTTGCTTGAAAATTTAACGGGCATTTTGCTGTTTAAATGCTTAGTAGGATTAAAGACACTATCAAATCAAAAGAGTGAGTTTTCCTTTCGTCTACATCTTCCACCTCCTACTCCGTCCCCTTCCTCCATGGTTGCCTAAATTGCTTCTCAATTTAATTCAGAGTGAAATGACTTTCAATCTCTGAACAAAAAAACAAATTCAAAAAGTAAAGCAGATTCAAAAGATTTCAGTTGAAAAAGGACCCTGTCGACTTTTCCCCAGTGCAATTTCTCGGCAAAAAGTGTCTGGGGTTGACTTGCCTTGGCCATGTCAGCGCAAAACACCTCTGAAAACAGTTTCCCCAAGAGCCCTCATGGACTCCTAAAAGCCGCATCCCCCGTGGCTTTGAAACGCTAATTTCAGATTGATCTAATTAGGCTAATGACTTGCCCACCGCCGTGCAAGAAAGCTGGGACAACGTCCTTGAGAATTCCCTGCCTCCCAGACATGCACTTTCTTCATTGCGTCAGGCTGGCTATAAACAGCAAGAAATACAAACTTTGATTTCACTGAAGGGAAAGGGTCTTCAAATAGGCAGCTGCTTAGAAACCAGCCGTGCCGTGCATTTGAGGAGACATTAAAAAGAAAATAGGTTTTGGTAGTGAAGGAGCAAAGCATACTTAAATATCGATAACGTATTTTTTTTGTCTGTGTCTCAACAGTGTAAGTTTTCATTCAATAGGGCACAGAGCATGTAAATTTTAGTACGACCGGCTAACACAGCGGGCATGCAGGGGTGCAGCTCTGCTCCGCTTACCCAGCGCATCTCTGCGGCTTGATCGTTTATAGTAAAGATCGCAAGCCTAGAAGCGGAGAAATGTAGCCTGGTCCCCTCGTAAAGAGGAACTGGCGGAGATCTGGCCAAATGTTGTGAAGTTGTGAACTCGGCCTTATTTTTAAGTGCTGACTCAGAGAAGATGAGGAAACCTGAGCGTGTGCAAGCCAGGCTCTGTGATCCTCATCTCAAGTTTGATTAAGTTAGAATCTGGCAAATCTTCCTGTTAAGCAATTACTTATTTGGCTTTCTGTGTTTTCTGAGTTTGCACGGCACAATTACAAAGCAGAGTGAAAGATCTCACATCATGAAAAATACTGAGCCGCAAGATAGTAGAAAGCTTGCCACAGAAGTTATGTCAGAGGACTTCCTTTTACCTTTCACGGACAGCTAGAGTTAAGCCTGTTGATAACACCACTTTTTTTTTTCTTTAAATGACAGATGTTTCCCAGGTTTGTGATTGTTTGTTCTATTTACTGGATATTAACTGATTTTCTTATGATGTGTCAGTCTGACACTCTTTTTTATTCAAGATTGTTCCCAGAGATATTTTTCTCATTCCACTTTCAGCTTTTCCCCCTCCTACCGGGAGGAACTGTAACGCATTTTATTTCTGTTTTCTTTTTTTTCCCCCGTTTTGTTGCTGCTGTTGTTGTTGTCTTGAGAGAACAGTAACTTCCATAGTGTGTTGCACTGTAATTCCCGTCTCGGGAGGGCCGGGAGCAATGCCGTTTTTGTGCGGGGAACTGCACGGGGGGGAGCCGCGCACTGGCGCAGAGCCCCCGACGGCAGCGACCAGCCTCTCCGCGGCAGGACGCTGGGGCGAGGGCATGAATCATCACGAATGGGACTTTCATTGCTACAGCACTCCTAAGCGACCGAGCGGGAGCCTTGCCCGGCACTGGGCTATACAGCAGTCCCTCCCGAGACACCTATGCGACACCGATTCCCAGTGATCCCCCCCTCTCCTTGCACCCGCGGCGGCATGGCTGATGCTGCTCGCCTGGCACCCCCGGCAGCACCGTGCCCGCTGCGGCCGGAGCGGCGGCCGGGCAGGGGGCGAGGGTGCAGACCCTCGGAAAGTCCCGCCGGCCCCGGGGCCGGGAGTGCCCGGCCGAGCCCCCCCGGGCGCCGCGCCCTCGGGCCGCCGCCGCCCGCCTGCAGGTGGCGATAAGCACCCCCGGCGCCACCCGCCCCGCCACTCCCCGGTCGCAGGCAGCCCTGGGGTGTGCGGTGCCCCCCGCCCCACCCGGCAGTGCCTGGCCACAGAAAGCCTACCCCCGCCCCGCACACCCGGCACAAGCCCCGTCGCCGCTGCCGAGGGGAAGCCAGGAAGCCCAGAGCCCCGCTGCCCGGGGCGGAGCTGCCGGAAGGAGATTTGGAAGGGGCGGGTGGGGGGGGGGAGTCGTGGTGGGTTTCTCTGCGGTGTCCCCCCAGCGGGGGGAGGTGGTGGCGGGGAGTGACGGACACCGGCGTCCGCCCGCCCGGTCCGCCGGCGGCGCCGGGGGACGATGGCGACCCAGCGAGACCCCCCCCGCGGAAGGGCGGGATGGAGGGGGGGACGGAAGGGGAGGGGAAGGAGGGAGGGAGAAAGCGAGGGGAGAGCGGAGAGGCAGAGCAGGAAGGAGGGGCGCGGGAAAGCGGCGGAGCGAGGGGCAGCAGCGCGGCGAGCGGCGGCGGGAGGGCCGCCCCCGCCGCCCGGGGCTGCGCGCTGGGCAGAGGCGGCGGGGATGGGCGGGCGCGGGGCGGCTCCGCCAGCCGCCGTCCTCCGAGCCTCGGCCGCCTCCCGCCGCGCTATATAGGGGAGGGAGGGGTGGCGCGGGGGGGGGTTGCCCGGCGTGGCCAAAGCGCACGGGGCGGCGATGCCTCCTGCCAGGGGAGCACACAAGTGACCGGCGCCTCTACCCATGCCCGTCTCCTGAAGCGACCCCCCCGCCCGGCATGGATGTGGCCAACAACACTACCTCCTCAGAGCGCTCCCCCGAGGGGGCAGGCGGCCCCGGCCTCGCCGAGGTGACCCTGGGCTACCAGCTGCTCACCTCCCTGCTGCTGGGCACGCTCATCCTGTGCGCCGTGAGCGGCAACGCCTGCGTGATCGCGGCCATCGCCCTGGAGCGCTCCCTGCAAACCGTGGCCAACTATCTCATCGGCTCGCTGGCCGTCACCGACCTCATGGTGTCCGTGCTGGTGCTGCCCATGGCGGCCCTCTACCAGGTGCTGAACAAGTGGACGCTGGGGCAAGTCACCTGCGACATCTTCATCTCGCTGGACGTGCTGTGCTGCACCTCTTCCATCCTGCACCTGTGCGCCATCGCCTTGGACAGGTACTGGGCCATCACGGACCCCATCGACTATGTCAACAAGCGGACCCCCCGGCGGGCCGCTGCGCTTATCAGCCTGACCTGGCTCATCGGCTTCTTGATATCCATCCCGCCCATGCTGGGCTGGCGGACGCCGGAGGACCGCTCGGACCCCGACGCCTGCACCATCAGCAAGGACCACGGGTACACCATCTACTCCACCTTCGGCGCCTTCTACATCCCCCTCCTCCTCATGTTGGTGCTTTACGGCCGCATCTTCAAGGCGGCCCGCTTCAGGATCCGCAAGACTGTCAAGAAAGCGGAGAAGAAGAAAATCGCCGACACCTGCCTCACCCTCTCCCCGGCCGCCCTGCAGAAGAAAAGCAACGGGGAGCCTGGCAAGGGCTGGCGGCGGACTGTGGAGCCCAAGCCCGGTGCCTGTGTCAACGGCGCGGTGCGGCAAGGCGAGGACGGGGCCGCCCTGGAGATCATCGAGGTCCAGCGCTGCCACAGCTCCTCCAAGACTCACCTGCCGCTGCCCAGCGAGGCGTGCGGCTCCCCGCCGCCCCCCCCCTTTGAGAGGCGCAACGAGAAGAACACAGAGGCCAAGCGGAGGATGGCTCTGTCCCGGGAGAGGAAGACTGTCAAGACCCTGGGCATCATTATGGGCACCTTCATCCTCTGCTGGCTGCCGTTCTTCATCGTGGCGCTGGTCCTGCCCTTTTGCGACAGTAAGTGCTACATGCCCGAGTGGCTGGGGGCAGTCATCAACTGGCTGGGCTACTCCAACTCCCTCCTCAACCCCATCATCTATGCCTATTTCAACAAAGACTTCCAAAGTGCTTTTAAGAAAATTATCAAGTGCAAATTTTGCAGGCAGTGAAGCCCGCCGCTCCGGGACGGCGCGGCGGGGGCTCCTGCCACTCGCTCCATCCGCCTGGCCCCCGCCGCTGTGTGCCCCCCGCCCAGCCCCTCTCCAGCGCCGGCATAAGGGCAGGGGGCTCAGGGACCCCCTTCCGCAGCGCGCCCGAGCCCCTCGCTGCTCCGCCCGTCGGACAAGCCCCGCTGGGCAGGGCAGGGCAGGGCAGGGCAGGGCAGGGCAGGGCTCCACCGGGGGTGGCGGGGGGATGCCCGGGCCGGGAGGGCTCCGCGGCCGCCCTCCCCTCGCCGGGGCTCCGCTGCCGGACGCAGGCACTACCGTCTCCCTCCCGCCCTTCCATCGTTCTGGGTAGACTTAGGGTTTGCAGGTCGTTGCTTGTGGTCGCTGTAAACCACAGTGTCTGCCCGAGTAGCATCGGTAAAAATAAACCACCCTATGCAGAAAACCGCCGTATTGGGGATTTTTCTTGGATTTACGAGGAGGCGGCGGGGGGCTCAGAGTCCGCACTTGGTCTGGCCGTGTAAGTATGGAAGCTGAAGGCGACTCGCCGAGCGCAGGAAGGGGCTTTGAGCTCGTCGCTTCCCGGGCTGTGAAACCACCAAGTGGATTTTCTTGGGGGAAAAGCGACAGTGTTTTGTAACCTTGCAAGGTACTTCCAGCAACACCCCCGTCTGCGTTACGTGTGTCTAACAGCTCTCCTGCTATGCTAGGACCTTCCAGTTCATCGGGCTTCCCTTCGTTACAGTGCGGGGAGGTGATGGGGCTTAAACCCCAACCGCACGCCTCATTATATGGAGACTTCTTTTTTAAATGCCTTTGACCGAGGGTTTCCCACCAAGGAAGGGCTTGGCGCTGTGTGACTGTCCCTGAGTTCACCGCTCACGCAGCGGCACAGAGAGAGTTTAAGCAGCCTGCGACGTAGCGTTTCTTTCTTTTTGGTTTGTTGTTTTTTGGTTTTTGTTTTTTTTTTTTTTTTTGGAAGCCGCTTGAAAGTTTCTGCGGAGACGTTGCAGATGTTTCGGAGGCAGCCAGCTGCGGCACATTTTGCTCGGGGAAAAAAAAACCAAAACAAACCACAAACAAACAACAACAAAAGGAACCAAACCGATCAACCAAAACATTGCCATGTGCTCCGTGGCAGTAGGGGAGGGGCCGAGAGCATCCGCTGGCGGCAGCCGCAGGTGGCGAAAGCGGCATCTCGGCGCAGGCTGCGTAAGGGGCAGGCGCTCTCCTCCCCCGGGCCAGCCCCGGCGGGGGTGGACACGACCCTCCCCGCAAGTTGAGACCTACGGCCAGAAGCAGGCAGTGTCACTGCGATGCCAAGGGCAGGGAGAGCCAAGCCTGGCCTGGCTGGTCCCCGTGGCGGCTCCGCAAGCCTCCCCCCGCAGAGGGTCCCCCCTCTCTCGTCAATCCCAGCTGCTTGGCCCCAGGAAACCTGGAGTACTTCCCCTTCCCTGCCTGGCCCGGAGTTGGAGCAGGACAGCAGGACAACCTTGCTCGCCGCACAGCGCCTCTGCCTGCCCTGCTACCCTGCCCCTTTCCTGCCGTGCCCCTGGCTCTCCCGCCGGCTGCGGCCGGGACCTGGGGCTGCTCCCGGGCAGGGGGCGGGATGGCGCCGGGCCGGGTACTCTCACTGGGCCGGCTGCCCCCGTACGTCTGCGATGGGCTGCCTGAAATGAATGCTTGACCAAATATATATATATTTTTCCTGTTTATTTTTATGTAATCTGTGTTACCTGTAGGCAAAAGGGAATGTTAAATCTGTGCGTCACGTGAATGTACGTGTCCAGTCATCTCTGAACTTCAACCGCTTACATTAAATGACAATAGTGCTTTTAACAGCCTCAGACATATAGCTGATTTTCTGAAAATCTTATTTGACCTCATTTTCGCAATTAAAGTGATCTTTGGTCTTATCTCCTCTTTGATCACCCCTAACCACGTGTGTCCTAGATATTCCTTAAGTGCCGGAGTGTCAGGAGAGTCAGCCTGCAGCGATTAGAGAGCAGAAACTTACCCTGAGTGCTGGGATACCCTGTGACTTTGGGAGCCCCACCCGCCGGGGGTGCGGACTGGGCAGAGCCGCCGGGCACCCCGGGGCAGGGGCGGGAGCGGGGACGGGAGCGCAGGGTTGCGCCGGAGGGGGAGGACCTGCCTCGGCGCGGCGGAAGAGCTGCCGTGCGGTGGGGTTTGCTCCCCTCGCCGCCTGCTCCCCCGAGTCCCGCCGGCTCCTGCAAGTGCGTTTCTGCACGTTTTGCGCTTTAAATTTTCTTTTTCTTTGCAAACCTTCCTGCAAACTTCTCGGCAACGATCCTAGCTGGGAAAGCGCGGCCACCCGCCGGCCCGGCACGACAGACCGCGCAGGGTCCCTCCCTACGCTCCAGGGACGGGCGCCTGACTGCGGCACAGGGGCCACCTGACTCCGCCGAGAGCCCCGGGACCTCGAGGCAGGGCCCACCCGCAGCCGCGTCAGGCAGGGCGGCAAGAGGGGTGCAGCTCCTGTGCCCCCTTCACCTGCTTCCCACTCCCGCGCTGCAGGGCGAGGGGTGGCGGGAGCACGGGCACAGTCCCCGAACCCGCGCCGGGGGCTGGGAGATGCCCCAGCCGCCCTGTGTCGCTGCCGGCTGGGGCGGGGGGAACTTCGGCGCTCGGGACCGCAAATCCCTCCGGCTGGGAGGCGAGACGCGTCTGTTCCCGTCCAGCYTTGCCGCCTGTCTCCCCGTGCGGGCGCCCGCTCCGCCCACGGACAGGACGCGGGGGAGCGGCCCCGGACCTCTGCTACCCTCCCCCGGGCGGAGGGTCCGCGGGAGCGGCGCGGGGCAGTGGCGCCTCGGTGCCCGCCACCGCCAGCCTCTCCGCCTCTCCTCGGCAGGGAAAAGAGCTCTCCGCGGCTCTCCGGCCGCGGCGTGGCCAGACGGGCCGGACCCCGGAGACGCGCACGCTGGGCCGGCAGCCGTGGTGCCCCGGGCGGCTCTCACTGCATCCCCCTCCCGGGGTGCTCCCCGGCCCCGCGGCGCTGCACAAGCCGCGACGGAAAGACCGCCCCTGACCTCAGTGGGGGGTTTTACGTTTCTCACTCCCTTTGTCGTCTTTTTTTCTCCCTTATATTAAATTCTGTAATGTGGAGGAAATGGCCTGCTTTAAGAGATGGGCCTTTTTGTTTCTGTGCTGTAGTTTTCAAATTCCTAATTTGATTCCCACTAAGATTAAAAAAAACCACTAACCAAACAGAGGGTTTCGTGGTTTTTTTTTATGGGAGAAATCAATTCTATATTAAATCAATATTTGTGATTGGTTGCAGTATTATATTTGCTCCACTAATGAGCAACCTCCTCACAGTTTAGAGAGCTTTATTTCAATTTTGAAGGACCTATGGAAGCTCAAGCAATGAATAAAGAAAAATCCAAATGGAAAGCAAAAGGTCTTATGTTTTAAACAGAGCAGCAGAAAATTGAGTTTTAACAACTTGAGTCAATCGTGAATACCAAAGATGGGCATAGGTATAAAGGGTCTAACCTTTTTCTTCCTTTAAAAATGCTTCTTTAGACTGATGTAAAACGAGAAGAAAGTTTCACAACCGAATTTTCTCTGCTCTGTGGCTCCAGTCCAGGCTGGATCTGGGTCTGAATCACACATCTGACAAGAAGTACTGGCAGAGCAATCCAAGCTCGCTTACATTGGCTTACTGTACTTATGTTGGGGCTGAGGAGACAAAGGGATAGGAAAAAGGGAAAGACGTGCTGGCATAATCTGTATTGGATCAAACTGCAAAATGGATTTTGTGACCATGCAATTTCATCTATTTAAGTAGAAATCTTCTAAAATGTTTAAGACTCCCTACTTTTCCCTGACATTCCCATCCTGACAGAAACATGCTGTAGATTTGGTAGAAACAACAACAAAATCCCCCAAACAAATGTCCCCCCGATCTCCTCATAGTTAAAAATCTGGTCTTTAGAATCTGCAGTTTCAAACATTTCTCAGGGCAACCTTGTGAATCTTACATTAAAACACATAATCAAGAAGTTCATCCCTCAGAGAGCAGAAATAGAAAAGGGTGCTGGGAGTGAATTTGTTTCATAGCTGCTCAGAGAAGCAATTTTAACAGTWTGGGTGACTGTTACCTCTTTGGATATGGCTGGAGAAAATCCAAAATGGCTATCATGTAGCATGCAAACAGCCCTAGCCAGGCTCTGTGAAATCTGAAAACAATCACACCTCTCATACTTTCAAAAAATACTGTATCTTCCGTATTTCTGGATCTCAACCCAGGTCACCCCACTTGGGTGTATGTTTCTGTGAGCCTCACCTTATCTTGCTGCCTACAGCTGAGCTCCTGTTCTCTCTGAGTAACCGGTGTGACTTCCAGCCACAAAGAGGGGCAACTCTGCAGCATGAAATTCCTTCTGTTGGACTGGAAGCAAAAAGCTTTTGGTGCATGATCTTTTCCATAGCAAGAATGTAGTCTAAACTATTTGACTTAATGGGGTGGCTTCTTGACTTGGGCAGTGAGTGACAGAAGATTTGTTGATGTTTTCATACCTCTCTCAATTAAGAGAAAAGGTAAATGCTCAGGCACACAGAGGACTGGAGACTCAACCTTTACAAACACTTACATGTGGCCACAAATCCCAGCCTTGCAGATGTCTGTGCCAAGTTAGTTTGGCAGGCTGTCAGCATTGTCCTGCAGAATGTAGATGAGGGATGGAAAACAGATGGATTATAAAATATTTTAAAAATTATTAAACCTGAACAAAATTTGATAGGACTACAAAACAATGAGAAAAAGGCACATGACCATCCAGATGGTTCCCACAAGCTTCACAGACCTGTTGAAAATAGTGAGGGTCTTAAAAAGGAGAAAAATATTCTTACAAACAAACAAACAAACAGACTGACAGACAAATGAAAAAGGCACAAGAGTCTTGTAATGAAAATGCTTGCCAGTACAAGCAGAGGTCAGTATCTGCTCCTGCTGTAATAACATCTTGTTTTATTGTTTGTACTAAACAGCACTTGAAGCATCTTTTGCTATTAAGCAGAGTCAATATAATCCTTTCAAATCGACTTTCACATTCAGAGCTATTTACACCCACTCTGCTGAACCGTAACTTACGCACAGAAGTGACGAGGATGATGTAAGCTAAAGGTGTTATCTGTGGCCTATTTTAACTTGTACCTTGTTCTTACTTCTTGGCATTCCCACTGAGGTTGGTTTGGTGGGCAGACGTAGGCCTAAGGGATTTTGTACAGAATGGACTGGAGGGAATATCATACAGCATACGCTATATACTGTTTCACACATACCCTCACTAGGGAATGTCATGTGCAATCCAATCTTTAAGCTGAAATCTGCTTGGTAGGATGGAGTTGGCTTATACTGTAGTCTTTTGTTCAAGTGGCTCAGAATGAAAATGTCATTTTTCAATTTGATATCTAAGTGGCTGGTTATGACTTTAAACTATCCAGTGCCAAAAGAAAATAGATATAATGGTCCTCTGCTTGAACTGCTATGGTCCAAGCATAAGTCTTTTGAACCAAAGTGAGTTGTGAAATATTTGGGAAGGTATTAAATTTGACATGTAAACATTATGTCTTTGAAGTCAAGATCTCAATAGACATTTATTTTTAGGCGGGCTTTGGAAGAATGCTACCAGGTGAAGTGAAGCTGGCTTGGATTTGAAGACAGACACCCAAACCATCCGATACAGCACCTGGACCACACTCGGAGGTGTTGCCTGGACTCAGGTTTGGCTGGCTGCCTGTCATCCAGATGCTGATCTCAGGCAGAGATTGTGGAAAAGTCATGTCTAGTGCAAATGAGATGCCAGGCTGGGTGTTGCCTTCAAATTTGGGTGGCCCTTCGACTTCCACCATCTTCCAGCCTCTTTCTCTAGCTTCCCATATGTGGTGAATAACATGGGCAATTCATGTGGGACTGTGCAGGCAAAGGCCCTAGGGGAGAGCTGCTGGTGATTTGAGGTTTGCCCTGGAGGAGTTTTTTGACACTTACAGTCTCTTGAAGGCAAAAAAGGAGCAGTCAGAAAGTGAGAGCATTCAGGACAGAGAATCAGCTCAGCCTGCCTTTGGAGAGGAGGCTTGCCTCTGAAGAGCAGTCTCAGAAATTTCTGCTCCTGAAATGGAGATGACAGCTCTCGTCACACTGGGCAGATTGGCCAGGCCAGGACTGAGCCAAAGAGGGTCTGATCTGGTCGAACTGCCCATTGAAAATTGCCTCCAGCACACTTTGCTCTTTGTCTTTATTGTACCCAGTCCTGAGAGCTACTGCCAGCTTTGTGCAAGCCAGGCAGGCGGCTTTTCCTCCTGCCTTTGAAAGCTCATCCACAGCGTCTTTCCCAGCCTCTGGCTCGAGCCTTGGAACTGATGCTATTGAGTTAGTGGCACACATCTATGAGGGGTCATCTCTGTGTCCAAAACAGCCTTGACTGTCTGGGCTCCCTGGAGTGCCTGTGGCTCTGGCCAAGGAAAGCTGAAAACTGCTGGTTGTATCCACCAATGTCATTCATGCTTTCAGGAGAGCTAACGTAGGCAGGACATTAACACACTTTTGGATTGGGTTTGGTTCACTACTTTAGATGTCCGAGAGTGTGCAATGTTTATAGAATCTGGCTTTTTCTTACCCTTTAAGAGGGGAAACTATCTGTAACAAAACAGCAAAGCCTACTTGACTATAAAATAGAGGCAGAGATTGTCCTTTCTGATACCAGTTATATTTAGGATACACAGCTATTTTCTTTAATACCACATTTGTCTTTATTCCTGTGATATGTGTTTGTGGTTAGATGCCAGCAGAGTTGGAGGTAGAATTGGGAACTGCCAGGTTCAAAGCTCTCCTCGCAAAGCCTTATACCCTGTTTTAGGCATTTTATGTGCAAAGGAAGAAACATCCAGATAGAGAAAAAAAAAGGCAGGAAACTCATTGGATCAAGTCTGTCCCTTGAAGAATACTGCTGTCTTCAGAAGAATTGCGGAAGGCATGAATTTAGTTTATTATGTCTTGAGCCAGCTGATATGCTACCTTATTTTGTCATAGTTCAGTGCACGCGCATTTAATCAAAACACCGTACAGGTCAAAGAGGCAATTTTCCCCACTGTACTTCAATTACAGACAGTATAGTGAAAATCCTTGGGCTAGTTGCCTGAAAATGCCATTTTCAGTAGCCCTCAGAATTTATTTCCTCCCTTTCCTGTGGGCAAGTCAGCCAACTGCTCAAAATGGCTGGGTAAAAGTTCTCTAGTTTTTCAAAATTGCTACAGTGAAATTACTGTGAGATCTGTCTTTGAAGCCTCATTTTCTTTTGCAATTCTGTAAAACTTTAAAAAAAATCAGATTTGTACAAATTCTAGTCTGGCTTCAGCAAGGGAAACAGAGGTAACAAGTACTCTCTGTTTCTCCATCAACCCTCTTACATAGCTGTGACTTTTTTAATAGAAATGGGCAAAACAATGCTTCTGTATGAAATTTAAGTAAATGTATGTGGAATGTTTTTGAGAATGTTACCAGTTTTCACAGCATCACAACAGAATGTGATCTGTTGTAAAAGGTCACTCTAACAATATAAAAAGAATATTTAAGTTATTAAAATGAAAGACAAGTAACATCTTGTTTTACCTAGATTTAATCATCTCCTTTATGAGCCACTCAGTGGAGAAAAATGTTTCAAGCAATACAAAGTGGCAGCTGTGTTTAGTGACTTATGACATGGACACAGCTTATGTCCTATAATACATTGCTAATATTGACATAATGAAATTATGTGAAAATAGCCATGTAAAAGGCATTAGCCACATTCAGATACCAATGTTATAGAATTTTACACTATCTCATTAAAAACATCATGTATTTTATACAAAAATGGTGTTTTGGCTAAACTGTTTTCTCCCCATCAAATTACTGCCCAGGCACAAGAGTTTCTGAGGCAGCAGTGCTATTTACAGGAGAGATGAGCACTTCTAGATGTGCCTCTCCACCACCCACCCCCAAAGTACGGGGGCCCAACCACTGCCTTTGCAGGGATATCACCTTAGGCGTGGGCAGCTGCGTAAGGGACTTGCTTTGAGAGCACAATTTCTTGTGCAGTTCCCAGCTGCTGGCAGGATACTGCAGTACTTACCCACTGCTAAGCATTGCTGTTGTGATGCTCTCCACAGAAAACTGCATCACTCCCACTGTAAAGTAAGAGATCTGCATATCTGGACATGTAATTGTAATAAGTGACAGTATTTATGAAAAGCATGTGACAAATAAATAGATAAATTACATTTGCAGTTGAAGTCTTTTGTAAATAAAAAATGAGTAGGACTTGTTTTTACAAGTTTTTTATTTACTTGCAATGTTCAAATATATGGCAATTTTTATAGATGCTCACGCTTCAATTCTCCGTGGGTGCGATATCCTGCAGGTTGGAACACATCCCTTAGAGACGAATGGTTTGTATCTGGAGCTGGATCCAGTTAGTCTTTTCCACTTATCACAGTTTGGATGAAGGCTTATGACTGCAAGACTTGGCAGACAGGCAGTCAGACCACATTAATTCAAATGGGTTCAATATAAGGTTGGCTGAACTGCATGGCTATCTGTATGCCAGCAGACGCAGACTCTGATGAATGTGCTACACTGCCCAGCTTTCAAGTCTTACCTTTTTAGTACCAAACTGCTGCAACTGTAAATTGCACAAGTCAGAAGCTGAATCTAAGGGAGGTGTCTGAAAAAGAAACAACCGAGAGGGGAATATTTTCCCACCTAGAATGGCAGCTGAACGTAGATCTCTCTAGGTGGTATTTTATCATTTGTTTGCCTGGGAAGTCAAGGTACCATGTTCAAGTAGCTGCTTCACATTGCTGTATCTGGATTTACTCGTGTCTTGCAGCTGCATAATTTAAAGGTTTAACATTAGTTTAAACCTCCATGTCCCTCAGTTTTAATCCTTGGTAAGGGTTCTTTACAGTTCAGTGAAGCTCCCTTGTGTGGGATTTGCAGTGGGATGTAACCAGGAGTCATTTGCAAATAGTATTCATTATACAGGAGGGCTGGTAAGTGGCCCGACAGTATTTCCTCCAGGAACACTTTGTCAAATCTGGGCTCTCTGAGGCAGTGGTGTATCCAAAGTGCCCTCCTATAAAAATCTAAGAGAGGTCAGTTAAAATGGGCCACTTCAGTGAAAGCTAGTCAGAGCGCAGGTCTCTTCATCTATGTTTTACTACTTGCAACTTTGGGGTGGAGGGATAGTTCCAAAGCAGGATGGTACAGAAATGAACACTTGTAGTACTTGCTTTCCTTATGCACTTTCATACAGCAGTTGAAGTGGATATACTTGTATTACTGGGAAGCAAAGTTGAACTGGTCATTGTGAACAAATTATTGAGAATTTTTCAGTTCTTTTTTTGAAATAGCGTGCTCACAAGCTATTAATGAACATACTCCGTGCCATTTTGACACCCACCTCTTCCTGGTGCCCTAGCATTGCCACTGGTTTTGGAAAGTCACGTCGGGCACTTTCTCCTAAGCATTAGGTGAACACATTCTGGTTTTGGGAGTTCATGAACAGTGGCGTTGCCCATCTCCCGTTCTTCATCTGTGGGTGCAGCTGATTACCCATGTCACTTAGTATAGGCTCTATTTCAGGATTAGAGGAGACTCTGTTTAACAGCAACAGAGGGGTGGCAGCAGCAGACAGGCTGTTGTGGATGGATATGCTCTTTCCTCAGGTGCAGTGCATCAAGTTATAGGATGAGAGGAAATGGCCTCAAGTTGCACCAGGGGAGGTTTAGATTGGATATTAGGAAAAATTTCTTCACTGAAAGGGTAGTCAGGCATTGGAACAGGCTGCCCAGGGAAGTGGTGGAGTCACCATCCCTAGAGGTGTTCAAAAAACGTGCGGATGTGGCGCTTCGGGACATGGTTTAGTGGGCATGGGTACTGGGTTGATGGTTGGACTCGATGATCTTAGAAGTCTTTTCCAACCTTAATGATTCTATGATTCTATGATTCTATTTATAAAAAATGTTTTTGCAGAATTAACTAGCTCTGTGTCTCATATGACTCTCATTTATATGTCATCTTTTTGCTATATAAAACATGCTTAAAATTTCTGTATGAGCAAAACTAAAAGAACAAACAATGGAGTTAGTCATGTTTAATTATTGTTTATAGCTATATTATCTATAAATACCTGATACTTTAATTCAGGTGATGTTGAACAACCTGCTAATGAATTCCCTTAATGAAATGCAGATCTTTGCACATGAGTAAACAATTACTTCTCTTAATTTAGCCTCGTCTCTTGTTTGCAAGGCCTTGTGCGTTGCACTGTAAAAAATTCAAGAGATTTCAGAATGGGAGCAAGGACAACTATTACCACTGGTATAAAATTGTACAAACTTTCTCTGAACATTCTCATTAACAAGATCTTATGAGCAATATCCAAATAAAAGTAAATAAGAAAAGGGAACAAAACCTTCTCTTACTCTTGGTAATACAAATGTTGGTTTTTTTTTTCCATAATATATTTCAGGTACACAGTATGCTTGCCCAACCACTCTATCCCTTTCTGTGGGTATTGCTGGAGGCTGTTAATGGCCATTTCAGTCAGCTGAAATAAGGTGTGCCATAATGAGGGCAGATCAGTACAGATAACAAGTGAATTCAGCAGCTCTATCTTTAACAGTCTGTCCTTCAATGTATGCTTCTCACCCCAACACTGAGCCTCCGTGGCAGGCACAGCAATATCTGAATGGAGCAAACACCTGAGCACACCTGGTCAGAGTTCCCATTTGCCTTTGTGTTTGGGCTGTTCACCTCAAGGCTGTGATATCTACTGGTGCTCCACAGCCTTTATCAATCAAAGGACCACCTAAGGCTTTTAAAAAATCACCTGAGATGGTCTAATTATTTTGGAAATAATCCACATACCATTTTTCCAATGCTTACACGATAGTGTTCATTTTCAATCAAATATAAGCTGGCACGCTTTCAATGTTTATTACTTTTTGTCTTCCCCAATTTTATTCCTTTCCCATTCACAGGGAGGTTTGTGTGTTTTCATAATGTTCTGCAGCTGTAGCATTTCGTAATTTATGGCCCACCAGTGATTCACTGCACACAGATTGATAAATTGCTAGACAGGGACAATACGGGGGACATTCAGTCTTGTTTTTTTGTAGTCTTGTGAATATATTACTTTGGCTTTCAGAAATGTGAGGCCATCAGAATTAATTATTAAAAAAGTAATAGCCTCTAGTCTCTCTGTAGATTTCTGAATACAGAATACAGAGGTGTTTTGACTTGTTTTTCCTGAACAAATTCAACTGCTTCCTGCCATAAGCATTAGCTAACAAAATGAAGCAATTTCTCTCCTGTGAAAGAAAGCATGGAACAAATAGGAAAATCAGTGGTGTCTAATATAGCAGTAGAAACTCATCTAGCAGCATCGTTACAGTCCCTGATGTCAGATGAGATCATTGTTGATAGGAAGACGATGAGGCTTATTTAATGATGCCGGTCTACTTTCATTTTGTTGCAAGAAGGTTATGTACAGTGTGGAAGCTTACTCACTTTGCATAATACAAATAGAACAGGCTATCATCAGGAAAAAATGTGACAAAAAATAACCAGTGCAAAGCATGTAATTCTCATGCTGCAGGTATACGGTGACCTGAACAAACACATTAGCTTCATACACTGGCTGCAGTTGCTATAAAATTGGTGGCCAGGGTGATTAGTGATTGTTAAAAGAACTGCTCAAGAAAATTGACCTTTTGTTCCCCCTCCTTGCCTATTTCCCTTTTAGTAGAGCTTTGTGCAATGGCAGCAGCACATGGGCTGGCTGTGTGTGACCCCAGGCACCTGCTGCCTGCCCCCCAGCAACCAGCGATCTCACCTGCGGCTGCATGGGTCAGAGGATGGGCTTTTCTTGGGCAAGGCAGGGCCAGGGATTTTACGTGGCTTTTGCCAATTGCATTGATATGCATTGCTGTAACTCAACAAACACGAGGAGATAGCATTAAAACAGTGTTGCAAATGGCAAAACAGATTTAGAGGTAGATGTTTCTCTTCTCTTGGGTTGGGATGGGTTATTTTTATATTGTTTTGTCTTTTAAATAGAAACAAAAAAGTGAGCAGATGTTGTCCAGGTGAGTTAGACTTTCCAGTTGCTGGTTAGAAATGGTCAGGTCACTGCTGTGAGCCACATATTAATCTGCTTGAACCAAAGCAGTACTATAAATGGCCATTTCCATCCATGCCTGTTGTTTAGTCCTGCTGGCATTTGTATTTTCATGTTACCTCATATAGTAAAAAAATCAGCAAGCCTTGCATGGGTTCAATGGGGGGAACAGGGACTTCTTCCCAGCCTTTGTGACCCAGAAATTGAACAAATTTTCCACTTGAGTCTTTGTACCATAATTTCTCTGAGTGTTTACTGAAAACACAGCTCATGGAAGTAAAGCAGAAAGCTGCAATCTACACATCTGATATTTAAAAAAGACAAATGCCTCATTTTAAAATGTCCTGTCTGAAATGTTTTTACTTACAGCTACTGCTGCTTGTCTCTTTCAATACTTCTGTGGAGGAGTTAGCCTCATCCTCTTATCCCATTGCTACTCCTTTTTCTCTTGCCCAAATCCCTAACAAGCCTGTTGTTCAGCTGCAGGCCAACAGACCAAGTTAAAGAGAACTTCTGCAAAGCATTTAACAGGTATGTTAAATGCTGATGTACCCGTCGGCAAGAGCAGACACATGTTTGCTCTCCAGCTGGGCATTCTTTGCACAGCCAAAATATTTTGCCAGGTTAACAAAGAAAAGCAAGGTAGTCTCATATGCTTGCCTGCTCCCTTTCACCAGCAGCCTGGACTTCATCAGTTACAGGTTTTATTAGAAAGAGAAACTTCTGAACAACGTAGTAAATTTTACCTATATTTTGGATATGGCTATCTAGCAGACTCTTACAGAAAACTAAGGTTAGCTTTTCCCCCCCTTTAGTAAATCTATAAAAATGATACATTAATTGAAAGGTCTTCCTGGTTAAACAGTTACAATGTTATGGCAACATGTTCTGTGCTAGGTTTTGGCAAGCCAGCTGTAAAGAGTAATTGTACCTGCAGGAGTGGGACTAGATAGAAGCAAATCTTAATTTAGGCTAGCAGCTTTCATTTGTTTACCTACAAAAACGTGGACATGCATATTATTAAATGACCATAACTGACACCTCCAATTATATCTGTCTTAAATACCTATGGATTCTTTAATACCATTGAAGCCATTTAGCAAAGACCATAGCAGTAGCTGGATAATGAATCTGTTAATAGATATGAATAATTAGGTAATTTTTTTTTGTTTTGAAAGACTGAATTAAAGGAGGGAGAGATTATGCCAAAAAATGGAGGCAATTTATATTTAGTGCAAAGCTTATAAATATAAGGACAATTTGCAGTTAACAACCATCCATTCCCAGAGGATTAAGGACATAGTACAGTGGCTTTTGAGATAAGAGTAAAAAAATGAAGCAGAATGTTGATGCATGACCTCATTTTCCCTTTCTAAAATTAGATTCTTCGCAATCTACTGTACGTTGCAGGTTTAGCATAGTGTTTTTCGCTGACGAAAAATAAAACACCTCTTAGAAAATTCAGGGTTGAGGTGGAGCTTTAGTGTCTCTTCTCTGAATATTGGGTGGGTCATCCATGAAGGAAAAGACTTAAAGGAAGGGGAAATAATAGTAATTTTTTAGGTGGAAACATGTTCAAGAGGAAAAAATATCAACAGATCTGCTCACAAATGATTCTACTAAGTGAGACTTTTCTGGAAGAAAAGGGATTGAAGAGGAAGGGGCACTTGGAAAGTTCTGTCTGTCATAATTGATTCACTTTTGATGTTTGTGTACGTTTCCTAAGTCTAGGCTCAGTTATGAGCTAGTTAGGAGCAAATGGTGGGACATTCAAGGTGAATCAATTCAGTTCAATTGATTTCAAATCACTCACTTAAACCATGACTGAAAATCAACATGCGTAATCCCTAAACTTGGTATAATAATTTTTCATCTTTCAAATATGTATTTCAATAATTTATTTATTATTTAATTTATAAATAAATATTTTATGAAAACAATACTTTTAAAAAACGATAGTTGCATGTAATTTATGTACAGTTTGATATTTCTTAAGTAATCAAAATACTTTGCTTTTAAAATTAATCAACTGGCCAGGGAAAATTATATATGTGAACCAAACAATTCCAGTCATCACATCCTTCAGGATTTTAGATTGGGCTGTCATCTCATTCATGCAACATAGGAGGTAGATGTGCTGTATTTTCTTCCCTCCTAATAAGTTCTCAATTTTAAATGACCCAGCTGTTGAGATGGACTTTAAAATCAACTAAAATCAGGAAAATATCTTCTTTGAACTTGTAGAACTAGGTGTTGATGCCCCACAAGCCATAGGATTTAGCACTTTAACAAGCTGTGGCTGTAGACTGTTGGCAAGAAATTTCCATCAGTCCAATAAGATTGAATTTTTCAAGTCTTCTTTGATAATGTTTTTTAATTAGGTTTAATAAGAAGTAGGTTCTTTAGGTCTTATAATATTYTTAATTTAAATTATGAATAGAGTGCAGGAAGTGACTTTTTTAAAGCCGGCAAGGCACTGTTACTGGAATGTCTTATGGAAGTACTCTGGTTTGTCTGGAACATGACATTAAAACTCTGTAAAAAAAAAAAAATTATCCTTTCTATATTCAAGGCAAAATGAAGATGTAATGGAAATCCTGCTATTCTAGTTACAATGTCATATCCATCAGTATTGCTTGTGGGATACCCAAACCAAAAGACCTCGAGGMCTTTGGAGGCTGTAAACCCGAACGGGGGTACAGAGTAAATAAGGAATCAGAGAGGTCGTACAGGCAGGGGAATGAAGCACTGGCTTCACAGGGGACTTCAAAGAAGAAGTGGATATAGACATAAGAAATTAAAGGTGTTCTCCACATGAGACTGAGCGAAGGGTAAGAAGGCAAAGAGCGGAAGAAACAGGAGCTCCGTGCACCTGGCTTTCACATCGCAGCAGGCTGAAAGGGGTTCATCCTAGGGTGGCGTTTTTCTCCAACAGCCAAAATTTTGTCCCTCCCAAAGTCTGAATGTTTCTGCTTGTGCCTTATCATGTCTTGCAGGTGGCAATGTCTGGCTCTTGCTTAGATTTTGCTTGTTTATGCACAAGAGAAAGACTTTTTTTTTTTTTTTTTAAGTATATGATTTTTGGGCCACACCTCACCGCCCAGCTCTGTGCTGTCTGTGACTGTCACAGAGTCCTTTATAGCCTGCACTGCATCTTCCTCAGCCCTGTGCTAACTCACAGAGCCACCATCTCCTGGAAAAGAGTAAATCACTTACCGTGACTTGGGAGATGGCAAGGGGAAAGGTTCTTGGAGCCCCCCGGTCCTGTTGGACGCATCCCTCTGAGCCCAAGGGGCCATRGTCAGCTCCACGTGCCTGCCCAGGAGAGAATCCACTCCTTCCCCATCAGAGCAGTCACTGCGGAGTGCTCTTCCAAAAGGCAACCTTGCTTTTATAAAGAGCTGGTGTCTGCTATTTTTAGTACTTGTTATAATTAATACAGCAGGAAGCAGTTATGTTTTTAGGTTCCTCAAAAGCAGCATATCCCCAGGCCTCAGTGCTGTTCTGGGCTTCTTCCAGCCCTATCTGAACCTGCTAACAAAAACATAGCTAACTCTAACTGTGAGGTTCATTTTCTAAATCAACACTTACCCAGCAGAAGCCGGACTTGCATCCCTGTTTCATCTGCATTTTTTGTATTTTAAAAAAATGCCTGCTCATATGGCAGCCCTTCAKCTTGAAACTAACAGTGATTCCCTACTGCTTTCCAGACTGGCATTCGTCTGCCTCTTCTCCCCACCCTCACTTGAGATATTAATTTTTTTTCAGTCGGAGAAGCAAGAGGAAGGAGCTGAAGGCTAGTGGAGGAGAAACATGGGGAAGGAAGGGCATAACCCAGCTGTGCAGCAGGGAGTTGGGGCAATGGTTGATGCTGTTGTTGCTTGAGGAGAAAGCAGTGCCCCACGAGGTGCCTGGCCCCAGTCTGCTGCGTTATCCTGCAGCCTGTCCATGACCTGAGTGGGCATGTACCGGGACAAATGCATCTGAGCCTGGCCCAATTTGGGACCTCTCTAGGACCTTGTCTAGGACCTTCTCTAAGTAAATTTCTCATGAACTGTGAAGGGTCAGAAAGCATGAAAAGTGCAATCTGCCCTTCCAGAAGTCAAGGGCACACTTCCCATGAGGATCTGTGATGTGGATGGCTTCCCTGCCATGTGCTGTGAAACAGGTCATGGACAGGTACCATCAAGGAGTTGCTTTTTCAACTTGCCATGCAGTAAGCAGCGTGCGTTCCTCCCCAGTGCCATTGCAGAGCAATGTTTTAAAGCCTCTTTTATATTTTGGTGGATGTTTTTTCCCCAGTCAGAAGCTACAAGCATCCAGCTCGAAATTAGTCATATTTTTGTTTTCTCTCTTCTTTGAAAAGTGATCAATGAAGTATTGCTGCTGCACTGTGGGCAGAGGGAGCACGTTGTTATGGCAGTTTTCATTTAGCTGCAGCTGCAAACATTATATTAGCAAATCAGCTCTCTGCTCTCACTGAATTTGCTCTCTACAGCCCTATAGTTCAAGGAAAGTTATACTAAAATGCGTGAAACACTCAAAAGCAAGAAGCCGTTTAGAACAGAAACAGCAATGGAAAATAATTGACCAGAGCCAGTAAAGCCCTGTATTAAGTTACCAGTGACAGATCAAAGGACAACTGCACAGCTTTGAATAATGGAGCTTTCCATCTTTCTCTGWCATTCAGACCAAGATTTGATTTAAAAACTGAGGTGTCCAATCCCTGCTAATGGCACCTTTGAAAAACTCCAGCTGCATTCACTATACAGTCCAGGGGAGTAAAAACCTCTTCTTCTGTTTCCTAAAAACCGACAGAAGTCAGCAGTTAGCATGAGCATTTACACAGAAAATTCAAAATACTCAGTCTTAGTATTGCTGAGTATTGCAGGAGGAATGAAACCCCATTTGTTCTTTGCCACAATAATGAAAAACAGGAAAAAAGAAAAAAAAGAAAGAGAGGAAATTACTATCATTTCAGCTATCTCAGCTCTCTACCATCCAGCATGGAGGCTGGTGTCGCTTTTCAGATGGACCAGCACAAAGACTCATGTCAGTCAAAGGAGACTTTGGCAGTGGTTTTATGCTAAGAAGAAAAAACAGAGCACTCTCTGGTTTCCACCTTCTACAGTTCATCTGAACCACATCCATCATCATAGCCCTACATGGCTGGGAGCTTCAGAGTACTGGAAGGAGTCTCCTCCACCCTTTGTGACCAAAGGAAGGGTTAGGAAATCCCTGTGTTGAGGAAAGCAGAGCAGTTGTTTCCTTCCTAAGCCTGAGGGATGTGGAGGGAGATATATGAAGTAGGGGAAGCGATGATTAATGCTCAGTGAGCATATTCTGCACCCAAAAAAGGGATTAAATATTACTAGAGAAAAAAAAAGTCCATTTGTACAACAGCACCTACAATTCTTTCAGAAAAAGTATACAACACAAACTTGACACAGTCCTTTAACTGAGACTTGCTGGTATTTGGCTTTTTAGCTCCTCATCTTCCCTACCCCAAACCCCAAAAGATATCCTTCAGCTGGTGGAATCTGGCACAGCTCCATCAATTTCAGTGGAGTTGTGACAGCCCATTCCAGGGGAAAACCTGCTCTCAGGGCTAATAAATGCTGCTACTGCTGCAGGATCTGAATGTCAAAGCTTTCTCCTGGCCCATCAGATGCTGAGCACCGCTCAGCTTAAAAAAGGTATGTGCCAGCACCCTTCCTGAGATCCCAGCTTCTGCTTGAGAACTGATAGACCTTGGCATCAAGCACCTTGATTGCTGTGCTCACAAGACTACATATTGCTGAACATTTCAGCTGGGACTTTTTAATTTATATTCTAGATGTTCTTTGTTTACAGAAAAATTGCTGCCATTATAGTCACAGAATCACAGAATGGTCGAGGTTGGGAAGGCTGGCATTGTTAATCATTAGAAGCAGTTTCTGTCTTGCATACAGAGAAGAACAGATGCTGATATAAAGTTCTAAAGTCACTGAACTAACTCCTTTCCTGAAAGCTTTTTTTTTTTTCTTGGATACTTGCAAATTGTGCAGAAAGGAAAGCTTAAAATAATACTACATTTTAGGCTATAGAAGTTTACAGAATAATCCACAGTAAATAATATTCTGCAAGTATACATTTCAATGTATTCTATACATGTGACTATTTTATATTTATATAAAACAGAAAGCATTTTCCTCTTTTTGAATACACATATTTGAATAAGGACCACATGCATGTATATACCCATACGAAGCATGCCTGTAGCATCAGTTAGCTGAGTAACTTTTTTTGGGCCTCTACTTCATTAATTTTAAGTAGGTAGTCCAAAGCTATGCATCAAGAGAAAAAAAAACTTGTTACTGAAGTCTCTAAATCAAATTCTATAGTCTTTCTTGTACACTTCTGTACTCTTTTTGGTGTGTGTTCCTGTCAGTTATGTGTACCTCTGCATGACCATAGCATAAAACAAAGAGTAAAACATTTGCTAGTGCTGGGCATTTTCCATCAGCAGCTGAAATATGTGTTTTTTTGATTACTGAGGAAGGCTTTGGCTGATGTGAGATTAAATAAGTCTTTTCTGCATCTGACTAGTAGAGATTTCACTACTTTTTCAGTTTTATTTCAGAAGAAATATGGACATTTATCCTAATACATAACCTATTCTTACCTTGTAGGCTTGAAGACTATTTCAGGAAGGGAGGAAAGGAGTTTAGCTTATTTACAACAGCAAAATATTTTTAGACAAATATTCAGCAAAGTTGACAGACACACCTAATATCTGAGTTCACAATGTATTCAGGAGAAAAGATTTCCTGTGTCAAGTTTCATAGATTTAGCCAAGTCTGGATAGTTTTAGCTTTCAAAATATGATGGATTCATCACAGACTAAACTGATCTGTCAGGGGAAATAAGCTAGGTAAACCCTTGCATAAAGGTAAAAGAATAAGGCTGCAATTTTTGCTTGAAACTTTGAACAAACAAACAAAAGATTTCTCATTGGCTAGATATTTTGATATTTTTTCTCATTTAAAGAAACCTGTGATCATAAGAAGCAGCAGATAGATCAGATAGATAAACTGTTCCAAGGTAACTGAATACCAAGGGTTATTTATTAGATGTGGAGCACCAAGGCTCATATGGCTGTATGCAGAGAGCTCCAATAGAAAATAAACTAATTTTTGATCTGCTCTCTTGCTGATAAACTGTAATTGAGCGCTGATTGAATATGAGGAGACTTTCATTCTTTTCTACCTGGTCTGACCTGACGGCCCTGGTCATTTCCTGCCAGAGGCTGGAATAGGCTTTCTCAATCACCAGCAAAATGCATTTAGCTTGCTGAGAAAAAGCACTTGAGTAGTATCTTGAAACACTTCTCATTTACTAAGCAAAATGGGATGCAGCACATGAGGGAAACATTTGAAAGTGGACCAGCATTTTAAATAGGGATTCAGCAGCAAATTGTCAACTAATCAGTGCCACTTATTTGATTATTTTTCCAATCATCTCTTGTGCAAATGCTATCCCAAAGTCCTCCAACACCATCGATGGCAGGATCCTTCACAATAATGTCTCCCACTGTCAAGGCATACCAAACAGCTCTGCATAGGCTTCTTGTATCCTGCAAATACAGCTGAAGCAAATAAGTAGTAAAAATGGGGAATTTCAGCTCTCCCCTATCCCAGGCAGCGCTAGGCTTTAAGCCACGGCCTGAGAGCTGCGGGGGTTTCAGGAAGGCCGTTGCTGAAGCTCGCAGTGCCTGCGGGTGGCACTGGGCAGGTTACGAGGCACACCACCAATACGGCTTGCCCTCTGGCTGCCAGCAGCCAAGGGGGAGCAATGCAGTAAGAGGAGAGGCAGAACCACACAGGCCACTTGGAAAGTCTGTGCTGATGCTGAGCTCCGACCGCTGCGGTCCTGCTCTGGTTACACAGCCCGCTCTCCCCAGGCTCTTGAGCCCGAGGTGTGACTGCAAGTGCTTAACTTTCTTTTCATGTTTCATGGCTGTGTCTTCACTCCCATGCTGTAACAAGAGAATACTATTTGCATACTATGGATTTGAATACTATGGACGAGAAACATGACTGAATAGCTATGTCTTAAGCCCCATTGGAAAGTACACAGAGTCCTCCTATGACAYCCAGTCCTGGAATTTTGTAAATCCTCTTATGAGATAACCAGCTCTTCCTTCAACATGAAAAACAACATGTTGAAGACAGGAGAGACAAGTGGCATTAGGGTCTCAGAACATACAGCAATTTGCAGTAGCTCTACCAAAAGAAGTAGGGGGGGACCTTTGTCTACACCTTCGAGACTGCAGCTGAGCTCAAGGTCTCTCTTGCTGCTTTTCAATTCCTAAGAGGTAATAGAGCAGTTTAATTTTTACTGTCCTTTTCTGAATATTGCTTTATTAACAGTACTCTTCTTGTTGGTTGACCTCATGTGCAGAGGGTCTTGGATACTACTTTTGTAAAATTACTTGATCTGCAGAAGGCCCAGGTTGAAATAAAGTTTTGATTGTAACAACTTTGTTGTGTCATCATTCCACCAGGGATCACCAAAAAATCTGTCTCTCCCCATAGACATAGTTGGATGGCATCATGTCTCTTTCTTCCTCTTCACTCTCTTTTATCTGCTCTTTTTAAGCCCATTCCAATATGTGGTAAACCCACAGCACTATTTCTTTTTACTTCACATAGCTTTGCATTAAACCTTTTATGAACTCTCAGCTGCTTCACTCATGCCTTTCTCATGGTTGGGACTTCCTGCCATGTAAAATACCCCGCTGTTCCATCAAAAACACTTGCGAAAATACATCTGTTCTATAAAGAAACCYATTATAATTAAACACTGTACTTTCTTGCTCTGCCGTGTTATTTGGGAGCATTATACAAGCTTTATCCTTAAATCAAAGGGAGAGGCTTGTTGTATTTGCCTACCGTTTTCCATCTACAGCAAAGCATCATGTGTGCTTATGTTGCCCGTAAATACCATGTAATACAGTTTTCTTTAGCAATGCTTTATAGTGACTAATTGGGAAAGTAATTATTCAAACTCAGTGAGAAGAGGTTAAGCTGTGGCAATTTATTCACATCTTTACGCATAGCAGATAATACGTGAGCTTCCATTAGCTGCAGGAGCACAAAGAATTTTAGAAACTCAGTGTTGTGTGTATTGTTCACTTAGACTGGAGGCTGAATCATAAAAACATGCATTTTGAAGAGGAGGTATCTGATTAGAGCTGGAGGGATGATCTATGTGTTTAATCAGCTTGCTCTATTCTAATAAATGTCATGTTGTAGTGTACAATAACGTGTACATTTTATTCAGAGATGGAAGCAAGCTGGAAGATATGGACCTAGATTCCCTCGCTATATATAGGTGTGGGGTTTAGGATTAAGAATGGATTTAGATACCTTGAAAAAAACCTGGATGAATATTTACTGACACTGAACAGCATACTGTCTAGAGCTTAAGATCACTAGTATGCACGGAGGGAGGGAGTGGGAGAAGGCCGAAAGGGCGCTGGAGGCTTGCCTCCTCTTTTGTGTTTTACAAATCAGGCATCAAACTATTCTCTTGAGATATCTGATAGGGAGAAAATTTACGGTTCAAAAACATTCTCTTGCAATGAAAACTTGATATGAAAATTTTGTTTTCTTAAAATTTGCATGCTTCTATTATTATACTTGCTAAGATGTGCATGTTAAAAAACATACCATAGTTCAAACATGAACATTAAGTCAAGAATAGAAAATATACATCTGTAGTTCAGAGTTATTTGCGTATACGTATGACTGTCTGGCCCTTCAAGACTGACTGGTTGTCCCTGCTCTTCCAATAATTAACACCTGATAATGCTATCTTCTGAGTAGGAATCATTCTGATAGGGCTACATGCAGGGGCAGGAAGATCAGAAGCAATTAAAATGCTCATTTTTACTATCAGTAGCTCCATAGGGGATCAAGCTGCAGGCTTGCCCAGGCTGACCTCATCACCTCTGAAGTTTTCACTAACTTCAGCAGAAAACATACAGACTTATGCACTTTGAAATATCCTTATATGAAAAAAACCCAAGGCTTTATCACACAAGAAGTCCAAGACAAAAAAAAAAATAAAATCACACTTCTCATCAAGTCTTTGTTTGGACAAAATACAGAGCTAAAAAAGGGGATAAAAAAGATGTAGCTGCCACATCACTACTCCAGTTTATGGTGAAAGACAAATGTGGAAAGAGGGATAAAGAGAAAGGCTGGGCATACTTGGTAACCACAGAAGGTGGTGGTGCTGAGAATTATGTGCATAAAACTAAGCCTACTCCCAAAGCAGCACAGCTATCGAGGAGAAAACACAACAACAGTTAAACAAAATTACCTGTACAGGCTACAAAGCAAGATTAAAAACACAGCTCTTCTCTAGGCAGGAAAGTGAATAAACATACATCTCAGAAGGCCAGGGGTACAGATAAAACCTAGTCTCTCCTTAAGACACGCTTCAGATCCATTCAGTCCAAACCTGCAGACTTCTTCTGAGCAGCCCCTCCCTTGCCCTCATGCTCTTTCTTTCTGAGGGCATTATTTAACCCCACAAATATATGTTCTACTCCAAGAAATTAATCTTATTTATTATTCTTACAATGAATTTTGAGCACTGTATTTTCATACAAAGGACGTGAGGAACCTTGCTGTTTAAGACTCTTATCCAGTTCGGCATTAAGGAATTAATTCCTGTTCTAATCCAGCTGCTTCTCGGTGGCTGACTGCCCTTTCCTGTGGTGGAACAATAGATCAAGAAAGTGACACATGTATAGTTGAGTTTCTTTCAACCAAACAGTGTCAGTTTATGAAAAAATGATACCACTGTTATTTAATGCCTCATACCCCTTAATTTAAAATCTATTGTGCAGCTGCCAGAATTATGGTCTAAAATAGATTGACAACAGCAAAAAGAATTTCAAGTTCTTCTCACTTTTCATGTTATAGAAACCTGACTTTAAGTGGAGCTTTTTTCTGGCAATGCCAGAAAAACAGGCCATTTTTAGCTAATGATTTTCCATTTGGTAAAACTTGAGTGTATCATTTGCTCTGCTATCTAACTCATTTTTTACTTTTAACTTCTAAATAAAAGAGGTTGTTAGGTACGTACTACCATAGAGGAAGTCACCATTAAAACTTAAGTCCACCTAAATGTCAGTTATATTACTACTATGCTGCTTAGCTGAAACCAGTATTTGGTCTGTATGTATTTCCTGCTGTTGAACCTTGTTATCAAAGGAGCCCCTGGCCCATCAGTTATGGGTCATGCTCATGTTTCTGCATAACGGGAATGCAGTGCAACAAACTACAGACAGTTTCTCGGATTTATGTTTGATTTTCCTTRCTATGGCCAGTATAAGCTAGATCCACAAGCCTATTACTCTAATACATGTGTGATGCTTTCCCAGTCTGGTGGGTGATCCTTTTCCATACTACTCACGATGGGAGGGGAATGACAAGAAAAGTTGTAGCTCCAAAATGAATATATGTATTAGTAGAATTGTATGAAATATATATATTTCTTCACAAACATGTTTAATAATATACTGCTTTTTTCTTGTAAATACAGCATACTTTTACTGTACATAAGAAGCATTTTTGGGTGGGAGAGTGTGATGGAAAGCTATCTCCACATTATGTCATTTCAGAATGACTCTAGAAAGCAATCCCTTAAATATCCAACGATATCTTTCTGACAGGCTTATAATCTCTGCAAATTGTTGGTAAGAGCAGCGAACAAACCTGTCAGCAATTCTGGCTCTCACTGCTCTAATTTGACAGAATGTGCAACTTGCTGGAGGAAACTAGGAAGCTGCAAATAGTTTGTTAAGTGCAACTGATAAAATACAGACTGTGGTGATGCACAAGTGTCTGCCAAAGCTTAACACTGCCCATGACTGAGAAGGTTAGACAATTTTGCTGCTAGAAGTGCCCTGGTATCTTACTGAAATTGGAACAGTCACTGCAAAAGGAATGGAGGACCTGTGCAAAAAACAGCACTCATGCCACTGACCTTCAAGCCCCGACAAATTCCCTTGGTCCTACTATTTGGAGGGGGAATGACAGTGTGTGGCTGTGGTCGGGGGCTGTATTGCCTACGAGGGCTTCTCTGCAMCCAAGGCTCTGCTGTGTGCTGCACTCCTTGCCTCCCTAGTGGAATTACCACATGTTAGCCCCTGTCCTACTCTGGCACTGTGCACCGGGCATAGCCCCTGGTAGGTGAAGCAAGAGAACTGGAGATGGCTTGTGAGATCCTAGATGGAGACTACTGCACTGCATTAAAAATCTGAGAGATGCAGGTGTCCTGGCAGGGGACCAAGTAATCAAGATGAAATCAAATGCAGGAGATCTGACAGGCCTTCAGTAATCTGCACAGATGTCAGAAGAAATCTATCCATTTAATACCTCTGGGAAAGTTTCAAAGATTAGAGGAGCCTGGGGTACTTTTTTGGTGCAATATGTGTGTTCTCAAGACATTTGCTTAAAAAAAATCTACACGACAAGACCTAATGGCCTTTTGAGACTCCATATAAACAAAAAGATAAGGCAGGCTCCAGTGCCTGGGACTGGAAGGCTCTAATACGTGCTAATGGCCCTGAGGACCTCACCTGAGCCTCAACCCAAGCTCCATGCCCCTGGGTCTGGGAGCCCCATTTCAGCTCAGGCCGGGGAACCCAGTCTGTGCCTGAGCATTAGGGATGTCCCTGTCTCCAACTCTGTCTCCTGCACGGATCTTGGACACACTTGTGGGTAGTGTGTTTCCTGGATGGACCCCAGGCATATATTGTAGCTTGTCTCCAGTCCTGCCTTTGGTCCTCTTGGCAGGGTGGGCTTTGGACCCATGTTGTAGCCTTGCTTTCAGTCCTATCTGTGGCATCATCTCCTTTTGCTCCTGACTGAGCTCCCTAATGTGTCTGGGACTGTTGATGGACCCTGTCACTAGCACCCAGCTCTGCATGATGTGCACAGCCCCTGTGGGACTGTGCCCCATGGGTGGAGGTATGTCCTGTGCTGGGGTTGCCCTTGGCTCCTGGCTTGCCTGCACTTAAAGAGCAGCCCTTGCTGCTCCTCACCATACAGCTTCAAAGTTTTGTATACATTGTCAGTGTAGTATATATCCTGAGTTTGCATACACAACAAGTCTGATAGCATAGGCAAATTATATTTTGGCTATTCAAACAGCCAGTTAGAAATGCAAGTCAGCCATTTGAACGTGCCAGTAACCAGTCGTTGTATAACATTCAGTGGTTTGCAGGAGATCTGCTAATGTCCTTGAGACTTGAACATTGGAGGTGGACACGTCTGTTGTCTCTGCTGAAGGTGGAATACTTTGTTTTTTCTCCTTGCAGTACTTCATCCTGTTGTCATTTCTATGTTGGAACACTGCAAGGCTTAGTGTATTAGCTGTAGTCCCTACAGTACCCAGGCTCTACCTCTTTCCCATGGTGGTACTCTGATATTTGCAATCAGCAGGCGCTATTACAATCAGCTGGGCTGTTTGAACTAAAAAGCTTCTCATAAACAGAGTGAGCTTGTCTKCTGCTTAAGACAGTTGTGGGCTCCAGACTGTGTCAGGATTTATTCATGCAAATTAAGAGATCGCACCACAGCAGGTGGTAGGCAACATGGGAATTGTCTCTTTAAATTTTGAAAACCAAAACAAAGAAAGGAAGGGCTGTAGATGGAAATTATATGAAGACCTATAGGAATAAAACTGCTTTCTTTAACTTTATAAGTGTTTTACCTAATTTCAGGCTCAGATGACATTCCCTGCACTTTCTTGGCACCCTCACATGACAGTGTTTGAGTGCTTGGTATTTCAATAAGTGAAGGAGGTTTGAGAACAAATTAATTGCCTTCAAGAAACACATTGAATTTTTGGAACTTTTTCTGTCCACATGCTTTTGTGACAGAAAATTCAGTTTCTAATCATATTTTTTTCTTCTGTCAGCCTCCAGCCTGGAAAATTTCAGTGCTGTCAACAGTTGCAACTTTCTGTTATAAAATGTTGAAACAAAGCTCAGTTTTGAGAAACTTTTGGTTTGAGTCAGAATAGTTTGCTGTGTAGAAGACCCTGATTTGAGCTTGGTCTGTAACCCTCGTTCCCATTGCAGCCTCCATCTTGGTGCAACAGGGCTCTGGGCTGCCAAATTTACACAGCTTTTTCTCAGTGCTTCTTGCCTTCCTCTGTCCCCTTGTGGATGGACTCCCCCAATTCCCCACTCTGACTAGGTTGTCTGCTGCAGCCCCGTGGACCAGCTCCTGGACTGGCTTTGAAGGCCAGCCCCACCTTGGCTGGGCAAAGGCAAATAGTTTGGCTGTAGCCCCCTGCGCATGGATGATCCTTTACGGGTTCATGAGACCAACAGCTGATCAGACAAACTTGGGCAACTGTTCCTGAACATCCTCATAAACCATTTGTCCTGGTAACAAAAAATGGGCAAAAATGTTAACAAATAAATGAAATCCACGTGCTCTGAGTTTGCCTGCAATTCACTAGTTTCCTGAGACTGAGTCCAGCAAGTCCAGTTGTCTTGGGAAACCAATATGCCTAGAGGTACCATTGAAGAGCACTTCTGCTTAGGTGTGTAGTGACAGAGTGTTATTTTAAGCAGCTAAGTCTGGAAAATTTGGAGCAAATGTTAGATCTCTTAATCTTTTTATCCTGGCTCAACTCATCACTGACAGTGGCATTCCAGGAATGAGGGGCGAACTGGGAAAATCCAATTTATAAACTCTCAGAGCTTGATTTCAAAGGATTCGTTAAACAAGAATAATCACCACTGATGAGGTATTATAGCTTTCGCATATTCTCTCACTCCTTTTCACTAGCCATTTTTTTTTTACCAGCCAGCTTTCTATTTGAAAGACAACTCAGAACAATGCGGAAGCAAGTCACAGGAAGGGGCAAGCATTCCACAGTAATCTGGTAACTCTTCTGTTTCTTTTCTGGGGAGAAAATTCCCTTCCATAGTACATTATTGATTTTATCCAAGCAAGGTCTATCACCCAACCCCTACTCCTTTTATTTTGATATTGTTTGAAGGATTGATAAAGCTTCTTTTATAAAGCTTCTCTTTTTGGAGGGGGAACTGGGGGACCAAATCAGGGTAAAGATGATGTTAAATTGCCTCTCTTAACTCTGAGAAAGGTACTGCCTGTGTCTAGGGCATAGATTGCAAGCCAGTTATGTAGGAACATCTGCTCTTCAGTCCTGTAAAAGCCTGAGACTAGCACTGGTGCCTACAGAGAAATAAAGCTGACAACAGTGACATGCTATGGAAGAGGAAGATAATCACTGGAAATTTGTTTCTCATCCAGGTTGTACTTTGGTACTGAAGAATTATTCCACTATTGCAAATGATGCTTTGAGAGGCAAAATTATTAGTTCATTTCCTTAGAGCCAAGGTTTTCTTGTTTCCCTGGGAAGTGCAGAAATCCCTCAGCAAGGGAATTTGCTTAGTCAGCAATGACTGGCCTGATCTAGTGTTTGTGGTAATGTTTGAGTAGCGAATGGCCTAGGTGACTTTCAGAGGTCCTTCGTAAATGTTTCTATGATATTCTGCTATACTACTGTTTTAAAAGGAATTTACTACATCTTTTCAATGGAAGTCAGTCAGTCATCTTCCCTGCACCGTCCAAGCTGTCTCCCTCTCACATCTCATGTCGTACTTTTTCATAGAATCATAGAATAGGTTGGGTTGGAAGGGACCTTTAAAAGTCATCTAGTCCAACCACCTGTGCAATAAGCAGGGACATCTTCGACTAGATCAGGTTGCTCAGAGCCCCGTCCAACCTGACCTTGAATGTTTCCAGGGATGGGGCATCTACCACCTCTTCGGGAAACCTGTTCCAGTGTTTCACCACCCTCATAGTGAAAAATTTCTTCCTTATATCTAGTCTGAATCTACCATCTTTTAGTTTAAAGCCATTCCCCCTTGTCCTGTTGCAACAGGCCCTGCTAAAATTTTGTCCCTATTTTTCTCATAAGCCGCCTTCAAGTACTGAAAGGYTGCAATAAGGTCTCCCCAGAGCCTTCTCTTCTCCAGGCTGAACAATCCCAACTCTCTCAGCCTTTCCTCATAGGAGAGGCATTCCATCCCCCTGATCATTTTCATGGCCCTCGTCTGGACCCAATCCAACAGGTCCATGTCTGTCTTGTGCTGAGGGCTCCAGAGCTGGACGCAGTACTGCAAGTGGGGTCTCACCAGAGCAGAGTAGAGGGGCAGAATCACCTCCCTCGGCCTGCTGGCCACGCTGCTTTTCATGCAGCCCAGGGTATGGTTGGCCTTCTGGGCTGCGAGCGCACATTGTTGGATCATGTCCAGTTTTCCATCCACCAGTACCCCCAAGTCCTTCTCGACAGGGCTGCTCTCAATCCCTTGATCCCCCAGACTGTACTGACACCGGGGGTTGCCCCAACCCAAGTGCAGGACCCTGCACTTGGCCTTGTTGAACCTCCTGAGGTTCACATGGGCCCACTTCTCAAGCTTGTCCAGGTCCCTCTGGATGGCACCCTGTCCTTCAGGCATATTGACTGCACCCCTCAGCTTAGTGTCATCTGCAACCTTGCTGAGGGTGTACTCAATCCCACTGTCTATGTCATTGATGAAGATATCAGACAGTACTGGTCCCAATAAGGACCCCTGGGGGACACCACTCATCACCTATCTCCATCCGGACGCTGAGCCGTTGACCACTACTCTCTGGATGCGACCATCCAACCAATTCCTCATCCATTGAACAGTCCACCCATCAAATCCATATCTCTCTGCTTTAGAGAGAAGGATGTTGTGGGGAACCAGGTCAAAAGCCTTACAGAGGTCCAGATAGATGGCACCCGTAGCTCTTCCCTTGTCCATTGATGTAGCCACTCCATCATAGAAGACCACTAGATTGGTCAGGCAGGACTTGCCCTTGGTGAAGCCGTGCTGGCTGTCTAAATCATCTCCCTGTCCTCCATGTACCTTAGCATAGCTTCTAGGAGGATCTGGGCGGGAGTGTTGATCTGCCTGAGGGTAGGAAGGCTCTGCAGAGGGATCTGGACAGGCTGGATCGATGGGCTGAGGCCAATTGCATGAGGGTCAACAAGACCAAGTGCCGGGTCCTGCACTTGGGTCACAACAACCCCAGGTAACACTACAGGCTTGGGGAAGAGTGGCTGGAAAGCTGCCCGGCAGAAAAGGACCTGGGGGTGCTGGTCGACGGCCGGCTGAACATGGGCTGGCTGAACATGAGCCGGCAGTGTGCCCAGCTGGCCAAGAAGGCCAACGGCATCCTGGCGTGTATCAGGAATAGTGTGACCAGCAGGAATAGGGAGGTGATCGTGCCCCTGTACTCGGCACTGGTGAGGCCGCACCTCGAATACTGTGTTCAGTTTTGGGCCCCTCACTACAAGAAGGACATTGAGGTGCTGGAGCGTGTCCAGAGAAGGGCGATGAGGCTGGTGAAGGGTCTAGAGAACAGGTCTTATGAGGAGCGGCTGAGGGAGCTGGGGTTGTTTAGCCTAGAGAAGAGGAGGCTGAGGGGAGACCTTATCGCTCTCTACAACTATCTGAAAGGAGGCTGTAGAGAGATGGGTGCTGGTCTCTTCTCCCAAGTAACAAGTGATAGGACTAGAGGAAATGGCCTCAAGTTGCGCCAGGGGAGGTTTAGATTGGATATTAGGAAAAATTTTTTCACTGAAAGGGTAGTCAGGCATTGGAACAGGCTGCCCAGGGAAGTGGTGGAGTCACCATCCCTGGAGGTGTTCAAAAAACGTGTGGATGAGGTGCTTTGGGACTTGGTTTAGTGGGCATGGGTACTGGGTTGATGGTTGGACTCGATGATCTTAAAGGTCTTTTCCAACCTTAATGATTCTATGATTCTATGATTCTATGATTCTGTTCCATGATCTTCCCAGGCACAGAAGTGAGACCGACAGGTCACTATTTCCCAGGGTCCTCCTTTTTTCCCTTTTTAAAAACAGGGGCAATGATGTTTCCCTTTTTCCAGTCACCAGGGACTTCACCCAACTGCCATGACTTTTCTGCTGTTACCAAGGAGCTTGCTTACACACAGCACTCGGCGCAGTTTTGCAACCTCCCTTCTGTGGTGAAATTGTACTTATCCATGGCAATTGTACCCATTTCTTAATGGCAGCTTCATCTTCCCTTTTAAATAGCTCTTTTCTTTCACTTGTGTTTATCCATTCAATGACAATACATCAGTCACCTTTTTTCTCTCAGCCTTCAATCTAGCAGATCAAGTGGTCCAGCCTCATTTAGTCCTAGCTGCATGCCAGTGGCCTTCACGGTACTTTTCCTAGCTTGAGTTAATCTTTACATTCATGACAATACTGTAGACAGAATTCAAGAAGTGCTGCAGCCAATGTCTGCTACAAAGGCACTAATAATTCTCTCAGGAAATATATTTCCTGTTGTATCCTAGGAGAGCATTTGATTTGTTTCATGGCTGCGTTACACTGATGATACAATAGAGAGTCTGGCATCAGCTAACATGCCTTTGTCATTTCCAAATGACCTTCTGTGAGCTTATAGGTGAAGTTCTAGGCATTTCTTACATTTACATTATTTTGCACCATGTATGAATTAATTTAATTAGCCTCCATTACCCTTGACCTTGAGGTCATGTAATAATTTCTGCATGGTATTTCAATCTTCCTGCATTGATAATGGCTCCTAATATTATATCATCTGTACTTTCCATTAGCAGATCTATACTCTCAGCTGAGGTCTATAATGACCCTATATTTTCTAGTTGTTCTCACTCATTTCCTACTCAGTATTTCTCACAAACACTTTGCTGGACACTTTTTTTCACCTCACTTCTAATATGCGTCTTTCTCCCTTCTATTTGCAAACAGATTATCTTTATGTCACTCTGCTGGTGGGCTACCAGTTGTTTGGATGTGCCTTCCAGGCAATTTCCAATGAAGGAAATAGTGCTAATAGAAGAAGAGAAAAGTTGAGAAAGTAAGCAGCAGCCTTCCCTTTCCCTTCCTCCACTCAAACAACAGCCAAACAAGAAGTGCTAAAAAGTCAGAGTCACACAGACACAGACACACACACACACACACGCACACACGACTGTCTGGGGAACAAAAAGAAAGAATGGCAGAAAAAACCCTAATACTGCTGAGCTGCTGTTCTGTTTTCTCTGCTTATCTGCTGTATCCCTCTCCTCCAACACTCAGCCTAAGCTACACAGTTCACAAGCTGCTTGAGATGGGAACATCTTCTACTGTTAGTGACCGTGTTTATGTATTTATGCAGCATGGTCTTGAGAGCTCTCTTCTGAAGATACCAGAATGCAAATTAAAAAAGATCTCTCTCCTTTTCCCCACCCCTCAATTGTTAAAAAAAACTTCCTCAGAGCAGGTTGCAGTATATGCAGCAGCCGCTGAGTACTTGGAGCAGGAAACCTGCTCTGGTTCTGGTACCTAGCCCAAAGGGGGTCCTCTGGAGTCAGCATGCCTGGAATATTGTATTGAGAGGTCCTCTCTTCTCTTAGGGCTTGACTATGGTGAAGTGATGAAGAGATTAATCTAGTTTAAGTGTGTGGATACTCTAGTCTCCATGTTAATTAAACTATAATAGAGAGTGAATTGTTAGTTTTATTTTAGAGTTTCAGTGAGATCAACAAAACAGGTAAAACAATAATTAAAAAGTACACCGTCTGCTCTGGTACCAAATTGCTCTGGATTTTTGCTTGTTTGTCACAGAAACGCTCAGGTTGCAAGGGAAAACCTGAATACAAAGATTGCATATGACTTGAGAAGTCATATATACTACTTACATAATATAGCATGCTGAGTCAAAATGTATCAAATGCCTTTTCCAGATGGAACTTAATTGCTTGAAACATCATTTTTTTTTTCCTAACTGTTTATTGATGGAGGAACTTCTAGCAGCACAGTAGCATTGACAAGCAGTAGGCTAAATCAGAATCCTGGGACATGTTCCCTAACTTGGATCCAGGTTGTTCCGTGGAGAATGTGGCAATTTTTGTATTTATAGGAAACTTTTCATCCTGAAACACTTATAAAATTCTCCCTGGGAAAATTCAYACGATAAATTTAAAAAAGCTTGGTCTATCTTCCTTGAGGATGAAATATGGCTTCTTCTATGGGATTTTTTGCTGCAGGGAGACTTGAGGAAACTGATGCTAACTTTCATTATTTTGGTTCTGTAGAAAGGGAACATTACTGATTTCAGTGGAGCTGTCACTGAGTTACATGAAGGTAATGACATGAAAGTCAGTCCTTCTACAAATTTCAAACATGACCAATGAGCTATCATGTTAAATAGTTCAGTGAAGGAACATGGGTGATATTAGACTTCCATAGGGAATGCCCCTGTGAAGCATGCCTAGTGTTATTTGAAATATAGTGGGGGTCACCTCTGCCTGTTGCCCTGGAAGAGGGGAGAGCACTGAGCACAGCCCAGGGCCAGATAACCAAGGATGTCCAGGAGCCTCTTGCCTCCTTACAAACCTAGACGAGGCTCACTGCACCCTCACCGAGCTTCTGCCACATTGAAAGCACTGCTCACTGCTTCCCCAGAAGCAGGACAGCAGAGGGACTTTACAAGGGTGTCATGGTTTAACCCCCACCAGCAACTAAGCCCCACCCAGCCGCTCGCTCACTCACCCCCGGTGGGGTGGGGGAGAGAATCGGAAGAGTAAAAGTGAGGAAACTTGTGGGTTGAGATAAAGACAGTTTAACAGGTGAAGCAAAAGCCGTGCACACAAGGAAAGCAAAACAAGGAATTCATTCACTCCTTCCCATCGGCAGGCAGGTGTTCAGCCATCACCAGCAAAGCAGGGCTGCATCACGCATAACGGTTACTTGGGAAGACAAATGCCATCATTCCGAACGTCCCTGTCTTCCTTCTYCTTCCCSCAGCTTTATATGCTGAGCATGATGTCATATGGTATGGGATATCCCTTTGGTCAGTTGGGGTCAGCTGTCCCAGCTGTCTCCTCCCAGCTTCTTGCACACCCTCAGCCCACTCGCTGGTGGGGTGGTGTGAGGAGCAGAAAAGGCCTTGACTCTGTGTAAGCACTGCTCAGCAGTAACTAAAACATCCCTGTATTATCCACACAGTTTTCAGCACAAATCCAAAGCATAGCCCCATACTAGGTACTATGAAGATAATTAACTGTACGCTAGCCAAAACCAGCACAAAGGGGTTGAACTGTTAATTAGTCCATGTGAAGCCTAGCTACCATGCAGCTGTACTGGCAGCTTCTTCCTATCGGAGAAAAGAGGGTGTTTGTTCCCACTGCACTGGCCTGAGAAAGAAATGCACTGCTTTTCCTAAAGAGACACATCAGTTCTGTGTCAGTTCTCATACCTGTAGTGTATTGTGTATTCACTGATTGCAGAATCCAGACCTGGGTCTGTAATGAAACAGCTGATTTTTCCTTTTTTTTTTTTTTTCTTTCTAGTTTGTTATGTAGACCAGAAGCTGCTATTCTTTAGCACATTGAGCGGTACTTGTTATTTATCAACAGAACTGCATGGAACCTTCAAGAACCGTTCAGACAAGACAGCTTCTTTCAAGTTATGTGAATCTTACAGGATTCAGTTCTTAAAACTTTGTATAAACAGGGATCTGATGTGGAGGGGCTGGACCAGCCAAAGGACTTGCAGGGAGATGTGGAGGACTATGGGGAATCATGAAAGGGCATAACACGGGGGGCAGTTCCCGTTGCTTCTTCTGGGGAGTCTAACCATAGGTGCTCCCTGTTTTACAAAAGAGAAGGTCTGAGTACTCCCATTCAGGTAACTGCTGAATAGCCCTTTGCTCAAGGACTAGGGTGTGATGTTGTGTTGGCAAATGTTTAAGAGCCTGAACCCTACAGAGGTGTCTAATTGGTGGGCTACATCTATGCCACAGCCACTATTGCTGGAGAATTCTTGAGTATATCTTGGAGTATATCTTGGAGTCACCATCCCTGGAGGTGTTCAAAAAACGTGTGGATGTGGCGCTTCGGGACATGGTTTAGTGGGCATGGGTACTGGGTTGATGGTTGGACACAATGATCTTAGAGGTCTTTTCCAACCTTAATGATTCTATGATTCTATGATTCTATATTCTTCCATTTCATTAACTCAAGACACAAAAGAGTGATGTAACTGTTTTGATTTGCTTTAAAGGGTAGAATTATTCTAAGATGAGAATCATTACAAGTTTTCCCTCCAGCTACTCATGTGAAGACAATTTGGACAATGCTTTGAAAAATAAGAAAGCAGTGTAGCACAGAAGGAACAGAGGGAAGTTATGTACATAAGCACTAAACAGTTCGAATTACATTTTCAAGGAAGTTAATGCATCTAGCCAAAATCAATCTTCTATCCTCCATGTTTTCTTCCACTGCTGATGATTAGAGTATAGGTGAGGTGAACCTTATTATATTAACTTTGTAACTAAACACGGCTTAATGGGTTAAAACTATTTTGAGGAACCAATGTGTATTGGATGGATAATTCATACACCGTAAAGATGATTCGTCTGCCCAACAGAATTTACAATTGGTAAGATTCAGGACCTCATTCTACTTGTATTAAATCAATTATAAAGCTGTCCTGAACTTCAGTGGGAGCAGAATCAGGGCATGACTCATTAATATTGCAGCCTAAAATGAAAAATTTTTAAAACTAGGAATATGGCAGTGCAAGGCGGGCCGCTGACAGGTGATAGCCTGTGGCCTGGGCCATTATATGGGCTGCTCTGCATCATTTCCATCCAAAGGTGACAGACTTTGTGTTGGGAAAAGGCGCTTGCGCTATTCCCCATGACCAGCGTTTCTGACGGGTGAGCTTTCTTCTCTGAAGTGTTAAAGAAACAGTTTGTGGCCTCACCTCTCAGGGGTTGCTCAGCATTTAGGAGAAAGGTGTGTCTTTCTGGCTTTAAATCCAGGTGAAAGGAGTGTCTTGCTGGCTTTAAATCCAGAAGAATATACTTTGCAAAGGATTTGTTAAAAGTAGAAGTCACAAAGACAACATTGCTGTGTCTTCGGGGCTGAATGCCAATTAATTCAATAGTTTTTGCAAGCTTACTTTGCAGTAAATAGCACTTGTATGCTAAAAACTGCTCAAAGGGATTCATTTACTTTAATTTAATGTATGGGAGAAAGTGACTCTAAAGCCTCTGTGTTTTAGAAGAGAGAATACTCCAAGAGTTTACATCTCTCACCAAGGTGGACAGAGAAGGAAAAGCAATGTGGTTTTGCTTACAAACAATCTGGAACCAGAGAGGCAGTTAAGAGTAAGTTTCTAGCAAAGAAGTGACCAGACTTTTTGCATTTTTCAGGCAGGTCCCGGGGACACATCATGATAGCCTAAAGCAAATGGATCAGCTCTTAACTGTAGTATTGGATGGTATTTGAAAGCTCCATCTCTGAAATCCGGGAAAAAAACCCACAGTGAAACAAACGGCCTCAGCACACTTCCAGAAAAATCCTTGCAGGATAGAAAAAACAGATAAGCACAGAAGTTCAATGCAATACATCAGGGAAATAAAACAACTTTGTGACCATTTTTGGAGGATTTTCTGGGAAAAAGAAAAAGCTCTGAGAAAGCTCAGTGCCACGGCTCCGAGAAAGCTGGGAAAGACCCAGCTTGTTTTGTTCTGTGAGGATCTCTGGAGATGGAAATATTTCAGAGGTTCCCACCTGTCTTCTGTTTTGGGACAAGGTTTTCTCATGCCAGCAGGACAGGCTTTCATAGAACAGCTCTGGGTTCAGGTCCTCTCCCCTCCATGGCCTGGGCCCAAGGGAGGAGTTCAGGACTGGTGTAGGAGAGGTGGCACTGTGGATCTTTCTCTCACATAGAGCTTTTGTCCCTTCGTAAATGCCTTGGTCTTTTGTAAATGCAGTAAGATTAGAAGGAAATGTGAGCCTAAATTTAGATTACTAAACATGAAAACGGGGAAGGCAATAACATTCATAGATCTAGATGAACAATGTCAACATGCATGATTTTGAATTGGTCTCTTCAATTTATTTCATAATTCATCTTAATATCTGACTGCCCCACAGTACTACCGAGAACTAGGGACACGTATCCACTTTACAAATACATGTTGTATTAAGTAGCTATTCCATTTTTCAATCTGAATAAGTCTTTTAAATCTTCCCTGTAAATTATATATCTTGGTGCAGTTGCAGGTCAAGAAGAATTAATCTCCTACATACAAATCGGTGCTCTCAATCCAGCTCTATATCAGAGGTATTTATGTGTATATAGGTGTGACGTATAGCATGTTTTCCATAGCAACCAGAGAAATTTAAATCCATATGCTACATACTGCTATAATGTCTCTCCAATCAGTTTAGCCTATTTGTTAGTTTTGTGTGATTTACCTGGTCAGCCCCCCCAGTTCTTATCATTTTTCTGGTAGGATAGCAGATTATTAAAATTTCTTTCTGCTTACTGGCATTTGAAATCTTTCCTCTTTTATTGCAGAAGTAGCTTTAACATTTATTATTTCACTTAGAAGGGTCTTAAAAGTCCAGCAGTGATATTACATGTAGGTTCCAAAAACATCAACTGTAGCTATGTTGGCAAGTGTTACAATGCAGTCTTCTGTTCATTTTGCCTAATTTTATTACCCATTTTAATAGAAAATGATGCTTTTGTCATGTAAATGTAAAATAATCAGCAGAGATCAACCAAGTAGAACAGAGTGTAAAGGCACCAATCACACTGCATATTGACCAAGGAAGAAAATTGTGAGCTACAAAGAAAACAAATACTTTATGACAATTGTACAGCACAAAAAGATCGAAAACCTGATTACAGTGTTGCTTATTCCAGTAGAATAGTAATATTCCTGAGTCTGAAAAAGACACAAAACTGGTGTAAGACCACAATCACATCTAAAGGGGAGTTCAATATGCATTGATAACAGAACCAAAAACAAGTCAGGGGAAATAATATAAAGTGATTATCACATCCAGCAGATTATTTCATTTATGTTCATTATCTATTTTTTCTGTGCAAGAAGCATCAAGTCAAACACTTTAATAAAAAGGAATAGAGACATTCTAATTCTACAGAACACTTCCGATGAAGCTACACATTATTTAAACTTTATGTATACTGAAACTATTATGTACCTCAATAAATAAACATTTTATCTCAAGTGAATATTTTCTTTTGCAGGCTCTTATCTTGGAGACGAGAAGAAGCCAAGCATACATATTGAAAATTATACAAAAGGGCTAGAAAGCGGTGCTGTTAAATCTCTTGTAGAGTCTCACCCATTGCCATGTCCCATAGCACCCTCCTGTTGAGAAACGAGGTGACGGGTGAGGGCTTGGAGGTATTTTGCTCAAATTCGTGTTTGCTATGTTCCGTGCGAGTGGTCACTGTGTGCATCCAGTTCCTTCCTCTTGGCTGAACAAAACCACTCCAAAATGATACCATAGAGCCCCAAATTCTCAAAAGTGTGTCCCATAGGCTCAGGAGAGGGAAAAACAAGTGGAAACATTTTGGAAAGGAGGGAAAATTGGCCAGGAGGAGGTGGCATGACAAAGCCACATTTCAGTCCCTCAGTGTAAATTATCTCTTGATGTTGTGAAGTTTTCAGGGCATATTTTTCAGGCCTCAGAGACAATTAAAAAATATATTTACTTGTATTTCCTCAGGAAAAGTCATGGTCCTTTATGTTCAAACATAATATTTTTTGATGGGCTCCTAATTATTGTGATGTTCAGCCCATCATTGATTTTATGACTGCATGACCCACATTTGTATTGTCATAATCCTACAGAAAATTTTGAAATAAACCAATTTTCACTTGCTTTCTTTTCTATTTCTGGGCTACCAATCTAGGGCCAAGACAGTAAATTTACATAGAGAGTACCATGCAAGGGAATCTATTGAAATTTATGCAAGAAGAATGCCAATCAACACTGCATCCAGTCAAAGTCATCAGCTTTCCACCAGCTTAAATGTAATAGACAAGTTATATTTTGGAATGAACGAACCTGATTATTTGTGAGAGGAAGATTCAGCACAGTGATATCGCTACCTGTATTTTCAGACTTGTGTAATCTGTATAGAAATCCTTGCTCCACCCCTTACCTTGATTTCCTGTTAAAATATTGTGTTTCAGGATGTGCTAGTTATCTGTTTCTATGGGCTAGGTAAAAGTTAGTTATTGCACTAAAATGGCAAGATCTTGTTGAAAAAAGTTTCAAGAGTTTAGACAGGCCAGGCCAGCAGGATGCTGCTCTGGGATGCCTGACTCTGCTCTCTGTAGGCCAATAACACACGAGCAGTATATAATTTGTTTTTTTTCCAAATAAGTGAGGTAACAAGTTGCATAATACTGCGCACACACTCCTGAAGGAGTGTACCTTTAATCATGATCTCTTAAAGGACTAAACAAGCACCTTTTGAATAGCAATTACAAAGAAAAAAATCTTTAGGAGAAGAGAGAGCCCTTTCTATCATGGAAAACTTCCATTTGCCTCCTAATAAGAAACAAATACTTTTCTGGGAATAATTTGTCTGACAAGAAAACATCTTTTCCTGGCTACAAAAAGCTATGCTATAAGCTCCAACGTCTCTCTCTCTTATTCATATATTGCATTCTAGATTACTTGGATTTTGGTTTTGAAGTCACTGTGACTCATTTTCTGTGGGAATGGGATGATCAGAGTTATATTGCTAACTGTGAAGCTAATAGATATTTGCTGTGAAACTTGTGAAGTTTTGAAACATGCTCAACATTGGACACAGGTATGGAAGTTGTAACATGGTATCTGTTATTGTACTCCATTAAAGATTGCAGTAAGGCTTGTGTGATTAAACACTGATACCTAAATTTCTGCAGTTTCATGGCAAACAACCACTATTAAAGTTTTTTTAACTTCCAGTAAAGAGGAAAAAATTTGCATTCCAATGCAGGCCTTTCTATTTAACAATGTCCTTATTTTCTTTTCCTTTAGCTGTAAACAATTTTAATAAGGAAAAACAAACCATCCATTTGACAGGTTTTTATACAGTATTAAAATAAAAACAACTAGGCTTTTGAGTAAAAAAGAAAAAGTTGACTGAGGTGAACGGCATCCTTGAAAACAGAACAAGAAAATCACCCACAAAGTGAAAAGAAAAGGTGTCTTTACCAGCAGACTTTCTCAGATTAGCTCTACCATTTGCTGTGACAATCAAAGGTGTTTTCCTCCTTGGTTGTTTCCCCTGTCCCTCTGTCTGAGGCAGAAGGAAATGTGCACTCACATCTTAATCCCTCCCCAAATCACAGTTCTGTGTTCCAGCTCTGACCCACTTTTATCATCAGGTTAAGCTAAGAAGGCAGGCTAAGATACATATATACGTTTCTTCAACTATCCCTGCTGTATGGGAAGTAACCTCTGGCAAAGGTGCAGGATGAGCAGTTGGAGGTGGTAATATCTTAAACCTTGATAGCAAGAATAGCTAAGGCTTGTCTTTCAGTGTCCTATTGTCAGCCATGTTGCTGGAGAAAGACTAGCACAACATGCAAACCAAGCTACTCAAAGGTTTGTCAAACCCTTTTCAAGATCAGGCTGCTTAAAGGATTGCTTTTTGTCTTTCTGATCAGCAGCTCACAGCGGTGCTGCAGAGCACGTGGCGCTGCTGGAGTAAGGCTCTTTCTAAAAGGAGAGGAGCAACAAAGAGGGCGAAAGGAAAAAAAGTGGGGAATAATAGTCCCACATTTGAAATATTATTTATGTTGGTTCCAGGGCTGGGAGCAATATTATGTGGAGCCTACTTTCTGGCTGGTCAAGATCATGAGGGTGAAGGCCCTGGGGCATTGAATAGTTTTCAGCATCATAGAAGACAGTGGGATTGAGAAAGCTTGCTCCATCCTGCTCTCCCTTCTTCCAGATACTGAAGTTGAGCTCTGGACTGTGATAGCAATAAGTCATACTTATTGTTCTGTTTGCCACTTAGGCTTATTTGCAGACAGGCTACTTGCAAAACCAACAGGATGTTATCACCATCCATGGACTATAGAAATTCGTGTTATTGTTTGGACTAAGTCAGCTTTTCTGCCTAATTTGCTGACCAGCCTAAGCCAGTTTATATTTTAAAGTACACAGCATTTTTGCTGTTTGAGCAATTCTGAACAACTTTGGAAGACAAATCCTTTAAGTATTTGCCTAAATCACATATTTGTGAGGCCAGGGAGTTACAAAAAACTACCCAAGGAGAAAAACATAGGATTTCTTTTTAGAAATGAGATCTTAGGGTATTACTAAAGGCTAGCAAGACCATATCAGGACACTGCAGCTTTGAACTGTAAATTAATTTAAAGAATTTTAGCTGTGATCTGCAAATGATAGCTTTGTGTAAGAATAACATCATATGTAGCCTCCAACTGGTTGGACTGAGGCCTTAATTTTTTTAAGGTAAGTATTTCCTAGTGGGAACATGTATTACCAGAAGTGCGTAAGACACTTGAAACTGCACAGGAACCAACACAGAGAGGGAAAACAGCTATGATCAATAATGGTAACAATCAACACCTTTGGTGTTGCTGGTAACATTGTTGCTACAATAAAAAGATGATAAGAAAAAATGTGAGTCTCAACTCTAATGAAAATACTATCACTGTAATTATCACTTGCATAAAGATCCTGGTCTTATAATGTGACCTTCAAGTACAAAATACAGGCTTCCATATGGAGTCCCCCTGCATTAAGTACAAAGGTGTTTTCCAATACGTTACAATAATTTAATTTGGAAGAAAACTTCCTTTAGCATCTCTTTGGTAAATCACCTTTCAAAACCTGCATCTAAATCATCTAAATATCCCTGCCTCTGTTTGTTTTTTTTTTTTTTTCTTTTTGTGAATAGGGCAAAAGGCTTGAACTTCTTACCTGCAGAACAAAAATATGTCTCTTCTACCCTGAAAAGGGCATTAACACTGTAAATCAGCTGTCCTCTGTCCATTAACCCTTTCCAGAGTTCAAAGACCAGATACGTCAGCAGCTGGCAGCCAATTATTATCCAATGTTGCTTTGAAAAGAATCATCAAATAAATAACAACACTAGTACTATCGCCTTCCTTATCATTTGTACTGAAAATCATTAACAGTTCTACAGTTCTACTATTTCTAATGTCTTTGAAACAACTAGGCACTGTTCTCTTTAACTTAAAAAGAGAAGTTTTACTTTAAGTGTTCATCTAGTAACTCCCACTCCTTCAAAGCAAGGACAGCATAAAGTTGTCCCAGCACTAACCCTTAGATGAGGTGAACCGTCTCTGCTGGCTGAGAACTCTCTCAAATTCAACCTCTTGACACAGAAGGGGCCAATCCCCCACTGTGTTCCTACTCCAACTCATACGAGCAAGGAAGAACACACACCACATAGCTGTTCCTCAGGGAAGTTGTCAAGGAGTAGGTTGCCCTACTCATTCATGAGTCAGGTGATCTGTTGGAAATCCTCTGTTCTTCTCAAGGCCCCCCAACCCTTCCTTTTCATCAGCTGCTTCTTGTCATTACACCTGTTACCTGTGAGAAGGTATGTCTACTTATTAGGAGGCTCAAGGGAAGACAGGTTCTTCCTCCTAATAGCTTGCCTTTTTCTGACAATGGCCACAGATGGAGGGGCTCCTGCCAGGCTCCGAGTTCACCCCAATGGAAGCAGAGTGAGGCTGCTTTCTACTTTCTTTTTCCAAGGCAAGCTATTAACCCTTTTTCGCTTATTCATCTATAATGTTATAGTGCTGAACAAGATAGTAGGGAGCTTGTTTCTCAATATGGTTCTTTTCCATCAACTATTAGGTGCTTTTCAAGCAAATGGTGTCATTACATATGGAAATCTTTCACAAAAAACAAAATTTGATCTAAGATGTAAACAAAGAAAAAGACAACAGGTGAGAGGGGAGGGAATGATCCTCTTAAGTAAGTCAGTCTTGTTAACCAAGATTTATTCCTGTGAATAACAGTCATTCTTTTGTTATGGATGCAGATGTAGTTCTTCCTTGTGGAGAAGGAGAGGGTCATCTGTAAGCCAAAGTGTCGAGCCTCTACTATACGCAGGGTCTTGCCTGTAAAATACAGTCTGTCTGGTTTGTGTTTTCGTTTTCTGTCTGTGAGTCAATATAGCTTCTCTGATTAATAATGGTCCTTATATGTGTCAAACAGTACTCTCTGTAAAGAGTAGTTCCATTGAGTTTTGTCTTAGAGTGTATATTAATTTGCTTACCTGTATTCGTATATTATCTTGTAGTTAGCTCCTTTGTAGCTAGTATTACAAATACTAAATGGATGAATTTTCAAGTATTTGCTTTCACTCTCTCTCTCCCTCTGGTAGCATGTTCTTATTCACAATGTAATAAAGGTAATGGCATAAATCTTGAGGAATTATTTTTACTGAGGGGTTTTTCTGTTTACTTGGTATTTTTAAATGGCTTGGCCACCTGCCTTCAGTTTATACATAGTCATTTTGGCTGATTATTTCATATACTGTACTACATTTAGAAAAATTCCCCTGTAACCATGGTAACTATTTTTGCTTAGACACAGTTGAGAAACTCAACACAGTTGAGTTCATTTTATTTTAGCTGAAAAAAATAAAGAAATGCTCTTGAAAGCTCCTGAAGTCATTTGGGTTATTATTGGCTTTCATTTCAGGTTCAACAGAGAGAGAATTGTTCATTTCTTGTTTTCAATGATTTTTTTTTTCTTTTTTTAAAATGAGTAGGTGTGGGCTGGAAAGGATTTATATAAAAGTTTTCGGAGGTTTTCCATGGGCAGCTTGCCCTCCTGAAGGTAAAAATCTATGTATGATAAGATTTGCTTAACCAGGACCRGCACTGCAACATTCTTGTCTTCTCTATCACACTAGAGAGAATGTGGCCCCCTGCAATCCAATTTCCCTTATACCCTGTGCTGGTTTGACCCAAAATCTTTGGAAGCCAGATGGGATTGGGTTGTAATAACACGCAGAAGAGCCAAGAGGGCCAGAGGGAGGAGAAGTACTAGTCCCACTTACCTGTCCATTTAGCTTTATGGAGACTTCAAAGAATATTTCCTGATGTCGAGTTGTGCAAAGTGTTTTCTAGGACAGGCATATCCAGAAAGCAGTCCTGAAAAGAATTTCTTGGCAGATGTCTCTGTGCTGTTGATACTGTGGTAGCTCAGCCATCCTAGTCATCAGAGAGAGAATAGGAAACACCCATTTCCTTCTGAAACTATTGATTTAGCATGCAGCCAGGAACTGGCATGATCTCATTCTGGTCCAAAGTTCAGAAAAACTCTGGGAAGAGAGAGAAAACTGAACCCTGAAGATCACCTTTGTTGCAGGAGAGTAAAAACTGTTCCCTRGTGACATCCTCTGGAGACCTGTGTGTGTGTCCATCGCTCTAGCTCTCATTCAGGACAAAGCTTAGGACTCCAAGGTGCAGCTCACAATCACAAAATTTTATTTTCCTGTGATTCAGAAGTCACAGGGCAAGCTAATCCACATCCAGCTGACCACAGCCTGCCAGCTAGGATGGGAACTAGAACAAAGTAATCTGAAATACTCCTGGCTGGTGGTGAGCCCAGTGCATGGGACCTGACAGTCTCCCCCATCAGAGCTGTCAGGCTTGAGTTCCTATGGGTTTCTCCTCAGTAATTATGTGATACAATGTTGGTATCATTATCATAATTAGCTGAATAACATTTGGGAAATCTGTCAATATTTCTTGCTTACCAGTTGACAGAGCACGTGTAGTGATTTGACTGCTTCTGCAGATGGTTGTATAGCACATTTTACAAATGTTCTGGTTTGTTGGGAATCTTTTGTCTGTCAGAGCATTATTTATTCAGTCAGTCTTTTCAGTGTTCAAATGAATCTAATTATTATTCCAAGAGTTAATGACAATATCTGTTCCTTGCTGTCTGTTGTAAAGGACAGTGCTGCGTATCAACCTCCGTGATGCAATGTTGAGCTTTTTATATCAATAGGAGTTTTACTGTAGAGAAAAATGCACTCCCCTGCAGAAAGATGATGTCTCAAGACAGCTTGAGGCTAGTTTTTCCCCATGCTGTGGTTAGCAGTGACCAGTTGCGGCCTCTAATCTGTAGTCCCTAATTTCTGCTATTGTCTCATTGCCTGTAAGCACCGACAGCCTAAAAGAAGTCCTCCCTCTGCTTTCTCACCTTTGTATACTTCAAATAGCTGCTGCATTGCAAAGGGGGGTGAGGGGGGTGGGGAAATCAACAACTCTTCACTCAGTTGTGACTTCTTTGCTTCTGCTGAGTGACAAGTGATTGATTTGCTTCATCTCCCACTCAAAGGCAGGCACAGATTTTCTATTCATATTGTACAAAGGGAAAAGAAGAGTGAAAAGTGTTACATGAGAAGCAAATCTGAGAGCAGATRTCAATCTGCGTAGTTCATCACTCAGATTGGCTGCTGCTTTAATGAGGATGTCTAAGGAGCTACCAGGGAATGCAACCCATACAGTTAGCTACACAGCTTTGTCACCAGGTGTCTATTTTATCAGTGCTGAAATGTGTATTCATGCTCTTTTATCAAAGACTATAACTCCATTGAAAGGATTCATAGGTCAATGTATATTGGTTATTGGATTCCCTCCACTCATTAGCTCAGAAGGACCAGGTAATTGTCAACACACTTAAGAGAACAGAACATGTTCCTGAAAGTGGAGAGGCATTACAACAATTTCTCTTTATTAAAAAGTACAGGTTGAAGATGAAAACAATATTACATCTATTGCATGTGCTATATATTGTGCTTTTTGGAAGCTATGTTTTCTTTATTTTAATAACATACTACATGTTTTTTTTTGTATTATCTTTTAATCAAACAGTTGAGTAAAGTGTTGCTATTAGGAATATACAGAAGAACAACTAGGGAGGATTTTTGACTGGATCTAAAAAGAAAAATATCATAACAGATTGGAGTACTGCTTAGTAAGTTTATTATTGTACTTTATCAGAGTCTGATGTTGCCCATAAAACTAACAGCAACTTTCGGTACCTATTTTTAATATTCTAACACTGTCTGACTCTAAAATGTTGTGTTTTTTTAAAAAATGAGAGGTTAAATCTTGATATCTGGTAATACAGTTCTAGGTATTAGGACAGAAAATAAACAAAAAGATAAAACAGTAGCATAACCAAAGAAAAGCATATTTTTATATGCTGAAAAAATCACAAGGGACTGACAGAAGTCCGATCTCCTAGATACTGGGAGATTGTATTGATTTTCATTAGGATTCTAAAGAGTCAATATATAATTTTCTGGGAAGTGCAACTTTCCAAAACAAAACAGTGTAATTTTGTTAGAGATGATTGGACTATTCATAATTATGTAGASTGAATCATTTACTGGAATATTTTTAGAATTATCTTAAATTGTTTGTAAACACAGTGCAACTGGAGAAAGTTTCAAGCATACTACATTTAGGCTAAGATTTTTCTTGTGTGGTGTTCCTATGACTTTCGCACAATTACTCAATACTGTATTTGTATGGCTATAGCTATTGACAGTGCCAACATTTTAAGCAGGGTGTGCTCATGCTGCAGGGCAACAGCTCTTGTGCCAGGGAGCTTGGGGCGTAAGCGTGTAGTGAGACAAGAGGTGCAAGCTGTTTGTGGTTTGCATGATGTTTGTGATGTTTCCCACCGTTGCTGGCACAGTGGTGACTGAACCAGAGAGTTAGTCTTTAACATACATGTGTGCAACAAGGAATGGTCACTAAACGCACTGTCCTGTCATTCTCTTGCATTTTCTATTCCATAAGCAAAGACACAAATCTTGTTCCCTTCCCTTCTTGCCAGTATTCTCTCATCTCTTCTGAGCTGCCTGTCTCCCATTGTCAAGTTGTCTGTGCTCTCCTGAACAGGGTCTGAGTATGCTGTTAATAATGTACCAAGGGGTATGTTAGAGGCCATCCACTGCTCAGGAACTGATTATCAGCATGGTCTTTCTGATGGCAGCCCCCCCCTCTTGGGCCTGGCTGGGTTAAGCTCCTACTGCACATGATAAGTAGGGTCAAYGATGTCCTGGTCCTGTTCCCTGAATGTGCCATGGGGCAAGGGGTTGCCCGTGATAACAATCCTTGCAGCTGCCCGATTGCTCTGTGGAGCCCTGTGTAGCCTTGTGCTGTGCAGAACTTTCTTTAGTTGCTTGAAAAAAGGCTGCTTTTTTCTCCTGCCTTTTAACAGCCTGACATTTTCTGTGGATTGGGCAGAGAAAACAACGTATTAGCAAACAGTTTTAAGTATGCTCCAAAGAATCCCTTCCAGCCCCTCCCCTAGCAAAAAGCAGCAGTGAAGTGAAAGCACACATTTTATTTGAAGAGCTCAGTGAATAGCTTCTTGCATTATTCAGTTATCTCTGCAGGYTGTAAAAGTCAAGTGGTACAGACTGAAGGTAAGAATGATGGGAATACAAGCCTAGTGCTTGCAAGACAGTTTTGTTTCCTTTTTTGGCCATGGGCTTCATCACTCCATCTTCCTACCTTCAGTTTCTCATTGCTTCCAGTCTTTGGAAGGATATTGTGCGGATAAATACTCTGCAATATTTTGAGTGCCTAAGCTGGAAAGGAAAATTCAACACCATAAGTGTTAATGCCTGAAGGACACTATTATTTACTTCTGATTATTTGGGTTTTTTTATAATCATCATATTGATATAAATGGTGCTGAGATTTCTAAGAGGGTGGAAAAGAATCCCATAGCCATTCAACAGTAATCTACCAGTCATTGGGACTGCTTTTCAAATGTTACACTTTAGRTGTTTGGGTAGGTTTTTTGGGATTTGTCTTGTTCAATGGCAGTGGAAACCAGTCTTTCAGGACCTGACTGAAAAGTTTGTTAATTCAACAGGACTAATTATTTTGTCTTCAGCGGTCACTGAAACAGGCCTTTGGGAAGAGATGTCAGGTTTTAACAAGTGTTAGTAATGAACACTAACTGGTTGTCTCAGTCTGTGCTAATAAGCCTTGGTGGCCAAAATGCTGCCTCTGACCTCTTCTGCTCATCTCAGGTAGGCTGATAGTAGCCCAGAGGATGGTACAGCGTGGATAACAAATACCTGCTGGCATTGTCCTGACCCTGCACCTGTAGGAGCAGCTGCTGAGCCACAGGGAGGACAAGATAAATGAAATAAAACTTGGCTGGAATCAGCTGCTCATAGCTACTTACTGCCTTTGGCTCTTCTCTTATTTCTCTTGAAAATTCAGTGGTTTTTCATCCTGTGGCCCACAGAGCCCCTCAGAGGAAGCATCCCTGGAGCACTGCTAATGAGTCAGGGAAAAGCAATTAAGGAAAGAGTCTATTGGCATTGCCTGTGTGAGCTCCTGGCACTTGCTAAGTGGTGGCCTCCAGTTGATGGGAAAAATGTAAGGTGTCCACAAATCAATAGATGTTGGAAATGCTTTGTAAATCACTGGCAAAGCTTTCCCAGGTCAGAGCTGTGTCAGGTCCTCTTTCTGATGAAGCAGAGCATTATTTTTTTTGTATTCTACAAAATTGTTTCCACCATAAGAGAAAGCCCCTGACAACGCTCAGAGTCACAACAGGGAGTCAGCTACCAGCTTGCTGTGCGCTTGAAGAGTGTTCCCAAACGAGGAACTGTTTTTGCCCCTTTGATGGAGGCATGTATGGATATGTTTTTTTGGTTAAGGTGACACACAAAAAAGCTATATGTTTAGACACTAGTTCTGTACTAGTGGAGTAGTGGCTGGATCCCATTTAATTCAGTGTGCTCAGGACCTGGTCTTTATTTGACTTCACGCTGTAACAGCTGGGAAGATAAAACTACTTCTCTGGTGGTGCATGTATTTTATAAATACTTAATATTGAAAACAATTCCATTCTCATTAGCAAGAATAAGGGAAATAATGTGTGGATACATCAAATATGGTCTTCTTTTTGAGAAGTATCTTATCTGAGTGCCAATTTAAATTTTATCTACTTTGTAAAGTACTGCTGAAAGGCAGCAGATTTAACAGTTTAACATTATGTGTATAATAAAGTGGAGAGTATCTTCATGTTGGTTTTGGATAGCTGTCCATCTAACAACTTTAAAAAATCACTGTTTGATGTGACTACAGACTTGATCACAAGGAATACGGGTTGCAGAAGTTAGTAAGGTCAGATACATTCTGCTTGGGTCATGACAGTGCGTATTTGTTTCAGAAGTTCTATGTTCAAAACATGGAGAAGTAATCCCTGACAATTCCCATCAGTGTCAGGTTTGACGTTGCCTCTAAAAAAATTCTGCTGTCCACAGCTTTGTGTTGGACCTTCCTTCCTGAGTGATAAGCTATGGAATTTCCTCTGAAAAATATCTCCCATTCCTGCAAACACATATTTCCAGAAAAGAACTCACCAAGCTTTCATATTTCAACATCAGAAAAAATATTGCTCTGCCTCTGAAATTCCTACTTGGTTAAGTTTTAGTTGGGATATGTTGTGAGGGCTGTAATTTCAGCAGGAACTGACTAGACCAGGGCCTATGAGACAGCAGTGCAGCTAAGCTGGGGCAAAGAAAAATGTTAAGGACTGTTTGCAGTTCTTAAACCTTCCTAAAGAAATATGAGAATGTGAAAAGGCTGGGTTTTTGTCTTACAGAATTTTTTTTTACACTCAAAGGATAACATAGACACTTCCAGATGAAACAACCTGTCCCCTTTTAAACAATGTCTCATGCTGATATTTCAAGAGGAAAAATAATACCTTATTTTATATATTTACAATGATGAGGCTAGGAAAGGATTATTTTCTTCTAATTAAAACATGTGCATTATCATTGGGTATATCATAAACTGATATCTCTTATACACTTTTATTAAGTAAAATAAATAACTAGTGATGAACACTTGATTTTAATGTAAAAAGTTTTTAGAGAGTGACATGAGTTCTAATACACAGACTTTGGCCAGATACTCTGTGCTGCAGGTCTGACTTATTATGCTTGACCTTTTGATGAGTTGTGTTCAGATAAATGGGATATCACAATTATCTTGCTCATAAGTAGTCTATGAATCTAGGAACTGGTAAACATCCATATTATATTAATTGGAGTACCTTCATCTCTGCAAATAGATGTCTTCAGTCCTTCCTAAGAATAATCCAGTGAAATACCATGCTCAGGTATACATTTAGTCACAAAAATGTTTGTTTCTTTCTAACCTCTTCATATCTTATTCTTCCCTGTAGGAAAACTGAGTCTGATTAGAGCAAAAAATTTGACAGCCAGGATGAAAGAAGTATTTCTAGGGCCTTCACAAACTTGCTTAAGGACTAAACTTCAGGATTTTTCAGTTCTTTGACTGTTCTTAAATTTTAGTATTGGGTGCAGGGCCTCACATGAAGAACAGGGCAATTTTTTTTCTTCTATGTAGTGAAACAGTTTTTTATTTACTCTTGACCTAAGTTTTAGTTAAAGTGCTACCTTGTACTCATACAAAGTTTGCTAAGATTGTTGCACAGACAATATTGCAGGCAGAGAACATGTTTTTATTATACTAATGTGCACATACACAAAAGATATTTCCCTCAGGTTAGTCTCAGCAAAAATAAGTTTTTACAGAAGCGCTCTCCAAAGCTTTTGCTTAACAAAAAATTTGTTGGGAAAAATAAAATGGATTCCTGTGATAAAGAAAGATCAGATTTTAAATGGCAGAAATCTTAGGCATTATATAAGAATTTCAGACTAATATATACACGGAAGTTAAAACTGTTACAGATTTTTGTCAGTGTGATCACAGAGCCAGTGACTTGTTGAGCCACACTTTCTCCAGATTAACTCTGAGATCASGAATTTGTGAGAGACTTTTAAACTCTGCCCCGAATTGAACCTGCTGACAAATGACAAAGATCTGCTTTCTGYACATTGCACATCTTGAAAAGAGGTTTTGGTGATGAAAGCTGGTGTGTCAATCCATGAATTAATAGGACAAATTGAATAGTAAAGAAAAGAAGTCCTTACTGCCAGCTACACATCTCAGCTTTGTCTCAGGTATCCTGAGTGCCTTCAAATGGGACCTCACTTGTACTCAGAGCTGCAAACAAAACTGTGTCTTAATGTATGTCATGTACTTCTGGATTGGGCTGCAGCTAACTCCCGGATGGATTCAGAGCTCAGCTGAAATGGATCTCAACTCAAAGGGTCTGGATGCATTTGAGGAGCCAAGATTGCCCTGGCTGGCTGGATTTGGACCTCTGTGTGATCTGCACAACTTTTGTAATAGCAGCTCTGGCACCTGTGCCACATTTGGAAACAGCAAGGCAACAGTGGGTCTTAAAGAATCTGCAAATCTTTGTTTTTCTCAGACATCCTGCCTCCAATCACTTGGCGGAGGTGGAGGGAGAAAGCATTACTTTTCTGAAATATGTTCCAGCAGATGTATTGGGGAATAATGTTAGTCATACAGCAGGCATTTTGGAACTACAGGCACAGAGAACATATAAGGCCTTTTTGCTTTCCAACCCCCTCTCTAAAAGTACTTTTACTGGATTTTTCTACTCTGGACTTATTGTGTGCGTTATGCAGACCTTAGCCTGCATTTGATGTCTTCTGACAGAAGAAAAATGATCAATGTCAAAAATGAACAATGACAACTTCTTCTGTGGAGTTGACTTACAGTAGTGTCACACTTCTTTTCTGTGAGCCTGGCCCTTTTCAATGCAAATGCTCTATTTTTTTTTTGTTCGTGTGCATGCATATATACACACACATTACAAAAAACGGTTTTAGAGTAACCTTCAAATACTAGCAACCACATTGCATATCAGCGCCCTTGGAGCAGGAGGCAGAAGTGGCTGATGCGCTARGGCAAATAAAATGCTGTGAACTAGGACAGCCTTTTCCAGCAAGCAGGAAAGGGAACAATGTTGTTCTTGCTCCTCCCCAGCCCAGTGTGGGATGTTCCTCCAAACCGTTCCCCTTGCGCTGGTCTGTGTGCTGTTAGGCAGAGGAGAGTGTTGACTGACTCAGCAGTGAACACGTTGCCTGTCTCTCCTCCAGATGACATCTGGGACTCTTTTCTTGCGCCTTGGGAGAGTGAAAGGCAAGGGATGAAGGGAGAAGCAGCGGCACCCAGCTCAAGTGAGCACGTTGCTAAAATGGCGGCAGCTTTGGCCCAGTAGTGCCAAGAATGAAGGCATCCGTGCTGAAGAGGGTCTCACAGCAACTTCTCCTCACAAGAGGAGAAGCACACAAAAGTGCTCGGGGCTGCTTATGTGGAAAGAAGAAAAGAGGGGGCACTAGAGGGTGGAGAGAGAACGAGCAGCAGGATTCGCATGTCTTGTGGGAGAACTGGTGAAGAAGGGCAGGCAGGAGTTTGAATGTGTCAGCAGAAGAGAGACGTGGGCCCTCCCATCTTAGCTTGTTCCCATCTTTCTCCAATTTCAGTCACTGATGATTTTCTGCACCTAGACACCACAAGATGACTATTTAATCACATTTTTGGTATGATTACCTCTCTTATTTGTGTTTGGAGTGATTAATTTATATTTACAATAACATTTGCTGCAGCCTCTACTCTAGGATGTTCACACACAGACAGGCTTTAAATAATAACTTTAAGTCCTTAGTGACATGACAGTACAATGCTCTGAGAAGAACTTTACAGTCACAGATGGTGCTGAGGAAATATTTCACAATGAATAATTTATCCAGCAGACAAATGTAATGTTCCCAGCTAGTTCATGAACAGATCATGAAGTTATTTGTTATTCAAGATTATCCATGATTTTTTTTTCTGCAAATGGTCCTCTGCATCTGGTACTTTACCAGTTTCTTCCCGTAATTGTGATATACATTTTTTGCTCCATTGGGAGTTTTATAACATACTAACTTCTCTTTCTGTTCTCAGTCAGTTGGGTGGGGTATTTACTGCCTTGAAATATACTGTGTTGAGAACCTGCCTACATGATACGGCCAGTTCAGAGGAAGATTAGATGAGGAAAGGAAAGGAAAACCACAATACAAATGATAAGACTACTTCCTAAAATTGGTTAGGTAAGCATGATTTTTAAAACAGATTTTGTTTTCTTAATGCACTATGTAAGAAAAATCTGTAGCCCCGCTCTTTTCAAAATGAGAAGCATTGTTGAACCAGATCATTATTTATTACAACAGATTATCTCAGTTTCCAGAAAATGACTTGATAGGCTCAAAGTAATGCTATACATGTCTGGCTTCATAAGGGAAATCTATTCAGAGTAAAAGACTTATTTCAAAGTGAGGCTCCCAGGGGGACGGTATGTATTCTAAGAGAAATATTCTATTTCATTGACTACAATAGTAGTAATCTGTTAACCTCTGAGGCAGCACAGCAGCGGAATCTCATAAATAAAGCTGCAAAAATTGATGAAAACATAAAATAATAAAAGCCTCACAGCCACTGCTGAAAAGCTTGTTCAGGAAACAGAAAGCTCTTTTTGAGGTATGTGAAGAGGCAGATAATGAAGCTTGAGTTTTTGTATAAATACAGCTTAAAACCATGCATTGAAAAGGAATTGGTGAACGCTATAAACCACCATACCCTGAATGACACCTGGTACTATGCTTTAGTAATCCATGGCAGCTTCAGTCTGCCTCAGTCACAGAATCTGTCAGATCCCTCAGCAAGACCAAAGTATATACTTTTGCAGTGGCTTGTTGTCTCTGTAAGGTTTGGCTGGGACAGAGTTAATTTTCTTTATAGTACCTATATGGGGCTGTGTTTTGGATTTGTGCTGGAAACAGTGTTGATAATACAGGGATGTTTTTGTTATTGCTGAGCAGTGCTTACACAGAGTCAAGGCCTTTTCTGCTCCTCACACCACYCCACCAGCGAGCAGGCTGGGGGTGCGCAAGAAGCTGGGAGGGGACACAGCCGGGACAGCTGATTCCAACTGACCAAAGGGATATCCCACACCATACAATGTCATGCTCAGCATATAAGACTGGGGGAAGAAGAAGGAAGAGGGGGACATTCAGAGTGATGTCGTTCATCTTCCCAAGTCACCGTTACGCGTGATGGAGCCCTGCTTCCCTGGAGATGGCTGAACACCTGCCTGCTGATGGGAAGGAGTGAATTAATTCCTTGTTTCGCTTTGTTTGTGTGCGCGGCTTTTGCTTTCCCTATTAAACTGTCTTTACTCTCAGCCCACAGTTTTCTCACTTTTACCCTTCCGATTCTCTCCCTCACTCCACTGGGAAGGTGTGAGTGAGTGGCTGGGTGGGGCTTAGTTGCTGGCTGGGGTTAAATCGTGACAAGTTATCTCACTCTTATTTGGATGGTGTCTCTGATGAACCCTCTGTTCCATCATGCAAATCCATGGGAATATGTTGCTACTCTATACCTGGTTGAGCTGGTTTGTTTAAGATTTTAATCTTAGCTACTTAGCTTCAAGTGCTAGCTAGCCCACTTTCTTGGTTAGGGAACTTAGATGTTGCCCTTCTGCCATAGTTCTCTTAGTTCCTCTGTGTGCCAAAGAATGGAGATATTCTTGAACCATTTGACTGGGGTTAGAGGGGCTCTGCTTCACAACACTGTGGAGGTAGAGCCAAGAAAGTCCTTGTGTCTCATGGATATGAGAGTCTTCTGGGTACTTCTGCAGCCAAATAAGCTGTGCAATAAAAGAATGTTCCTTGAAGTCAATGTTTCTCACAGAGGATTTGTTCCAACTGTGTCTATTCACTGGGATCAAACTGAGCCCTCCTACCTGATGCCAGAATGAGAGTGAGGTGTTTGGTTGTGGCAGTGAGAATCTCCCAGCTATTTTCCACTGCTTCAGCTGCTGTACCCAGCTAGGAACAAGCTCTGTGAGCTGGGGAAAATCCCAGCCAAGTGGTGAAAGCATCAACATATGCATTCATATACAGAATGCAAAGGAAGCTGTTTAAAAGGAGAAACATGTAAACCTCCCAATGGACAGTAGTTGTACCTCGCACATTGTTTTCTCAATTGGTTCCCAGCAAAGCCTTTAATAAAGTAGCCAATGACTGTCTCTTCTAGCCACATTACAGGTAAGAAAGATTATCATTTGAAACCTCTTCTGCAGAGAACATCTCCAAAGTAAACTAATTAATTTTAGTAATGTTTGGACTACATGAATAGAAAATAAATAAGAGCAACAAAGTTTTGTTAGAAATAGGTATTTTTAAAATGTACTCCATTTCAAAACATCTGGGTCTGGGGAGGGTGTATCTCTTGGCAAGTGTTTTGAAAAAAGTTTCATTTCCCCCCCAGATTTTTGGAAGAAAAAGCCCCAAACTCTCATGCAAAAGGTCTGGTCTACCTGCTTCTTTGTACTTCAGAATGTGAGTTTGTGGGCTAGATTTATTAAAAACAATTCTAGGGCAAGAATTCCCAGGTGGGTTGGAATTGATATTAAGGTAGAAGACAACAGTGCTGAGTACAAAATGGTCATAAATGAGGTAGAGCAGAAATGATAGAGGACAACAAAAGAAAATGGCAGTTCTAATTTGGGGGCATGAACACTTGTGTTTTCCATTAGGGAGTTCATTTATGATTTCTTACAAAACTGCTGAGCTCTGGTCTGTTTGGAAGCCCAGTGTGCAACAACCAAAAACAGATTAGGAAGAGACTGGCATTTCATCACTGGTATGCCACAGGACACAACTGTATAGAAAAGGTAATAACCCTGTAGACTTTGGCAATTTAAGCTGATTCCACTCTCTCTGGCTGAGCAACATCATGTGTGTACACATCTGGACATACATCTGCACACCAGGATTGCATCTAACCTAGTTGTAGCCCTGTAGCTTGGTAAACATGGTGCTGCTATCATTAGTAAAAAGGCAGCAGGCTTCAAGCTAACCCTGCAAGGTCACAGAACTTGTCAGGTTTTGTCTGAACTTGGACTGCCTGGAGGTTTGCTTGAGCTTGTTTACTGTAACTGCAATTTTTTTCTAATGGTCAGGTGGTTATTGCCTGATTTTTTTACTCTTGCTTATAATCATGTGATATAACCATAATTTTTATATAGCTAGTAACAAGTAGTATTCTGTGTAGAATGAAATATTTATGTCCATAACATGATGATAGTATATAGAGGAGTATAGGTATGGTGAGACAGCAAATGCCTTGCAAGTGGGGACACAGTGGAAAGAGCCTTTGTGTGGTGTGAAGTGATGGGGTGATTACCAAGGAAGCAAAGCAGGGGAGTGGCAAGTCCAGGCTTCTTTTCTCTTTTTCTGTAATAATTAGATCTAGACTAATAATTCTTTGAGTCAGTTATTCGGCTGGTAAGATTTAAATTACACAAACCATAAATTTTTGACTTGGTGTTTCCTTTTTGCCCATGACAATAATTTGAGTGTAGCAAAGTAGCTATATCATTTTTAATTGAGCTCTCCACTTATGGCTCACACCAATTACAAGCCCACTACTTTCTCAGCAGGGCTGAGTCTAGGCTCGTTAGCTCTGCTGCCCCACTTCACTCCTTTCCTGACAGGATTTTCAGGCTGCTATGACTTGGGCACGTTGCAGGGGTGTAGGGTAGGAAGTGGGGGACAGGAAGGTGCTGGGGTGACATGGTGAGCTGGTGGTAGGCATGAGCCTGCCTGGGATCCTTGCAGATATGGAGGTTGAGGTTTTGACCTTTCCCATGCCAAAAGTGCAGACCTCCCTTTTTGGTAAGCACATGGCTGACTCCAAATTTGAGTTGGGGTGGGGTGGGGCAGCAGGTGAGGGTGGTGTGGGTGACAGGGTCGTTTGAGCTTGAACATCTGTCCCTGTATTAGCATGATAGTGAAGATGTAATATACGGGCCCATTCTGCCAGTCCTACCCAGAACATGTGGTGGACTGAGTTACCAGAAACAACTTTAAAAGACTGAGTTAATTGGCATTGGATTAAGGGATAGGTGTCTTTATTTTGAGCAATGCTGGTGAGAACACATCATTGCAACTGCAAATGTGTAAAAGAGTAACTTGGACCAAGAGGCTGCTCCCAGAAAGGCTAAGCAAAATTCCTCCTAACTGCTGTGGGTACACAGTTAAGCTCAATAGCCTAGCAGATGTTGATATGCTATTAACTATTTCTAGATGCATGTACACATCATGATTGTATTCCTAACAGGAATTCTTTAGGAACTACTTTACATATAAAAGTGGTTCACATATTTACTGGGTGCCATGAAATAGCTCAGCGTACTTTGGCCACATAAGCACAAAACCCCCAGTATCATTGTGAGAAAACTAGCTCTCATAAGTGGACAGATGTTCGGAGAAAACAATGAAATTCTGCAGTTTGCCTGCTGGTCAACTTACAAATGAGAAGCTTTGCCATCATTTATCTTCTCAAACACTCTTGTATAATGGGGAAGAAAATAGCTTTACAGACCTGTGAAGTGTAATCAGAGCATGGTAATAGAGATAGGTCAATGTACATAGAAGCTCCCATATTCACTTGCTATATACAAAACGTGAAATTGAATCTATATTTCGATAATTGCTCTAGATTATGTGTTATGAAGAATTGATAAATAAGTAAAAGAAATGCAAGTCAGACACAAAAATACCATTACCTGAGCTTTATATTTGAGTTTATAAAGCTTGCTAGATTTATTGTGGAAAGTGCTGGAATAGAGGATGCCTGGGTGTAAATGAACTGGTGATTTTTCTACAAAGGAGACCAATGGATTTGTGACATGAAGTAGTCTTTTTCAGTGCTTTTGCAGTGAATCTTCTCAGTTAAGAGAAGATTCTTTTCACTTCTATTGTCTTAGAAGAAAAATCTGACAATTGACTATTTCTCTTTGCTCTTATTAAAACATTTAACTTAAAAAAAACAGCAATATTTTTGTCTTTATCAAATTGGGATATCAATCTTCACAATTTTCAGATCATTTACAGCCAATTTCATTTAAATATACTCTTTGGGATTTTTTTCTTTCGCTCTGCAGCCACGATTCCAAATGTGCATGGATGTTCCCAGGTAACTTTAACATTTTTGGAACACATCAGAACTTCAATACCAGCATTATGGTTAGGATCACTGATCTTGGGCAATTGCATGTTCACCTTCTTGAAGCGATGGTACCACATGTGCCATTTCTGAGCAGCCAAGCCCCCTCATCCCATCTTGCCTTTCAATATGCAAGAGACCTTGACTGTTCACCTCTCCTGCAGCATGTAGGAGGGACACGCTTCTCCTGACCTCTGCAAACAACACATTTATGTGCCTGGCTATGAGAACTGATTGTTGTTATCACTATCTTTCACTATCTTCAGAGTGTTTAGATAGGTGGCAGATTTATCTATCACACATAAGCCCACAAGCATCAACAACTAAGCAGGTAAGTGAATTGAACAAAAACTGAGCCTTTGAAATACCTGCACGTCATAACTTAACTAAATCCACAGGTGAAACTTTGGCTTTCAATGAGGTTTCAATATCTGACAGCTCTCCTTTTGGGAGAATCACTGCTTCTAGTGGCCTCCAGGCAGCCATCTGTCTCACGCATACAGCAGTATCTTGCTTGGCCTGATCCTCCTCTCTCCTTGGTGTGTCTCCCCACCAGAATGAAGGATCCTGGCCAGTCTCTGGCATATTTGCCCAGATAGCACATGTACTGTCTGGGAATCCTGGATATGTGTCTAATCTATATTGCTTACATGGGACAAAGCCTTTTTCTCTTTGCCTTCACTCTGGGTTTTACCTATGCCAGTGAGATCAAGATGGTACAGCGAAGTAGTACATGCTGCAATTTTGCGCCTTAATTTTGCTAAGTGCACATAGATTTTGTCATGAGGCGGTATAGTGCAGGGGTTACTGGGCTCTGCATCCTGAGGCCTCATCCCCAGAGGCAGAAGGAGTTTGACAGAAGAGCAAAGTGAGGAATATGTACATCCTTTATGGTGAGCCAGGACCCCCTCTGGCAAAGGACAAATCTTTACCAGGGTCCTATTTTCAACAATAAGTGCTCAGTGCTTTCTGAAGGCAGGTGTTTCTACAGTGCATCAAACTGGGCAAGGCAAAATTAAAAGAAAGACAAGCTGCTTTCACAGTCTTACCCGGCCATGGTTCAGCACATCTTCTGAACAGGGTTTGGACAATCTTCAGTGTTATGATTTCTGAGTTAGTAGTTTCGTTTCCATTTGCACTGTACAATTGCTCGTAAAGGGATGAGAGCAGTGGATTTGTTTTATGGCATCCATTTCTCCAGCTGGACTATGAACAGACTGATGACACTATAAAGCCCCAGTGGCTTTACAGCATTTGCATGTGACCACCAGATTGGGTTATAGAAAGAATCAGGTTTGGCCTGATGGTCAGCTCTGTTTTTTTCAGAAGAGGCACTGCTTCTCACCTAGACAACACATTAACTTTGCAGAGTTTGGTATGTGCCACTTCTATCKATTGTATTTTGGCAATGGTTTTGAACAACCATTCTGAACCAAGAACTTGTTTTGTTGTTATACAAACAAAGAAGGTAATTCTGATTCTGTTGCACCCCAACAGCTTGCAGCTGAAATAGCAAAYGAGGTAACAGATGGAGACCAGATAGTTGTGGGTGTACAAGGAAGCAATGAAACAATGTTAGTTAGCATGATAAATAGCCTAATCATTAAAGGGTTTTTGTGTGGAAATAACAGAAAAAGGGGGTTTGAAGAAGGTTAATGAGTTAATTTTATCATCTATTTATAGAAGTTTCTCCTRAGTATGTGCAGCAGTGTTGGAGAAAGCACAAAGGGCTCCTGAAAACATAGCAAGTGGCAAGTAGTGGGTGACATTTTTGGCACTTGAGTAGAAATGAGAATAGAGCTGGCCTTGTGATATTAAACAGGAGATGGCTAAGGGACTAACTAACCAAAAAGGGACTTGCACACAAAGCAGAAACACAATTCATGTGACAAAAAAGAAGGAATAATGGAGAGATGCAAAGAGAGGAAAGGCACAGTCAAGGCAACTGACCATCACAACAGCGTTCAGAGTAGACATGAGCAAGGCAAAGGTGTGTCTGTCAAGGTCAGAGAAAAGGTTGATGCAGTACTGGAAAAGCAATTAGTATCAGTTATCCACCTGAACCAGTTATATCTGTATGGGTGGAGAGAAAAGACCTGCAGAAATAAGATGCAAGGCTTATGGATATCTGGGAAATGAGAGAGGCATGGAGGGAGGTCTGAGTCAAGGAAGACACGGTTTATGGACAAGCAGGACTGTAGCATTGTCCTGAAGCATCAGGGTGGATAGAAAAGATATTAAAGGCTGTCCCTCAGCCACATGCTCTTTGAACTGGCAGCCAGGTATCTATGAAAAGTGTCAGAGAGGCAGACCAGGATTTCAGTCTGCACTGAAGGGAATGAGTGAGGAGCAGAGAGGTAGCTCTGTGAGCTGTCTGTGCTTGAGATGAGACTGTTTCTGAGATGAGTGCAGGGGAGAGAAGGGTGGCAGGGACAGAACTSCCACAGAAAGCTGAAAAGAGGTGAAGAGGAGCCTCTGAATAACATGTCACAGGAGCAACTGGGGATGCGGGAGGAAAACCAGAGGARAACAGAATATTGGGCGCTAAAGAAAAATAGGATCCCAGAGAAGCTCGGCTGCTGTTGTTGCAGACAGACGACAACTCAACGTAAAAGAAGACAGTGTACTCATGGAAACAGAAGTCATTAGAGCTCTTCTATTGATACCAGTTATACCTGAGTACAGTGGAAAAAAGTTTGCTTTGCAGCAAGCCTGAAGTTATTCCATTACATTCCTTGATGTGTCAAAATTAACACTGAGACTGGGTGCTTTATAGGTATGTGACAAACTTGTCAGTAATTTAGAAGTAGTAACCTATTATTTTTGAAGTAGAAAGTAAATTACTGACTTCCTTACAACTCTTAATTTCCATCTCTGGTTTTGTAGGACACTTCCCACATTTCCCAATTTTATGCAGCAATTTAGGTGGGATTATAATTTTTGTTTCTGACTCTACAATGTTCATCTACATTAAATATTCATCACAGAACAGCAATTAAAGTGAATAATCCCCCCAGAAAATGTTTATAAATATTTTAAATACTCAGAACTTGATTAAGAAAGTTATGGGATTAAAGGATTGAAATCAAGTTTTAGAATGGTCAAAAGGTAAAATTGTAGGAATAAAATCATCGTAAGCTTTTATAGTGGTAAGGCCAGGAGAAGAAAAGACTGCTAAAAATAGAGAAGAAAGACTAACTAAAAATAAAATGTCAGGTTAATATAGAAATTACACCTGTTTATTTAACTTCTAATTTGTGTTATTTATTGGCAGACTATATTTGCCTACTTAGACATGTCTTGCTTGTGAGAGTAGTATTGTCAATGAGAATAATACCATTGTCTTCAGTTAATTTTACATTAAGGTCCATTAAAAAAAATATTTAGAATGTTGGGTAAATTGCATCCCTTTAAGATCAAAGCCCCATGTTTCTACATTTGATGTGACACCCCGATGCACAAGGCTGGCCTGAGCTACAGCCATGTAGCTTGTGCTAGAAATTAGTGAAGTGATGCTGTCTGACTTACCCCAGTGCTGAAAAAGTTTATGAAAAACCTTTTGCAGTTAGAAACCATGGTTATATTTTGATTAAATAGGGAGGTATGCATGCAAGGATGTGTAGGAAGAACACACTAGGAGATATGGCTTTCATTGAGCATGTTATTCAAGATTAATCTGTGACTCCTGTGCCAAACCTGCCACTGATTCACCAGGGACAACAATTCATCCTCCAAAGATGTTGTTTGAAACGTTTAACTTCATGCTTATGCTAAATGCTCATAACTGCTTAACATACAGTTAACAAGCAGTTTCTACTGCTGCTTCTAAATAAACAGCATTTAGTCAGCCCCTAAGGTTTAGCTCAGGGTTTGGCACTCTGTAAGACTTTCTTAAAACTCCTCAAAATATGTATTGCAGAAATACAGACTTCACTGAAGAGGTCAGTCAAGGAAGCATATGGAGCAACAGTTTTTCTTATTTATCCCTGATAGAATACCAGAAAGTTTGATTCAGGAACCTATTTCTGGCTTGTCCAGAAACCCACTATTGCTATCAATAGAGAGCTCCACTGCTGCTCACTTGGGTTGACATGCCCAACTCTAGAAAAGCAAAACTTGGTCACTGCAATCTTTCACCTTGAAAACAATCATCCCTCAAGAGAGCACCACATTATGTTTTACAGTCTAATGAGCCAGTGGTTGGTTAACCTCTGTGTTATTTTGTTTGTAGCTTTAATAAAAATGAGACTTCCAAGCCTCACTTCCTTGCACTGAAGAAATATGATATGGTGTATTTTTGTACATAGAACTTTGCTTCARTACCATATTCCACTGAAATCAGTGCCAAGGCTCTTAAGGAAACCAATGCCCGATTTTATGTAGTACTGCTCCTTTACATCAATTACATCTCCTACTTTGCCTGAGCTGCCTCTTCCCCCAGTGAAAATCCCACACATCAGGACTTAAGTGATATGATTCAAATTGCACATACCATTAAATGACAGTGAAGTTTACAGATAAACACTCTGCAACTGGCAGCAGAATCTGGCCTTTAGCTTTTGTGACACAGCTCTATTTGGGTCAAAAAGGCAATTTTTAGACCTTAAAGTCATACTGTCAGATGGCAGTTTTCATGTATTCACACCAGTGCTCCCAGAAGGGTGCTGAGATGGGGAATTTATTGTGAGCTCCTTTATTGAAAGGCTGTGGAAAAATAACAGCAAACAAAACAACAGCAGGGCTATCTGAGCAAGACGTGTTGCACAGCCCCCTCAGCTGTACGAACATGGCTGCCTGCTCCTATTGCAGCTGAACCTAAGAAAAGATCACTAAATAGCTGAGCAGTAATGTATTTTGAATATATAGCGTGCTACTTTGGAGAAGTTCATATGAATTCTCTGACATAACAGGTACTCCTATGGTAAGTAAATAGCTTCAACTAATGGCACTTCCAGGGCTTTCGCATATTTACTTTTTTTTTTTTTTTTTTTTGTGAGCCCCTATTGGGAATATTGGGAATTTATGCCTGTAATATTCTTCTAGTTGAAAAGATTTTGGTTTGGGTTTTAAAAGGTAGATTAAAATCAGTTTGTTTTGATTGGAATTACAGTTCTTCAAAGTGAAGTGCTTCCTTTAGACTTAGAAGGAGTAAGGACACGTTTTAGCTATGGCATATGACACTTGAAACAGGGGCTCTGTTTATTCTGTCATCATTGCAGGCATGTAATATCCATTAGTTTCAATGAAATTTATGTGTTTCCATCAAAGGAAATAGTTTCTTTGTAGTCTTGCCTTAAATAACTTGGAGACTAATATTGGAAGAGATATCTGATGCCTCTTGTCCTTAGAAATCGATGGCAAGCCTCAATAAATGTCTAAGAAAGCATGCTGAGCATGATACAGAACATGTCCTGGCTCGGTAACATCTAGGAGAAGCACTGTGACTCTGGAAAGGACTAATTTTCCAAATGGAATGTTCATGTGGGCTGCTGGTTCCTTGAGTCCTGACCCAAACTCTTTTGTGGTATAGTTTATATGCTTCTGGGATCGAAACTGTTTCTCCTGGTTTGCACAAATGATGTAACCTATCTTTGTGTGAAGTGAAACAAACCGAGTTTCATGCTGCATGGGAAAATTTGAGTTAGCTGCTGTGACCACCCCCACACCCAGTCCAAATGACCAAGGAGATAAATTAAAGACTCATTTCTGCTTCCATTTTCTCCAGTTATTGGATTGAATTGGAAGTGACTGTGATACTTTGCTTATGAATCTTGGAAGGTCATTGACATCTGTGGYTCCTTAGAATCTCTCAAGATGAGATCAGAAAGTTTTTCTGCAGAACACATGAAAGCAGAATCCAAACTCTAATGGATCCTTGATCAGACATTTTTCCCCTCTTCTATGTCTAGTGAAAACTCTTGGACTCCTAAGAATTTCTGGGCCAGCATCTGYAGTTCTCAGTCAAGAAAACTACAGYTGACATCCTGAAAAATTGTCTACAAAAAGACTCAGTTGAARCTGGAGGCACAGGCTTTGGTTGTGAGTCTGAATAAAGTGTTGCGTTGCTAAATTCATCATTCTATAGAAGAAAATAATGTTTTTATACTCTGTATGATGCATATGTAGAGTCTGGTCCTCTGTTACTTTACTTTTGATATGGTGATTTCTGAGTTCARCTGTATCTTGGAGGACTCTGCATCATGGAAAAGTCTATTCAGCTAATAACACGCTGCAGAGGGCAAGGGGAACCAGAATCTGAGTGTTTCATAGAACTAGTATACCATACATAGAAAGAATAATGTTTTGTCAGGGCTGTGATTACTTATGAACCCTGCTCCTGATTCAACCTGGAAAGAGCATTCTGGGTGAATTTATGCTGATGATGCTATTTTTTAAAATCACAGCTCAGTTTTGACTTTAGTTTTTCTCATGGTAAAGTAATATTACAGGCTAAAGACTTAAGGGCCTCGCTTTTTTACTTATATGGCTTCAGATCAGGATTAGTTCAATGGAATTAATTGTGTATTTTAGTGGAAAGCTGGCACAAGAGTGGGAAGAAAGAGACGTGTTAGTAAATCACAACAGAAAATACATTCTTAGTAACTCTGGTCTGCTTTTGCAACTCAGAAAAGTGTGCATAATTTTGATTAGTACTTCAGTATTTCTGGTTTGATGTAGTGCAAGCTGCCTTTAAATTTTTGAAAGCATTTAGGATTTTCTTGTAGAATAATTTTTGTACTAACCAAAGTATACTTAACAAAATAACTTTGAGCCCATTAACATTGAAAAGACATGAAAGAGAAAGCAGAGCAGTTTCAGAGCCTTGAACCTTGGTGAGGTTGTGATTTTTCATTCGAGCAATGTTGCCTGGACTGCCTCTTCTGATTTACATGTACGTAATAAGATCATCAGTGTCTGCCCCAAAGTGTTACAGCCCCAAATTCTGAAGGTCTTCTGCAGTGGTCAAACACGYAGTCTGAGTGTGGTATGCCCATATGTTTCAGTCAAATCAATGGAGTCAGCTACTCCGGTGGAGAAGTGTTATACCACCTGTGAGASGCTCACAGAGTTGCTCCAGCCACCACCTCTCAGGAAAAGCCCTATTTTTAAACTAAATCAAGACACAACACAACTAACTTTTTTTTTTCCTTAACACATTTTCTCAGTTTTCTTTTTTTGAGCAGAAATGCTGTTCAATTCTGCTATGCTGAAGTTATGCAAACTCAGCATAGCGAGAGAAGGGCTAGAGAACTCAAAGCCTGAGCTTCTGTGGGTCTGACTGGGGTTACATCATGGCATAATAGTCTGAAACCACAGCAAATACCAAAACATTTTGCTTAGCTCAAAGCAAAACTACTCCTGATTGCCATCTAGTGAACCAGACTAGTACACTCCCTTCTACATTATTACCACTTTGATTATTTCCTGTCTATAAAAACGTAAAGGGATGAAATGCGTCTCCCCCTCTCTATGCAGCCAACAAAATCCAGGCAGAAGAACCTCAGTTAACCCGTCAGGGGATGAGGAACAAAGGGGAGGACAATCAGGGCCATGACTCTGCACTACTTATGAACAAAACCACAGAGAAGGACAAATATCGACAAGCACCTCATTCTGTAGATATACGTGGTGTGGAGCATGTTCCCCTTTGTGCCAGAACTATCCTTAAATAGAACTGGCTGAAACTTTTTCGCTGTATGTGGGCACTGTCGACTTTTAATCGGTTGAAAACTCTATGACCCCTAACAATTCCTTTTGCAGACAAATTCTTTTTCTTTTGCAATATGTATTTAAAGAAAGCAGATTTTTTTAATAGACATTTTCAGATCAGTCTTATGCGTTCACAACTCCTTAGTTGATCTTACCAACAGTCAATCGTTTCCTTTCGCTGCTACTTTAAGACACTGCACAGTCTAGGAAAGATTATTGCCTCTTATGCATCTGTCTCCAAGGTTCCTAATTCATTCATTGAATCATATYGTGAACTCAGAATAATGAAGATTTAAATGCATTTTATAATCTTGTTTCTGTGTGATGCGGAGAACAACCTATCATTATTGGATAGATTGGGTCTCATTAGTCACAAACAAGGAGCACAAACGGCTTCTTCAAAGTCATGATTCTTAGTTTCTAAACAGCTGAAGCCAACCCATGTGCTGTTACTTGTATGCTCAGCTATCAGATCGTCCTGAGGCACTGTGCTCCAAGGTAACTCACCAGAAATAACTGATGATGTTTTATATTCTCAATAGTTTTTTAGTATTTGGGTTTTTTTAACTCTCCAAAGAGATTAAGCAATATATTACGCAAAACTTTATTATAGCTTTAGGCAAAGTAACTTCTGTCTCCCAGAATCTAGGCTGATTTTTGAAGTTATTTTCCAGCTTTCATTTGACATTCCGCAAGTCTTTTGTTACTCAAAATACCCTCACTTATGCCTGCAGTGGTGTCTCTGCCCGTATTCGTTGTTGTCTTGAGACTGAAGTAGTCATGGGGCTCCTCAGTCTGAATAGGGTTGCAAGAGTGGGAAGCTGTGATTCCGCTTATAAAATGATGATCGTTTATAAGATAATAGGATTGATTAAGATAGGTAAACTTTATTAATCTATTATTTTTAACCATAAATGGTGGAACAACAATTAACTTTTAAAGAAGCAGAACCCTGGCCTCTTTGGAGAAGGAGGACTAGGTTCTGTTTTTCTGCAAATCCATAGTAACACTGTTGGTTGTGGTAAAGTTACCCTGACTAATAAAAGGTAAAGATCTTCTCACAGTACTGCAAAACTGTTCTCTCAGTAGCAGGAGTGGAGTCAAAATCTGCTTGACACCAGAGCTAAGTCACCTCAATGTCTTGAAGAGAGTGCAAAGGGTGTAAGCAGGCAGAAACTGAACCATAGAGTGGTTAGGAATAGAATAATAAAAAATATTCCAAACTTGAAAATATTTGGGCTTGGCCACATGTAAGCACTGACAAAACAGGTGGATGTTGAACTGCCAGGTGATAACAGCATGGCCTGGGTCCGTGCCAGAGTCCCATATGGATGCTTGCTGTTCCTGCCACCAAAGGGAGAGAAATGGGGTAAGGCTCTGTGTATGTGTGTATTTGAGAAAAACAGCTTTGGCAATACCTCTGAGGAGCTGCAAGCTGTTTCTCCAAAGACAGCTGAATCCTTTGTAGAGCAGGAACGTCATTTGAATTGGTGCAATCTGTCCTGCTTCTGGATGAGCCCGAAACTTTTGGGTGGATTTCAGGAGGGAAATAGGAAGAAACAGACATTTGATGAATGCCTAAAAATAAATTAAAAACACCCTTAATTCAGGCTAGAGGTAGGGGTAGAGAGACAAAGGGGAATTACTTCTAACATTTAGCTTGTGCTGGGGGCCAGCAAAAAGTATGTATAACTAGCAAATGCCTTTGGGAGGAAGCTGTCACTGAAATTACTCATGAGCACTCCCAGAGACTGATTTCGATTAACTTCTGGCCAAAGAGTTCAGACCTGCCAGTGTTACTCAGACTTGTACAGTGTTTCAGCCTCACGTACACGCTTCTGGGCAGGAACTAAGTGATTTCTTCTCTGCGCTCTGGTCAGACGAAGGGGTGACTTGGAAAAAGACACCCTGACCAGAGGGCAGGGTTGATGTGCCCCAGGTCAGGCATAGCTAGTTTAAATCTCTTTATGGGGAAGGTGAGGATTAGATGGGCAAGGTGAAGCCCGTCTTAGCTGCTTGCAGAGCCAGAAACATAACAGCCATTATTTGTACCACTTGGATTTTCAATTATTAGCAACCACTTTATAACACCAATTTGCCATGCAGGGAAAAAGTTGGTTACTCAGCTTTTAAGTGCTGCTTCACAGCCTGAGGACAAGAAAAAAGCTGACTRTGTCTTCCAGCAAAACAAAGAGGAGAAAGGACCTCTCTTTAAACACGCAAACCAGCAGGGAGCCAAGTGAGCACAAGGGAGAGCAGAGGGAAAAGACTGGGCTGTCATTCAGCTTCTCCTTCTGCTTGAAGCCTGGTGATAGAGACAGAGCTGCTCAGCAGGTGTAAGCAGTATTATCCTGTTCCCTTCAGGGCAGGTAGAACCATTTTTCACAAGCTCAAAGTGAAAATACATTTGTGCTTTTTCTCCCTGGTGTTTTAATTGCAGGTACGCTAACTTTGATGTAGTTAGCACCTGCTTTTCCCTCACGGTATCAGGAAAATGCCTGCTGTGACCTTAATGATTCATTTATAACCAATGCTGAGAAGAGTCCCAGTTTCTGTTTTAAATTTGTAATGTATATGTGTGCGTGTGTTCTACTGGGGTGTAAGATGATACATTTTTTACTTGATAAAATAAGCATAATTTGTAAAGGGAGTTGATTCATGTCAGAGTGGTATGGGCAATGAACCTGCTTCTCTGTATTCTAGTAAGTGCCTTTGGTTTATAATATAAATAGAAGAACAACTTTTATGTTAAAAATTAAAGCATTTCCTTTGCTGGAGGGAGTGCTGCAGCTTACTCAAAGTAAACTTCAATGCTTCTGCTGTAACTGTGCTTTTGAAAGGTCTTAATGCAATTAAGGTTCTTTCATTCATAATAATGTAATGGCCTGCAGTTTAAAAGCAGTTGCTTACACTGAATGCAGCAGAGAATCACAGAAATCACTCTTACAAATGAAATAAACCATATTCTGTTTCCAAGGTTTGCTCAACTGACAGCTGAGGTGCTCAGGACCTTTCAGGATTAAATGCTATGTCAGGCTAGGCTGGATAATTTCCCTGTTCTGCCTTCATCTAATTCAGACAGCTGGAAAGCTAGCCCCAGACACTGAGCTGATATTTTGCTGGACTAAGTAACTGAAGTGCATTTCTCTCAAATGTGTTTTTAAACAATTCCTACTGGAACTGAGAAGAAATTCAGACCCCTCTGCTACTGGTACAACCGTTTCCACATGTGATGCTGGAGCTTCCAAAGGTGCCCGGAGAGGTAAAATCTATTCCTTTTTGYGGCATTTAGGTGCATAACAGCTTGAGATCCCCTCAAGCTAGACATTAAACRTCTAAGTGCCTCCTTGATGTAGGCAGAGTGAGTCTATTTTCCAAAGTGACAAGCAGCTCACTTCTCTGCTGGAGGTGCACACTGTCTCTCTGTGCTTAGGAACCATGACTTCAGGCACCCAAGTTTGAAGATGTTGGTATGAGTCTTCGGGTGACCTCATAAAACTGCTAACTGTCCCTCTTTCGTAAGGCATAGAACTGSTTAGGGAGCAGCCTGGTTACATCAGTCTCACTCACTCTCTCTGTAGCCTGAYTCTTCCTGGTTCCAGTTTATGCTCCAGCCCTGCTCCTGAGGGTCCCTCTGTCCCAGCAGAAGCAGACCATGTGTGGTGCACCAGCCCTCACCATGACCGGGAGGGAAGCTGTTTGTCTTGATGCATATTCTTTCTTGCAAAAAACAGTGGCACCCTCTCCTGCCTTCAGGAAATTTCTTGGATCTTGGGCATTAAATCAAGTCCCATCTCCAGCTTCAGTGTCCTGAAACAGTAGGCTACTTTCAYGGTAAGATGAGAGCAAAATTCAGTCTTTTGCCTTCCTGACACGCAGACTGTTTTTTTTGGTGTTTTTTTTTTTTTTTTCCAGGCTGTGTGTTTAAGAGCATCAGTTTTTCTAAGCAGGGACTAAGAGGGACTAGGCCTCAGCACACAGCACTGCAAGGGCAAAATCTCTTTATTTGCACAGTATACTATTGTATTTATTGGCTTTTGCATAGCATAGTTTCTGAGAACTGGTAAAATAGAGAAATCATCCACTAAGTTGTCATGTTCTTCTGCACTGCTGCACACCTGAATTTGCTATGGTAAACCTTTCCCATTGGATCAATAATCTAAAGGTTTCTAAAACACTGTGAGTCTTCTTCACGATCTGCCTGTTTTCTTGTTCTTAAGTGTGGCACTGGTACTATCCCAGACATTTCAGTCACAAATGCATTACTGCCGGGAGCAACTACCAGGGCAAAAAGGAAATATTTCCAGCTATCTTGGTAAAGGAGCCAGGATAAGAGGGAAAGACTATAAAGATTAGATCAGCAAGACTTTGGCTTCCATTTGTGGCTTCCATTACTGCCTACCAAAAAAAMCCCAACAAAAAATCCCAAACAAACAAAAAAGCCCACAAACATCAACAAAAAGAACAACCTACAGAGAGGGAGATGCACCTGAAATGTTACAGTGGATTTGCCATGCATATAAATTAAGCTCTTCAGCTTCAGTTCTTCTCCTCAAACTGCTTGGAAGGCAACAGTATAAATCAGAAACCAACCTACTGGCTGAGCTGGTAGTACCTTTTTTCTAGACTTATTGAGCAGATCTGCCGAGTGGCCGAGGCAGCCAGCATTGACAATATAAGAAGTCATTGGCCTCAGCCCTGACAGCACAAAACATCCCCTGAGCTGAAGGCTGCAGCGTTGTCCACTTGTATCTCTGTTGTCTACTGAGGGCTCAAAGAGAGCTTGCAACACTACAGGTTTGGTTCATAGCCACTGCTCATTCTTCATGGAAGGTAAGTCTGTCCATGAAGCCTTTTGTTCCTCACAAAATAATTATTTTGTAATATGTTTACCTACAAAATAATTATTATGTAATATGTTACAGCAGCATTCTGGCAGAAAACAATGTGAGAAGCTTTGTTTGCTCTTCAACTTATAGCTTTTCATATTTTCCAGGTCTAAAAACTGKTTTTTGGTGTGTATCATTTCATGAGCTCTAAGGGCACACACTGCTTCCTTCTAGTTTGACCTCTTAGTTAGTTCTCTGTGTCATTACTCAATACATTCACCATTGCTCTGTATCAAAGCTTCTGCACAACTATTCTTACAAATTTTATTTCTGTGATGCTTCTCCTCTGAAAGCACAGTGTAAATACACAGCTCTCAGATCTGCAACGTCGACAGCAGCTTGGAGAATAACTGGCAGATGTTGAGGAAGGCTGTTGAAAGGAGACATGACCATTGCTTTTCCGGTCACTTCTTTCTTTATGTTGGGAAAGGACTGAGACTCCTGAGCCATAAGAGGGGAAAAATAGTTACCAAGTGGCAGAACCAGAGTTAATATCACCAATTCTCCACCTGTGAAAAATTAACCTCTGTATTTAAATGTATCAGCTAGAACTGAATAGAAMATAAATATTTTAAATGGTGAAATGCAGGTTCCATGGGGATGATTTAGGGACTTCTCTCATTAGTAATATTGTGGTAATTATATGTAAATGAAATTACTGGAAATCACAGAGTTTAGCAATGAAATGAACTCAGTTTTCCCTGATTTTTGCTTTTTGCCCCCTGATTTTCCCCTTGCAATAAAGGCAGATCTCCCTCACATCATGTCCAACTTCTCTGTTGCAGCGCTCCTTTGTTCTCTCTGCATCCCCAACTTCATTGCTTCTTCAGTACCTCAGAGGGTCCCTTTCCTTCACCCAGATCACCAGCCTTCACAAAACTCCAGCGAACATAATGTCATGGAGACTTTACCTCTCTCTGTAAGATTTGAATTAAATTGGCCAACAGATGAAGAAGCTGTTGGGGAGGACTGGCAAACAGACAGAGTGATTGCATAAGCSTCATTTTCTTAGGACACCAAGCTAGAAGGTAGTAATATATCAAAGACAGATAGTTGGTCTAAAGGTGAGGACATAATAAATTATTCTGAACGTTGCAAATAAACCGGCAGAGATTTATACTTCTTAAGAACTTGTGCCAGTAGATGGAAACAAAATTTTATATAGCCAAACAAGCTTGAAGGCAAACCGACGTGGGATCAGACAGAACGTTGGTTACAGTCTGTGGGAATTTTTCGTAGAAAATCCTAAAAGACTGTAGAAAACAAAATCAGCATTTATGAATGAATGTTAAGGGAAGATAGACAGGGATTAAAGTAGCAGAGTTCTCAAGAATCACTAGCCTTACACAAGCATGAAAGTAAGCTTATATCATTTGACATAAACAAAAAAAGTCATTTAACACAAATGAAACGAGACAAGTCACTTTACAAGGTATATAGTTAAATGTCWTCTACAATACTGTGGTTAGTGTTTTTCCCTTCTCAGAGGCAGTATATTATCACAGTACTATGAGATTAATACAAGGCTTTAAGGATATCCTTTGTAAAAGAAGGCTAAACATGTAAAAGWTGGGCGTGTAACCTTTTCAGAATGCAAAGCATACTCTGAGCAATCTAACTAAGCATAAAAATGTGACTATAATAACAACACAATATAAAAATGGTAGTAACTTCTRATTTAGCAGTTCACCTCCCTATGGGTCAAATCCCAATCTGATGACATAGTCAGAAAACACAGTTCTAAAATGCAAATTTTGAAAGGGCTATGATCAATCTCTTCTGAATGCTTGCATAATGTAAGTCATCAAATTTTACTCAGTAATTCCTGCAGAGAAGGTTATTATTTTCCATGCTATGTAATTGAAAACTACCGGCTTCAATAATTTGTGGCTGAGTTATAGCATATCTTTCAGAAGGACATGCAATTTAAAGCTGATGAGTAATGAACCACTTCCCTTGTGTTCCAATGATTCGTTACAGTCACTGTTAAGGAGTTGGATTATATTTGCAATTTATTTTTATTTCAAACTTCATTTTTAGTCATGGGTTCTTGGGACATATTTGTCTGCCAGTTTAGAAAGTTCTCTAAAGTTAGGCACCTGTGCAGGTATTTGGAAACTGYGTTCAAATTGTCTGCTAATCTTCTTTAGCCACTGGTTTCAGCAGGAGGATGGTTTGATAGTCCAGGTGCTTTGAGCTATGCTTAGCTGAGAATAGGTTTGGCTGAGCTGTTCTTAGCTGAAAATAGAAAGGAATAAACTAATACAGACTCTTCTTTACTTCTCAGAGTTCCACAGAGCCAAATTCTGCTGTTTTCCTTACAGGTTATGTTGCATGTGAAAAAAAGGGTCCAGCTTAAATTTCAAATCAAACTCTGAGTTACAGTTTTCATATGAAGGGACTACTTTGATGTACAACTGTATGTTCACAGGTAATGTCTTAGAGTATTACTAACAAATGGGAAATTTGCTGGCAGTGTTTCACTTAAGGAATAGGTTCTTAAAGCTGAACAAATACTAGGAAGCACTTTCTATGCATATTCAAGACTGATTTTTTTGATTCACCTGCGACCTTTAATCTTCTGTGTTCTGCTTCTGAGAATACTGGCATACTCAAGCATTGCTGTAAAAATACTGGGAAAATGTACACTTTTTTTAAGCTTAAAAGTGTCAATATTTGCTGAAAGCAAATTTTAACAAGAATATTGCAGTGTGAATTTCTAGATTCATGTAGTACTGTTTAGTTACAGAATTTGCTTAGGCAGAACCCATTAAAAAGAAAAGCATGTATCTAAGGCAACAAACACGGAGGACAGATTGCCTACTGCATTTTCATTTTATCATACACTGCAGCTAGATGTCTCACCTATAATCAAGTCTAAAATGAAAAYAGTGAATCCAAGGATCAGAATTACCAGGGAGCTGGGGTAAAGGCTGTCTGCTTGGGTTTTCTTCTTGTGGAGATAAGAATGGCACCACCTAGGGCAAAGAAAGAAAAGGTGCAATTAAAATAGAGCAAGTTAAGATATTTTATCCTACTTGTTTCATGTTCAAATACCATTTCTCATTCTAGAAGCCAGAAAGTTCACATCTGTGAGAGGTGTGAGGGATAGTGGTTTTGTATCAGTCAGGCAGTCTTGGGAAACTCAAGCGCTYATCTCACTTTTAAAAGCCATAAACAAAAAAGTTGCAGATGTTTACACAGAGTTTTATTCTTCCAACACACAAAAACAGAGTCTTTAGTTCAAACAAAATACTCTTTTCTGAGATTCAATACATCCTCACCTAGTTAGATTTCACAGTTAATCAAAACACCTCTTTCATGCAGCGAAATAAGTTAAACCAGAAAGAAAAAAAMCATCCATCTGGGGTAACGAAGCAGCAAATCTGTACAGTTCCTGTTGAAGTGGAAAGCGTGATAAGGCCAGTGAGCTTCAGACCTTATCACTTATTGTATGAAAGCATATCTGCATGCATCATAGATGTGKTTTTTTTAGAGCAAATATTTTGATATAGGTATTTTAAAAAGTGGAGGTATAAAGTCTGGCAAAAAATACAGTTATACAGCAAACTGTCCTTTCTGTGGAAAACTTATCTTCATCTGTGAATTACACTGTGATMTAGTGAAAAAAGTTAAACAGTCACTAGAGTAATAGGCTCCTCCTACTACTAAAATATTTAATGCAATCCTTAACTTCTTTCTGTAGCCAAAATAGTTCTTTCCTACATTTTACCACTGAGGGTTAGGAGCCCAGTTAAAAACCAAACAGAACATACCTGTGAAAATTGAGAACCTATGCTAAAAGAACAACAAAACAAGAAAYGGGGAGGTTGCACTGTGAATGCTGTTACATTTTCTACCATTTTTCCAGGTACACTTGTGTTGCTGGTACTATCTAGAAAGATACTGTGAATRCAACAAAACTATTACTTACTTCCAAGGCATTTTTAAAAACCTTTAATGACAACCTCTGCATCCAAGCAGAAGTTGACATTTCATTTGATTGCTGTTTAATGCACACTAATATAATTGATATAATCACACCTTGAACTGTAGACATGCACAGTTAATGCACAGTAATATTCTTTTTTTAGACAAATACTGTTGCTTCTCTTTTTTGTGTTATCCTAAGAACAATAAACATTCATGACCTGTTGTCTGTGGTAGAATTTGCTRTAAAAATGACCATGTCAATAATTTTTTTAAGTGAAAACCTTCTATTTTCCACAATGAAAAGGAATTTCTGCCTCTGATTTTCTTTTTATAAGGAAGAAAATAGCAGAGCCTAATTTATTAAATATATGCCCCATTTACTTTGCACGGTCTTTTCCAGTGCCTGGCTTCCATCACAGCTGTGATCTCTTCCTCAGGGAAAGCCAGTGCTTGCTGCAGGTAGTGTGGGGATAGGTGAGCTGATGAGCCAAACAATACTCATCAGTTGAGTGGCCATCAGCTACTGCCAAGTGTTTGCCACTGCTTGTTTTTCTCCCTTTTCCACCCTGAAACACAAATTTGGGTTTTTCTTCTCCAYCCAGATACTGTTTTTCACAGAGTTAATGTGAAGACAATAATGCTGGAAATCTCTCTCTCACTCTTTCAAATTAGCTTGAAAATGGTCAATTACTGCAGAAAAGAGCAAAGGGAGGGTCAGCTAAAGCCACGCAGGAGGTATGATTACACAAACTGAATTTATTTAGAAAGCCAGATTGAAAACTGCCAAGCTATGTGCCATTGGTTTTATTATTATCTTTCTATATACTTTCTTTTTTTTTTATTTTTAGGTTTGTTAACATTGTATCTTAGTTTATATACAATGAGGAATTAACTTTTAGAAAATTTTTGTCAACTAGCCCTTATTTTTTGCCCTGTAAACTACACAGAACTGTCTGAACTTTTTAGAGCTTCATCARTTTTCAGCCTCTTCCATTGTTGCTCTTAATAAAAATTCCACTTCTCTTTCTCTCTTCTATTTTTTTGTGCTGATGTTGAGATTTTTTTTCCCCATGCTTCTGGTAATAAAGCAAAACTTTGAGTGAATTCCTTATTCCTTGTCCTGGTTTTGTCTGGGATAGAATTAATTTTCTTTCTAGTAGTTGGTATAGTGCTATGTTTTGGATTTAGTACRAGAATAATGTTGATAACACACTGATGTTTTAGTTGTTGCTAGGTGGTGTTTACATATAATGTCACGCTCAGCATATAAGCTAGGGGGAAAAAGAGGGAAGGAGGGGACATTCAGAGCAATGGTGTTTGTCTTCCCAAGTCACCGTTACACGTGATGGAGCCCTGCTTTCCTGGAGATGGCTGAACACCTGCTGGCCCATGGGAAGTAGTGAAGGAATTCCTTGTTTTGCTTTGCTTGTGTGTGTGGCTTTTGCTTTCCCTATTAAACTGTCTTTATCTCAACCCACGAGTTTTCTCACTTTTACCCTTCCGATTCTCTTCCCCCATCCCAYCCGGGTAGAGTGAGCGAGCGACTGGGTGGGGCTTGGTTGCTGGCGGGGGTTGAACCACTACGTTACTGTAAACAACCTCTTAAATGTGCAGGTAAGTTTCACTTGTCTGTGTTTTACTTTTTGGCTGCCTGGGACAGAAACAAGTGGAGCTGATGCATTTGGGGAAGAGGATATAAATTTCTGCAGTGATATGATGTGCATCACCCACAGAAGAGGCCATTTTGAGGTAATCCTTCCTAAAAATTGGCAGTACATTGCTGAACACTCATTTTTTTTTGCTCAGAATGTCAACATTGTGGGTATAAACATAGAAATTTTTTTTAAGTCCCTAGGAGATCTGTGCTTGACTAAACACGCTGGTATTCTACCCTGCTTAGATGATGGGCAAATGTTACCCTGATGCTCAAGCTGAAAATACTTGCAGAGTCTCAGATGTTACTCTTGTTTCAGATATAAATGAAAGAAAGGAAAAATGAACAAGTCTGTCACCCTTCTTGCAGTGTTAGAGGAACARTCCTGATATGGGCAGTGAACCTTACGAGCTTTGGAGCTGCCAAGGCACTTCCAAGCAGCGCGGAAGCAGAAGCAATAATATATTTGTCTCTCATGCTCTATTAACAAGCTATGTTGGGTGAAAGTTGCTATATACTTGTTGGGAGGCTTSTGGCAGTAACTTGTACATGATAGTGGAAGCGTACCTCCTATTTTTTAATGCTTGCTGCATAAAGATTTTTTCATACAAACTAGCTGACAGTCTCTTAGTTCATATAAAAGGGACTCAGTTAAACGGCTTTCCAGGGCATGCCATGGCTTGTGTACTTGACCTTGCTGGAAGGCTATGTTATGACCTCCTTTGGGAATTAACAAATCCCAGCAAGCTATGACTGGGCTGTGTGAAACAGCCCAAACCATCCTTTGTTGACTGATGAACTTGGAGGTTGGTGGTGTAATGGGCACATCAGTTTGTTCTCCACAAGACCTTGATGGCACAGGAATGCTATCTCAATTTGACTGAACAATTTGAGCTGGATGCTAGTAATTAAGATTAAACCACAGGTACAGACATTTTCTTTTTAATTCCAAGAAAGTAATATAACGTTTTCAAGACTCAAACTGAGTCCTTCTGGGACCTTAGTTGAAAAGTCAATGTTAAACATATGGTATGTAGAAAGACCAGCTGTGATTCAAACTTTTTTTTTTGTTAAATTCACTTTTAATTTTGGAAGCACCAATTATTCCATTGTACCTGAGAAAACATCAGGAAACCAGAACAGTAAGTACCAGTAAATTAGGCTTTATTGTAAAGCACTGTATTTGAAGTGACTCATCTGACTTATGGTGACTTCTAGCAAGTGTATTACTAATTTAGTGCAGTAAAGTGACATGAAGTTTTGAGACTGGATTGTCCTTAAGTACTGCCCTAGTGTAGCTTTAACACAGCAAATGACCCAAAAATCACAGCAGTGTTAAAAGCAGAATTAAAATGGTATAAACTGAAAAGCTTTTGTTTACTGTATTTGGTAATGCAGGTCTCTTCTGTCTGTGCAACACAGGAACGGAGCTCCTGTTGCCACAATGGAAAGCAAGGAGAGAGTTTCTACATGAAAGACAATATTTGAAAGAACTTTAAAGTTACTAGTGTGTATAAAAAAAGCTGTTGACCATAAGCTTTTCTGGTTTTACTCAGGAAATTTTGCAAGTTCTSTGTTATTCTGTGCTTCTTTGTAAAATGGCTCACCCACTGTTCTCACACAGAGAGAAACCTGCAAACTTGSTGAATCTGATGGGTTGTATATCAAGACTAAGGTGACAGCATGACTGGGGTGACACAGTCAGCCACTTGCAGGGTGTAGTTCTGCATTAATTTTCTGAGTTCTGCATTCTCCCTCACCAGTAGCACCTTGCTCCCTCCTTTGTGGTATGCTGGGAGCTATATCCTCAGTGAGGATTTAGTTAAGGAAATAAAGGTATTTCATATGTTAAACACTCAGGATTAATATCTACAAGCATACGGGTGGGTCTACAGATGTGTAGATGTGTCTGTAGGGGAGTAGCTATTTCTACAGGCATGCGGGTGCATTGCATGTAGCAGGGAACAAGGTAAGGTTGGATTCTCTAGGTACAGAACAGGGAAATGAAACTGGTTGTTTTCCTTTGGAAGTAGTTTATCTGATTAGTTTCTATGAGTAGTTTGCAAGCAAACAAGAGACTTGATGAACCCAAATGTATTTAGTCCCTCTTTACCCCTGGTTACTTTTCAAAAGTGCAGACTATTTTGTGCCTCTGTACTTTGCCAGCCACTCTCAGCRAGCAGCTGAGCCCTGGGGGACTAAAGGCACGGATGAGTGGAAGAGACCAGCTCTCCTAAATTAAGTTTCTTTCTGTAGGGTGGGATTATATGTGGAAGTGAGGTTTTGCAGCGGAGCTACCATTTTCAGCAAGGTAGGTCATTAATCAGCTCCCCACTGTGTGTGGCTTTGTCTGAGCATTGCTGCCAAACCAGCCTCTCAGCCCGAGGGAAGACTTGACACGAGCAAGCAACCACTCTGCCAAGCTGCTRTGACAGATACACTGAATCTGCCCCATGCAAACACCATCTTTTCTGATTTCTGTCTCACTGAGAATAAATGGATCATACAAGGGAGTAGTCATTGCTTAAAACAGCTTGCTGATGTTCTACATGGTTGGCTGTAATCTTTGAGGCAGGAGCCATTCACATTTGGCTGGTTGCTATCTAAGAACTGCAAAATGTCAAAGCTGAAGCTGTAGAGATGCTACATAGGCATCAGCTGCTTGCTGCAGCTCTGATCTTGTATCAGCTGGTAAACGTTTGGCATGCCCACAGTAGCTAAGTGCAGGGAAATGCTTCATTAAGTTAAAAGCTGTGGTACTTAGCTGCTCATGCAGCTTTGTAATTMATTGAAGAATCCTTCAACTATCAATCTAATGGTCCTGCCCTTTTCTAATGGACTGTCCTTTGCTACCACGCTTTTGCTCTGAAGATCATCCACACTGAGGTCTGGTCACCAGGCTGGTGTGGCTAGGGCCTCAAGGGACCTAAGTCCCTGATGCTCGGGCACCCAGCCAACCCAAAGTTGGACCATGAAGGAAAGCTGTTATCCCACGCAATGCTGGGAGAAAAGATCATATATCACCAATGTTGTCAGGCTACAGGTCAGGTGACAAAGAGGAGGGATCAATGCTTTCCTTCTTGCTCTTCCTCTTCTATCTTGTAGTTGCACATTTTAATTGATCTTCTTTTCCTTGCAGCTTCTCTCACAAACATCCCCATGCTTTCCTCAGCACAGCAATCCTTCAGCCACCTGGAAGTGCTGCTGCTTCTGTGGGAGATGCTCTTCCTCTTGGGCAGAGTCACCAGTGAGCCAAACACATCATGCTGGTTTGTGCATGATRGGTGCATGGGTTGCAGTGTGGGAAGTATGTCTCCTGTGGTTTCCAGTAGACATTTCAAGATATTGCCTTCCAATTCCAACATGAGATGAAAAATGRCATTGCAGCAGAAAACTTCCAGTAGTCAAAAGCACCTTCATGAAAACCAGAATTCTGGCTTTTCATTAGCAATAGCTGAAAAAACAAAATTCTCTATTAAGATGGTAGAGACCATAAAATGCATGGAAGGAAAAAACTGTCAGGCCAGTCCCTCTATGATACTATAGCATGCATTTGCTCAAGTTTATAAACTACATCACACTTCATTGATATGGTTTCAGTGTACACATTAAGCTAAAGACAATCATTGCTTTTTCAGTTTTCCCCAAAAAAGCTGTAACCTAATTTATTCCTCAATTGAGTATTGACACTGGTGGAAAAAAAGAGCTTTGAATGTCTGTGTGAAAGACTTTCTGTGGTGAGATCAGGTTTCTTCTCCTGCCACCCTTCCATTTTTGCACAGAGATTTGCTAAAGGCTGCCTGTTGTCCATGCTGGCGTGAGTTACCAGTTACCACTGGAGTGGTGCATCTCTAGTTATTTTCCTGAATTGGTTGTTCCTTTCGGTTTAGACTATGCTATTTTAGCATGAAACAGAAACATACAGGCTTTTTATTTGAGTTATCTGAATCAAAGTACTCATGCTCTGAGCCCAGTGTAAGCCAATCTGCAAGAATATGGTAAACAAGTATAAATGACTGTTGAACATAACTTTGAGTCATTACAAAAGCAGTGTGAAGAGATCACTGGTCACTACTACCTCCAAAGGCAATAGCTATGAACCAAATGCTATACAGAGGTATAAAGCATAGATAGCAGCGAACGTAGAAATTATTTATTGCTTCAAGGTCTTTCACTTTTCTTCTGATACTGTCTGGACTGATGTCTGCCACCCTGTGAGGTCAGGAAAAAGTGTCTAGGTGTCAGACTAGTGAAGTCTGTTATAAGGTTGTTTTTGATGATCCTTTTCATGAAAATGCTCTAGCCTAATTCTCACTGTGCAGCTGGCTCCCAGGCACAGTGCGAGTCAGCAGTGCCGTAAAAAGAGGCCGTAAAAAGAGGCCGTAAAAAGAGGCCATAAAAAGAGGCCTTCAATGATCTGGCCCTTCTGGACAAGCCTCTCTTTGTCACAGGCATTAGCCCATGTAATTGGCTCCACAAACTTACTCTCCATTATTTGGATCTTCCTTTTAGCCTTTCCTCCCTTTCCACACAATAGTTTTGAGGATTTATCTAGATGCCTTCCATCAAATCATGAGTAAGTTCCAACAGTAAAATGTACTTCAACAGAAACAGTATCACAGCCCTTGTAAGGAAATGCTGTGGTTTAACCCCCACCAGCAACTAAGCCCCACCCAGCCGCTTGCTCACTCCCCCACGGTGGGATGGGGGAGAGAATCGGAAGGGTAAAGGTGAGGAAACTCGTGGGTTGAGATAAAGACAGTTTAATAGGGAAAGCAAAAGATGCGCACACAAGCAAAGCAAAACAAGGAATTCATTCACTACTTCCCATCGGCAGGCAGGTGTTCAGCCATCTCCAGGGAARCAGGGCTCCATCACGTGTAACAGTGACTTGGGAAGACGAATGACATCACTCCAAATGTCCCCCTCTTCCTTCTTCTTCCCCAGCTTCATATGCTGAGCATGATGTCATATGGTATGGGATATCCCTTTGGTCAGCTGCGGTCAGCTGTCCCGGCTGTGTCCCCTCCCAACTCTTGCACACCCCCAGCCTGCTCGCTGGTGGGGTGGKGTGAGGAGCAGAAAAGGCCTTGACTCTGTCTGTGTAAGCACTGCTCAGCAATAATGAAAATATCCCTGTGTTATCAACGCTGTTTTCAGCACAAATCCAAAACACAGCCCCATACTAGCTATTGTGAAGAAAATTAACTCTATCCAAGCCAAAATCAGCATAGGAAGTAATTTGTGATTCAAATTTAATAGTTCTACTTGTACTAGGAAATGCTCTGGAWCTTCCTGTGCTGCATCTTTTGAAGAGTCAGCTTCAAAGATGTTCTTGAATCAGGGACTGTTTTATGAGTCAATATCTGATGGGAGCTAATGATAAGCTCATCTAAAAACATTTTATTTCTGTTGCGGTGCTGTGGGAATAGAGTTTACATGTTARCATTAACACCCATAATCACAAAGACTGAGAAGGAATCTAATCCTTGGCATTTCTTAGGCACATTTGAGGGATCAAAAGGGATTGCAGAGATTACATTTTTTTGTGTCATGCAGATCATGTCAATTAGATGAATTAGGAGTCTGAGCAATTSAAGTAAGGCTAGAAGGACCCTATTTGTGTACTTAAGATACAGTTATTTAGAGGGCCATCGGGAGATATGCCTGCAGCAAAAACAGTGTTACTATGAGGAGAAGCAAGTTCCTGATCATTGATTTGGACAACTCTGGACYAGACTGTATGTGGTCCCTGTATGCCTGTAAGTCAGGACATACTAGCATCAGTAGCTGTTTGCAGCCAGGGTCTTACTCAGKTAGCACCTGCTTACCAGTGAAGTAAGAAATAGATATTGACTGAAAGCCAGAGACAAGAAGATTTTGCTCTACCCATGATGAGGACCAGGGATAATGTTCCTTCTCTGTGAACACCATGACCTTTCAAGATGTTTAACTGCAATCACTGTGGCAAGGGACATTAAAACACTGCAGAATAATTTAATTTTGAACGGCTGTAGATCTGAAAAGACARTAATCCAGAGTTTTGTGGCCTTTGATCTGCCATATGACTTAATGAGAAGAGCTGAGTCATGAATTCAATTTCGGATCCAAAACCCTTGRGGAGTTCTGACCCTTTTCTCAATCTGGATCCAATTTCAGCACTGTAATTTGCAGCAATCATGTGATTAATCTATGGCTAATTTGTTTCTCTACATTTATATCTAGGAACAACTTACAAAATAGTCTTTGAATAATCAAATATTAAAGTAGTTAATTTTAAAACTTCATGGTCTCAAAAGATAAAAGGCTAGGGGCACAGGGCTATAATACAGCAAAGAGGTATCACATGGGTGAGATTTTCTGGACTGTAGGTTCCAGCCCTTGCCACAACAGACATGACTTTATATGGTCCTTTACATAACTTTTTGTAGGCATATCATGAAACCATTCAGGTTTCTCACCCAGAGTATTCCTATTAGAAAGATATTGTTACACCTTACTTCTCTGATGATTAGAAACGTTCGTCTAAATTTCATTCTGGATGTGTTCATCCCCAACAAATATTCTTATACCAACTTTCTCTCCTTTACTTTCTTTTGCGTTTACCCCAAGGATGCTTTAACAGGCAGCAATCGCATCATCTCAGCCTTCAGTCTTGCAGTCTTACAAAAACTGGTGCCTCTAAGCACCTGCGGCAGCAGCACTTACCAGTGCCCTGACCACTATATTGCCTATATACTCCTCCTGTTCCCATTTGACTTATTTTCCCTAACACAAGGGTGGATTATTGTTTCAGAGTCTGCAAACCCACACAAACCATCTCTCCACGCAGGGCATGTAATTCAAAGCCACATGTGACTGTAGCAAATATTGTAACCTCCTTTATCACTCCAGAGGTACTGTGGTCTCCTCTGATTCATGGCACTGTGCATGCTAGCACCYCTCTTTCCTTTGGATGTTCAGGGTGTAATTAATCTGAACCTATACAATACAGATGTCTACATAAACTATTCACCCCCATCACCTGTAGGAGAAAAATGGGTGTTTCTGGATATAATTTACTGCATTTTAAAGTAACATCTATAGTAAGATAAATCATRTGACTATGATTTAGATGAGTAGCTCAAATGTAAATATCTACATTTGGCYAGATGAAGTTTATCTAAAGCCTTTGGTTTCAATTGCACCACAAGTCAAACCCTGAGCTTATGTTCTAAAGACAGAAAGAATTATTTTAAGGAAAATTAAGATTTTCCTAAATATCTCATGTTACTTTTCCTTGCCTCAGTGTTATGGCTTGCATTATTTCGATGGAGTCATATTTTCAACAGCATCTGGCAGCTGGGAAACCAACTGTACAATTTTGTTGCAAGCTGGAAGAATTATCCACAAGCTTTGTCAGTGTACTTGGGATGCCAAGGAGGGAACACAACACAGCTAAGTCTTAAGCTATAGCTAAGCTGATTGATTGCATGTAAGACTTCTCAGGAAGGCTAAAACAATATTTAAGTTTTTCTATATTGAATAGTCAAAAAAGAAGTAGAAAAAAAGAGATAGGAAATAGCAAGACACAAGAAAGTAAATATGTTAAACGCAGAGTTAAAATGTGCCCATGAGACATCAAAATGGAAATGTGCATTTGAGTTTAGTTGGGTGACACGTAATATGTCAGTATAACAGTTACGCAAAGCGATAAGTCAACTTTCTTAGCACAGTAACTGAGAACTGTTGAGACTCATAACTTTTTGATTTAAGCTGGAAAACAGCATATTAAAAATAAATACATAAAAACTTTGCGTCAAAATACAGCATTTAAAATGCATGCCACAAAGCCTTTGAACTAGAAAAAGGTTATGCTTAAGCCACTTTTCAGTCAACTTAGCATATTGGAAAAGCTGAAACAAAATCAATTTTTAAAAGTTCAGATTTTTTGTCTTTACTCATACCTTTTAAAAATCTTTCCTAATCAATGTACCAAGAAGTGTCAAATGAAAGCAAAAGAATTTTTATTATGCTATGAACACATATTGAATCAAATCACTAACAACTACGATGCACATGGCAGTTAGGAGACAGTTTATGAAGACACAGATAATATTTTGGTGAACTTCATTTCCTTTGATGAAAATTTGATTACATTTGTTGCATGAAAATGCTACATCTATTGGAGGTTCCTAAATGAGGACAGACTTAACAGAGATGATAGATAATTTTTCCTTCCCGTTTTTTTTCAGCTGAAGTTAAAGTATGTGAAAGGACCATACTGTGAAGTCAGGTAGATGAAATCCTCTTTAGCACGGATACTTCATGGGCAAAGTAAACAGACTTTTTCCTGCCAAGATTTCCTAGTCTGCCTTTTGGTGCAGAGGTAGAAGTATGTGTCAGGATCTATAGCCACCTACTTTTTGGACTTCATATTAAGATTGGTACCAACGGTGCCAATTAGTGTTGACAGCAGCAGATATCTAGTAGTCAGCAGCTAGTCTGAGATTACACACCTGGTCTGGATTAAAAAAAAAAAAAAAAAATCTAGGTATGAAATATATCAGGCCCTATTAGCAATCCTTTGTGGCAACTTGTCTTTCTCGCTTGGGATGCATATAATTCATTATGAGAGATACTGGATATTGCTAACCTGGAAATATTTGGCATCTGAATCTGCAAACCAGATGGCCTGTGTATTCTAGATCTTGGTTCCTAAGTTTGGCCCTGAAATTTGGGAAGTCTGGGACTGGGTTCTTTATTTTAGGGAAAATAGCTGGTGCAAATTCACAGAGCACATTCTAGGACACAAATAACTCAGCACTGCAGTTGCTAGTACAGAATGCATCTACTGCTCATCTAAACAGCATCTTAGGAGACAAAAGTATTCAGGGGTATAAAGAGAGGCTGAAATCTAGATCAGTCAGCACTGTGCATTTTCCTTTCTTTTTCTTTTTGACAAACTAGATTATTAATCRTATTAATTTGCTTTTCTTTCCTCCTGATCTGCAAGTTTCTCTTTTTCACTCTGTCCCATTTCCTTTCACCTGCCATGCAATGTTCTGTGCAGACACTTCACCTCTTTTTGCATTTACCTGTCTTATGCAGAGAATTCTGAATGCTGACTTGACGCATTTTCAAGTTTTTATTCTGTTTTCCAACGGCATTCAGTGGATGTCATTCTTGGCACCCCAAGGTTCATCTGACCTTTCAAAGGGGCATTCCATTACTGAAAGCATTCTGCTCACTGGTTGCATAACAGGAACAGGAAGATGCCTATTACAATATCCTTTGACAGAAAAAGGTCTGATTACATTAACAGTTCCAATAGGCTTGTGGCAGTTCCTGTGGAGTTTCCAGCCCCACAGGACAATGCAGTCCATATAAAGTTCTACGTGACTGACTTTCTATTGTCCCACAGAGATATTCTGGCCAGCAGCAATGCTGATGCTTTTTTCCTGTGTACTGTTTGCAAACGTTGTTAAATTGGATGGTACTTCTAGCTAGCAGGTGGAGTGCTTGCTGTGTRGCATTGCAATCAGGTGGCACTGTAGAAAGAATGAACAATATGTTATATTCTCATTTGGGAACAGCAAAGGACTTACTCACTATGTTATAAAACAAGAACTATTGAGGAAAAAGGTACCATGGAAAACCTGCTAAAAACTACCGTGAATGACATAAAGGTATAGGATTTTAAAATAGTCACGTAAACTATGTTTGCTGTCACCCTCAAACTGCTACTGAAGTTTCCTGACATATGAGAGAGACACGATTTTCCTTTCAGGTAGCTGAGATATCCTGTTTCTAAGGATTAGCATATCCTCAAGGACTGGTACTATTAGGTATGGACAGAGTATTAAAATACTGTGAAGAAGGAGGAAAACTCTTGGTGGATGAGTCTCCACTTGTGTAACTGATTGTATTTGCTTGAATAGAAAACTAACATTTCTGCAGCTTTTAGAGATTTAAAGTCCTTCGGTCAAAACAGTTTGTCACCTTGTTCCTCCTGACAGTAAATGCAGGAAGTTCAACACTTTTGTATTGGTGAAAACTACCTCAGATTACCTTGCATTTTTTCTGCTGAACGAGCACATGGTACAGTAGTAGGGTGAGACCCAAGCTCCCCTGTGTGCAAGCCATTATGCCTTTGTAAACACAAGGCAATTTGTGCTAACTTAATCCCTAGTGAACTAAGAGTGAGCTACATCATGGTTACTGAGGGCAAAAGCCTGCTGCATGTGAGAGGTTAACACAGGGTAGGTAATCTGAGATCCCATGGTACCTAGTTCATGTTTTCATCAAGGTATGCTGGGGCCTGGCGGGATCCACCTGTCCCGCTGAGGGAAAAAGCATCTTTGGCCATAAGCTGGCGAGACTGATCCAGAGGGCTTTAAACTAGAATTGATGGGGCAAGGGGATACCAACAGGATTGCAGTAGGTAAGCCAAGAGTTGGCATGGCATTGCTTGAGGGTGGCAATGTTAGTGGGAACATTTACACTGCTCCTGGGAGCACAGAGGGCTCAGTAGTGTATCTGAAATGCTTGTACACCAATGCACARAGTATGAGAAACAAACAGGATGAACTGGAAGCATTGGTTAGTTCCTAGAGCTATGATGTAATTGGCATTAGTGAGACCTGGTGGAATGAGTCCCATGATTGGAATGCTGTGATGGAAGCCTACAGGCTGTTCAGGGGGGATAGGCAGGGCAGACGAGGTGGAGGTGTTGCACTATATGTAAGGGAGAAGTTTGATTGTACAACCCTTAGTTAGTGATGATGTGGTTGAGAGCCTCTGCGTGAGGATTAGGGGCATGGAAAACAAAAGAGATGTTGTAGTGGGTGTCTACTACTGATCGCCCAGCCAGGATGTAAGCACCGATGAGTTATTCTATAGGCAATTAGGAGAAATTTCTGTATCCGTAGCCTTTGTCCTTACGGGAGAKTTCAACTTCCCAGACATCAACTGGGAATATCATACTGCTGTGACAAGCAGGTCTTGGAAATTCTTGACTTTTATAGGAGATGATAATTTCTTGTCCCAGGTACTCACATAGCCAACTAGGAAAGATGTCCTCCTAGACTTGCTATTTGTGAATGGAGAAGAACTCATGGGGGATGTGATGGTAGGTGGCTGCCTTGGCCACAGTGATCATGAAATGGTTGAGTTTAAAATTTTCAGTGCAATAAGAAAAAACGACAGCAGAGTTGCTACCCTGGACTTCAGGAGAGCAAACCTTAAGCTATTCAGGCAGCTATTTAGCAGAGTACTCTGGGAATTTGCTTTTGAGGGCTTACGAGTCCATGAGTGCTGGTTAGTCTTTAAGAACCACCTTTTAGAAGCACAGGAACAGGCAATCCCATTGCGTCGTAAGTCAAACAAGYGGGGCAAAAGACCAGCTTGGCTGAAGAGGGAATTCCTTGTGGAGCTCAAGAGGAAAAAGAAATTGTATGATCTCTGGAAGCGAGGTCAGGTTTTGCAGGAAGGGTACAGAGCTGTGGTTCAAATATGCAGGGAGAAGACATGAAAGGCCCAAACTCAATTAGAACTGAAACTGGCCGGTGTTGTTTGAGATAACAAGAAGGGCTTTTTTAAGTATGTTAACAGCAAGAGGAGGTTTAAAGAAAACATTGGACTTATACTTGTTGAAGATGGTCATCTAACTAATAGGGATGGAGAAAAAGTGGAGGCATTCAATGAGTTTTTTACCTCAGTCTTTAATAATACTGATAGACCTTGGGCTGCCTGGACCYCTGAGTCAGTGGATCACAAGTGCTGGAACAGTGACTTTCCATTTGTGGACACTGAAACGGTAAGGGACCAGCTGTATCCGCTGAATGTTCACAAGTCTATGGGGCCTGATGGGATTCATCCCCGAGTACTGAAGCAGCTGGCAGAAGTTATGGCAGGACCCCTCTCGATCATCTACCGAAGGTCTTGGAAGTCTGGAGAGGTCCCTGCTGACTGGAAGCTAGCCAATGTTATTCTAATCTAAAAAAGGACGTGAGCGAAGACCCAGGAAACTACAAACCAGTTAGTCTAACCTCAGTTCCTGGAAAAATTATGGAGAAGATTATATTGGGTACTATTGAAAGGCATTTAAAGAATTATRCAATCACCAGGCACAGTCAACATGGGTTCACAAAGGGAAAGTCCTGTTTAACTAATTTGATATCCTTCTATGATAAGGTCACCTGCCTAGTGGATGAAGGGAAGGYGGTGGATGTAGTTTTTCTGGATTTTAGTAAGGCTTTTGATACTGTCCCTCACAGCATCCTTCTGGACAAGTTGTCCAACTGGGGGATGAGAAGGTTCATGGTGTACTGGGTGAAGACCTGGCTGGACGGCAGGCCTCAAAGGGTTGTAGTGAATGGGGTTACATCTGGTTGGCGACTGGTCACCAGTGGTGTTCCTCAGGGTTCAATTCTAGGGACAGTTCTGTTCAATATATTTATCAACTATCTGGATGGAGGAGTTGAATGAACCATTAGCAAGTTTGCTGATGATACCAAACTGGGAGGTGCTGTTGACTCTCTTGAGGAACAACAGGCCTTGAAGAAGGATCTAGATAGATTGGAGCACTGGGCAATGATTAATGGGATGAAATTTAACAAGTCGAAATGCTGATGCTGCAACTGGGACAGAGTAACACCRGACAGAAGTATAAACTGGGAGAGGAGTAGTTGGAAAGCAGCCCTGCAGAAAGGGACCTGGGAGTGCTGGTCGACAGCAGGCTCAATCTGGGTCAGCAGTGTGCCCTGGCAGCCCAGAGSGCAAACCGCATCCTGGGGTGCATCATACACAGCATGACCAGCTGGTAAAGAGARGTTACTATCGCACTGTATTCAGCATTGGTGTGGCCTCACCTTGACTACTGTGTGCAGTTCTGGGCCCCACTATTTAAGAAGGACGATTAAAGTCCTTGAATGCATCCAGAGGAGGGCAACAAAGCTGGTGAAAGGGCTGGAAGGCATGTCTTATGAGGAGCGACTGAGGACTTTGGGTTTGTCTAGTTTGGAAAGAAGGAGGCTGAGGGGTGACCTCATTGCTCTCTACAGCTTCCTGAGGAGGGGAAGTGGAGAGGTGTGAGAGACTGAAAGAGTTAATGTGAAGTTGATGCCTCATACATTGTGGCAAATKGGTTCTGCACAGCAGTGATATGCTGCAAATGAGGGGTCGGATAACACAGGACGCAAAGGGCGTGCCAGAGGGTGCGCAGCTCCGTGTTCTGCCCAAGCCAGACATGTCACCCTATATGGCAAAAGGTCACACAGAGTTTATCTGAGGAAGGGGCTCGCGACCACCTGAAGACCACCGAAAGACCCCTCGTGGCCAACCCTCTCCAAAACAGCACCTGCGCAAAAAGTTCAAGAAACTACATGGCTGATGCAACAGAGAGGGAGGGGACAAGACTGTAAAAAGACACCAACCCAAGGAGCCCATGCACGCACCCGCCACCAGSGGATTGCTGCATTCGTTGTCATCATCATTGCGGGATCCAAGCGTGGTGATATCTCTCTMTTTATTTTTCTCTCTCTCTTTCTCTGTTCTCTTTTCCTCTCTTTCCTCTTCTTCTTCTACATGTTTCAATCGAACCCACATTGCCTACCGCTACACTTTCTAAGTTCGGGTTGTTTATTGTTATGCTTTCCAAGTTCAGATTGCTTCTGCCTTAGATAAAATGCTTAACCGATCGTTTGKTGTCATTTCACCTTAATTTAGCCTGAGGGAATTTCGAAACCTTTACAATCCCCTGGTCTGATCAGTCCGGGTYGTGACAAGAGGGAGGTGCCAATCTCTTCTTCCTGGTACCCAGTGATAGGAAGCGTGGGAATGGTTTAGACTGGACATTAGGAAGCATTTCTTTACTGAGAGGGTGGGCAAACACTGGAACAGGCTTCCTAGAGAGGTGGTTGGGGCCCCATGCCTGTCAGTGTTTAAGAGGCATTTGGACTATGCCCTCAAGAACATGCTTTAACTTGGTCAGCCCTGAATTGGTCAGGCAGTTGGACTAGATGATCGTAGGTCCCTTCCAACTGAAATAATCTATTCTGTTCTACCRTGAGTGTCAAAGGCTGCTTGATAGACCTAATAAAATGGCAAGGATGCTTGACCTCTGCCAACTGCCAGTAGGATGCCAAAGACCAAAGTTACTAATAAAATTGCAGTAGAGTACCAAGACTTTAAACTTGGTTGATAAGAAACTAGGAGATTGACTGCGTCCAGGGATGCCTGGACACAACTGTCAGAGTCCGTTCTTCACAAGCTGAGAAGGGAAGAATTGAGTGAGTGCCACGCATGCGTCGTGCAGCCAGCTGGGACTAGTATTCACTGTGGCTCCTGTGCTTGTGCCTGCTGAAGCAAAAGTACATATTCAGCAGCTGTGACGTGTGTTAATGCGCAGCTCATGGAGCTGGGCAACTGCAAGAAGATCCTTGGCAGATCTACAGTTTTTTGACAAGCCAATGTGTCCCCTACCCTCTGCCAACAGCTCTAAGTAAGTGGTAACGATAAAAAGTAACAGTGCCTTAGGCATAAAATGAGATCTAGCCAACAATTTCAACTGTATAGAGCCTTATGCATGTGAATCATCCACCGCATATGGAACTGGTTGCAATTTTTCATCAGTTTATTCTTTATGTTGAGAAATAAGTGTTTTTTCAATACACCTGTAGTGAAACACTTTGTTATTGATTGAAACCTAGTTATTGATTTCTTCTTCCCAAAACTTTTCGAAAACGATGGCTTTTTTTCCCCAGACCATTTTGTTTGTTTACTGTGAGTGGGAGAATACCTGTTTCTCTTTTCCCTCTGCTTATTTTTTCCTAGTGAAAAACTTTTTTCTTGAGCATCATGAACTATAAGCTAAAATGAATATTTTTTTCAAAATTCCAACAAAATTTATTTTATTGACATGAAAAAAAGAGAGATTCTTAGTAATACTGAAAAAGTGTTTTCTTCAACTTTAAGGATTTATGTAACTTTCTTGGATACAGGATTTTGTTAAATATTGTAACTGAGAAAATGAATTTTAATTTTGGAAACAACAATACTGCTGGAAGGAGAGACTCATACAGATTCTTTGCGTTTACTTTTAATTCACAGAAAGAAGAAAGAGCTAAAGGAGAAAAATACACCACAAAATATGTCAGCTAAGAGAGACTGCAGGGAGGCAAGAACATCAGATAGACAATAGGCAATGGTGATAAAAGAATACAGTTGAAACACAAGAAATTAAGATTGTAGAACTGTATTGGGTCTGGTTGGGATGGAGTTAACATAGCTGTTACAGTCCAGCACATTTCGTTTTCTTTTCTTTTTTTCCCCTTCACTTACTAAACTCTCTTTATCTCAACCCATGAGTTTTTCTCGCTTTCGCCCTTCTGCTTCCCTCCCCACCCCTCTGCGGGGTAGTTGAGCAAGCGACTGGTGGGTGCAGTTGCTGTCTGGGGACAACTCACCACAGGAACAAAATCAATCAACAGTATAGTACTCAAACTGCCAAGATGAGATGATATTCATCCAGTAGTTCTTACTGAATTTGAAATTGCTGATACACTAAATCTTGTGTGTAAATTTGCTTATAAGCCTCACATTAAAGGAGAGAAGGGTGCTCAGTAAGGAACCTGAGTATGACAAGTAACTTGCACTTATTGTGATCCCATACCCAGCAAAATGCAAAACTGATAACAAAACATTCATTAGTACACAGACAAATAAGTACACTACATTGGCTCCATGCAGATTGCAGAACTACAAGATGTGTTTATACTATTACAGGCATTGGCCTAAGATGCCTAGTCTCAGACCAAGTGATGGGGAGTGGGGCAGGTCTACATTGCTGGAGGCTGTTGTAGACAGTGATCGTGATAACTTTTGGGCCAGGAAGTTCCTACAGCTTCTGCTGGAAGGTATGGCAGAAGAGGATCAGTGTGTTCTTTGTTTCTTGAGTCAATCTTCCAACCAGTCCCTATAAGGTTGAAAGGACATGTACACTGACTTGGGAATGGCTGGTCATTATGTTCTCACACCTATTTCAGTACAGACCTATGTGTTCAATAATATATAGAGAGTACCAAAATGGATCAAAGAGAGCTTCTGGTAAATAAGAAACACAGTCATGACCAGAATACAGAGGCTGAGAGATCCACAGTGTTAAGGAGAGAAATGAGGTAAAGAAGGGTAACATTACACATCAATCATATACTATCTCTAGAAAACAGGGACAACACGGACAGATCTAAATGCTTTAGAAGGGGTGATGGATAGCTGAAGAACTGGTGCTGTCTCTTTGGATACTTTGGAAGAGCCAACATCTCATAGGGTTTTTTCCACTCTTGCCCTGCGGGACTAGACTTTTGACATGGATATATTACTTGTAAATATTATTAGAGAGGTGAAAGTTACCATGTTTTCATTTCCCAGGTAAAGATGAGAAAAAAAGTGCTGTGAACGATGGCAGAGCTTATTTAATCTTAAATTAAATGGAAAGACAAATAGAAGTCGGTCACTAGGTAAGGTTGTTTTAATTTCAAAGGAAAACTGAGAAAGCTTAGAAATTTTTTGGTTAAAAATGCAAATGTTTTATGGAATTTATATTGAATTTATGTATTAAAAAGTTCCAGGTTTACATAAGAGACCGCCACAGAAAGAATATTAATATAAGCAGATTGCCTACAAGGAATGCATTAATAGATTAGTCAGCAAAGAAACTCATGTCAGAAAGTGTGGCTGTGAGGTGAGAACTTCCTAATCCATTTCTGTTTAAATCGTGCTGTCAGCTACCCAGAGACCTGGGGAACAAAATCTGCCCAAATTTTCTTAAAATGTCGGCCAATGAGGCACAGTTTATTTTTATACACGATCATCTACTTTTCAAAACCTTTCATCTTATATTCATCTTTATTTTAATTTTTTTTTCTTTGTTAGCCTTAATATTCAGTTATTTCTACATATTATTTCAGACTGATTTTTTTTGTTGGCCATACAATTTTTGTTGCATTCCTCCTTGTTTCTCCTATGTGGCATTTAACTGAGAAAGAAACTGTCTCTCCAAGAGCTCCAGAAATAGGTATGGCAAAGCCAAGCTGTGCAATGTATCAAGATTTTTTTCCCAGAACAATATTGTGTTGGGACATTTGACATATTTGTATGAAGATAAATTTTGGTATGACAATCATTGGTATGAAGGCAATAACATGACCAAAACAACAATAACCCCCCCCACATTGTTTACATGACTTTGGAGAACTAACCCACTTTCTAAGGAAACAATAGTTTGCTGTCTAATAATCCCAAACTTGGGGCATGATTACTTGTGATTCAGCCTGGACATGATATAGTGCAGAAGATATGGACTAAGCTATGCATGTTATTAAACTGCAGATATCACCCCTTTACCCCCAAAAAGCAAGGATAGAAATACAGTGATATCTGTTTTGGGTGTCATTAACACAGCTTTTATAAAGGGGATGTTCCTTCAAAAATAACAAATCCAATTAGCAGTAAACTAAAGGAAAAATTGGGCTCTGAATGACCACAGCTATTCTGATGTTTGCAAAAGGTCATACCGGACATACACGGAAAGTCTGCAGAGTCTGTAAAAGGTAAGGGCCAGTGTTCAAAGCAAAGATGTTGTCAGCATGTCTCTGAGATGGACTCAAGGACAAAGCTGGGACTGTGCTTGATTGGCACTATAAAATGTCCATCTCAACGGTGCAGAAAGCTACAGAGTATTGATGTAGATTGTAATTGATATAGCAGCCCAATACCAGACATCTGATATAAAAGATAACTAAATCAGATAGGCTTTGTTATGCGTCGATAGTTCCTTCAGCTACTGGCATCATATGCAGTGACTAATCGGAATGACAGAGAAGTAATTAGACATAAACTGATTGTGGCAAATCTTTCTGCAGATGAATAATATGGGAACGGTGCAGTAAGCCTCTCCTTACAGGCTGCTTTCATCCTCAAAGGAGCTAATGGAAAAAAACTCCCCAGAATCACAGTTCCTGTGGATGTTTCCGGGGGCACAAGGCTCACCAAAGAGCAGAGGCAGGAGACAGAACAAAGTTGTCCATCAGAGTGATGACTGGTGCAGATTTGGGACTCAGCCTCAAACTGCTGCAAACCATGCAAAGAGGCTGGCATGGTCTGGGTAGCATTTGAAAGGAGGACAAAACAGACAAGTCCCCTCTGTAGGTTTGGCAGGTTTGAAAGCTGTGGTCATGCTAGGGAGGTTCAGATCCCCAGAAATGCCAGCATGAGCCTTTGATTACTGCCATGATGAAAGGTTGCAGGAACACAGTGGCTGATTTTCAAGGGCTGATGGAGCTGTAAGAAGTGTACAATGCCATAAACTGTTGCTGCCTGTAGAGACAAGATTGTTAATCTGGCTGCAGTACAAACCCAGGACAGTGCAATAGGCATACTGCCTATACTCTGATGTTCCTGACCCTTGGTCTTACATTCAGGACATTAGAAAACTGCAGCAGTAATATACAGCTGGAGATCTGACCTTTTTTTTTTTTTTTTTTTTAATTGAAGTACTGCAAATTTTCTCTTTTTTTTCTTTGTAATTTGGAACTTTGTTTTGGTTAGAGAAAGCCAGCATCCACCCAGCTCCAGAAAAGCTATCAATGCAGCTCCTGAATTATCTTAGTAGCAGGAGTTTCAAAACTCAGTGTGGTTGGCACCCGCTGAACCTGGAGCTCCTGCTGTGTCTTTGAGCTTTGCTTACTCTGGGATGAAAACCACAGAGCTCTCTACTGCAGCAAGCCATGGAAGAGGTTTATTTACAACCTTCAAGTATACTTCTGCTCAGGTGCTCTGACAGGCAAGAAAACAGAAATACATATCTTCAGTTTCATGAAATGCAGCGGAACTGTTGCAACAACTCTTTAAGTTTTGCCCTTGCCAGGGTACTTTGAAGGTACTTTGGGGCATTTTAACTAATATTTTGATGGCCAGTATGAAGGTGGCTGTTAGTGCTTCATGGGTGACTGCCAGTGAAGATTGAACATCCCTCAGCGCTTCAAGTTGCCTCTTGATGGGTGCTTTTAAGTAGTATTTGAGCTTTATTGTGGTGATGGTCCTTTGACTTCTACTGCCCCCACAAATGCATGCTGCTCTGTCCCGCTGTTTCTATTAAGTGCTGCTTTGGCTTTGCAAAACTTTTAAAACTTGAGCATACTCACTCTGCAGTGCTTACCTAGAAAGTTCATGAGCCCCATAAGAAAAAGGAAACCAGTGGTAGTAGCATTGTTACAAAGCGCTAAAGTAATTCTGTTTAAACTTTGTGTTTTTCTTCTATTCCACTTCTGCCATACAGTATTTTTAGAAGTACCTTTTCTTTCATTATGAGTAATTACTATTTGTGGAGCTCTCTTGGAGACCTGAAATGAAAGTGTCTTTTCCAAAAACCACTGATAGATGATTGTAGAGCAAGGCACTTCCATGAATATGCATCTAGTCTTTAGGCAAACTTGATTTATCAGTGTTCTTCCTGTTTCATGTTTGTTATCCATTAGAATTTGAAGTGAATAAATGAGATGCATGACAACAGATTTATACCAAAGCATCTTCTTGACAGCAAGTGTTCGACTCTTACACGTCACCATTCATGCCAGAAAGGATGGAAAGAAATCTGGATGACTTACACCTCTAGCAAGCATCACTTAGGTTTCAAATGTTCTCAAGTGTGTAATAAACATAAATTTATCTTGGTCATCAGAGACCAGAGAAGAGTCTAAAGGTCTATATAAAGAAATTAAATACAATTTATTTATAGGCTAGGACTAACTTGATAATGTTTCCATTTAGAAACAAACTATTAGAAATGTACCCTCTATAAACCAGAAGCAAATTAATTCTTATAGAACTAGGATACTAATGCTATTCGTAAAAAGCAACTGAACATGCTCCAGCCACGGACCAAAAATAACTTTACCTGCTCCAGGCCAGAACTAGAAGAATGACACTTCACTGTGCTATAGTGCATTATATATACTTGCCTGTGCAACTCTAGTGCTGTACAGAGGCTGTGAAGGAGACGAGATCCCCAGGTGGGCAGGGAGCAGGTGGTGGGGGTGGAAAGCGACAGTGAATGTCAGAGGCTCCCGGCACTGGGTGCCTGGAAAGGAGGGTGGATGGGGAAACGGCATGGCTGGGACCAGCAGCTGGGGAGCGAGGAAAGGGAGGTTGGAGGAGGGAGTCCATGGGGAAAGTACATATTTTGTCCCTCCCTAACGCTAATCAGTGGTGGGGTGCCACAGTCTCTTGTTGCAATCAGTCACTGAATAGCTCCAGAGACAGCCGGAGGTGTGGTGGACGCAGAGGTCTAAAGCCTGGAAGTAACTCTTGGAAGCCAATATGATATGCTCAAATAGGAAAGCTCAATATGAGCTTTCTGCTATTTTGTATATTTTTTAAAGAAAAACAAGTAGGAAAATAACCCCTTTAATCTGCACTTATGTTATTATTTGGAGTGCAGAGCAATTTGATCAAAGGTTGCAGAACTTCACTATTAAGACTGCAAGTGTGGCTGAGGTCAGTACTTTGTAAATGTTACTTCATTTAACTTTTATTTCATGCTTATGGTTTTTCCTCTTTAGACCTTCTGTCGCAGTGAGCATGAGCTTGCAGCCAAGCAATGACCACACAAGAGAGCAGGGGAGGAAAGGAGTACCGCACCCTCACATGGGGCAGTGTTGGGAAGGCACCTGCTGAACGAGACAGCAGCTTGCAGGAAAGGGAAGCCTGCCTGATGCAGCTGGATGCTATTTGGAAGAAATGGCAGCTGCTCTACCTCTGCCGCCGAGTCCTTATTTACTTCTACACTAGCTGATGACCAAACCCTGAGCTTTGATAGCTGTCAGCATTTTGTGGATACTCAGTTCATCTTAAGGGGTCTATCCGCAGAACATTTGATGAGACCTAAACATAACTGCAAATGAAATTATGGAGAGCCGTTCTTTGCATACAAAGTGTGCTGCACAATGTAAAACTCTCACAAAATACGGTCTCAGGTATCCAAATAGTATACAAATAGTATACTCCAAATTAGTTAAATGTTTTGACCTTAATATGCCTCTTTCCCTGTTTTCCATCTCTAAAATGAAGGTAGCAATATCACTTAGATCTAGGTACTTTATGAAATGCTAAAATGATATACAAAGATCATCCTGGAGAACGTGTGATTACTACTATTAATACAACTGGGTCCTAAGAGGTAGATTCTAAAAATGACTGGTAATGAAGACGAAAATCCGCTAGTATTGTCTGTTGGAAGCACTGAATGAGGCAGGGATCTTACATAATAAATTTCTATGATTAAATAATAGATAATAATCTCATAATGTCCTCAAATACTAGCAAAAAATGCATTGTTATCAATGTTGAAGATTTTAGAAAATATTTAATCTATATGAATAACTGAGTGTTGAAATAGATTTACTTTTGATCATTAGAGATGTGCATTTTGTTACTCCTCTGGAGCTCCACTCAGACTGGGCCACAATATTAGTCTTCAAAAATTTTTTGAGCAGAATTTGAAGAATTCTTCAATTTGAGCATCTAAAATCACCAGAAATGCATACACCTGCTACCGGAAATAATAAAACCCCAGAGTAATAGTGTTGCTTTTAATAAAAATAGAATATTTTAAATTCATAATAACATTGTAGTTATTGTTTCTAGTGTGTTGATGTATCCAGTTACAGAAGAGACTATTTCACCTGGTGTTTATATGGTAGCTGTATTGTGAGAAACCTTTGGCAGATCCTAGTAAATGAATAAAGCTAATGGAATATTGACATCCATGTGTAATAGTAAATTGCTTCCTGCTGCAAGAAACAAAGCTAGTGTCTTCACTTCATTGGAAATATTTTTACTGTGAATAAATATCAGCTTATTTTCTAAATTCTTTTGCTAGTTAGGGCAAACATAAGATATTGATTTTGATTCACATCTCAAGCTATCTGCTAAAATCTGATTTTTGTCATTAAGTTTATTTGAAGAATACAATATCTTGGCTAAAAATAAGGTTCACAAAGTTAATGACTTACAGGTCCTCTGAAGTCCTGCCAGTTTTGAAGTTATCCTTTTAGACAGAAATAAAGCACTGTAGTTTGCTAGCTAATCTACTGCCAAATAAAAAAAATATTGTAATTTGCAGCATTTACTTTCAGGTGTGCAAACAGTTTTATCCAAAGTTAGAAAAAATCAGTGAAATGGCTTTCCATAGGTACACTTTAAACAATATAAATGTGTAGTTAGCTTAGTAAGAAAAGACTCCTAAAAGACTCAAAATCAAATGTTTTGCTTTTGAAAGGCCATTAAAATCCAAACTGTTTCTTTAATCATTTTAATTGCAGATACAGGCTGCTACTTCGGCCTCAGTGGGCGTGGGGTCCAAATCTGGTGTCAGTCTGTGATATCTGGATATTCAGAATTGCTTTCAGCCAGTCATACATTTATTCTAGTATTACATTTCCTGTTATAGTTCAAAGTGCCATATCCTTAGTAAAACATTATTTTTAAGAGGTAAATTTGTTAACATGAAAATCCCCAGATAAATATTAAGCCCTGAAAATAAATCTGCAACTAACTGACATGAGTCTTATTCTATATTCTCTCTTCAGTGGCTGATTATTTTCCTGCAGAGTATAAAGAAGCCATTAATGTGTAATGAAAGAGACAGCTTCATTATTTTCTCTTTGAAAAATAGATACTTAGCCATATGGGGCCTTTTGTACACAAGGATTTTCTCTTGTTAACAAGTTCAAAGCTGATGGTATGATTACTTAGCTACCACACCACTTACAGTTGTGAAAAATCTTTTTGGATATCAATCAGAGGATCAAAGGCAAAGTGGCTTTTTGTTAACCTCCAACACCAGAGATCCCATGAATGCTCTGCTCCCGGTAGCAAGTGGCCACATTGGCTGTGTGTGTTGTTAAATAGACTTTTTTTGTTTATGGTATGAAACAAACTGACTGCTATAATAAAATGATGTAGACTTTCTTGAAATGATGCCCAGCTAGTGCAGAACTTTCTCTGGGTAACAGCAGAAAAATACACATATTTACATATATCCTAGCTGGAAAATTTATGCTTTTTGCATATGGAAGGAAGCACATTGCTTCTCTGAATTGCTCGTAGCCAGGCCAGCTGCTGCACTAGAAGCTACAGCTGATGCTGAATCAAAGGCAAGAATGAAAAAATACTTCCTCTTGCAAATCTCCCTGTTTGTGCTGACCGTCTCGCCTCTGTGCTGAGAAAAACGTGACTCTGATAATTCTTCACTGTTTTATGTAGCTAATTTGCATCACCGTCGTGATGGATTCTAAAATCATGGACTCAAGCAGGCTTCTGGAATAATGTAGGAACATACAATTGAGTTAAATCAGTCCTTTTAAAGTTACTTGTATGGAGGGACTGGCAAAGGATAGTTGGGATAATTGTGAAGTTCTCTGCTGATCTAAGCAACTCTATTAAGACTTTGTAGAGATGTCATTAATACATGGATTGCTTCATGGATTGCTTATTTTAATGCATATTCCTTAAGGACACATCATAAACTGAAAAATGAGTAAGTAAAATGGGGTAGGTAAGTAAGAGTAATGTCAAATACTGTACCTGGCCTTGGGCTTGTTTAAAAATTTGTGTGGTTTTACAACTGTTTTCTCTCTCTCTCTTTTTTTTTTTTTTAGTGTTTCCTTCACGTTATCAGAATATGAAACCAGTAGTGAGAGCTGACGGTGTAACTGATGACCCAGTGGAGAGGAGCCATGTTGGGGAAGTGGCTCTGGACCTAAGTGGTGCACCCTCTGCTCCCTTCCAGGCAGAGTGGTCAAAGACGAGAACTGCCACCCCAGTTCTTGCCAAGTACACCCATGGAAAAGTGCTTTTCTGATTGATGGCGTTCTCAATACCTGCCATTATATGCATTTTGGAAATCTGACCCTTACGCTGCTGATCACACATTTCTTATCAATCTCAAGGCCTCAGCGAACTCAAAATGACAGGCAAGGAAATAGCCTTGCCTCTTAGTTTTATTCAGGGGACGTCTGTCCTACATGGTCTTATTTGGTTCATCCTACTATTACTCCTTTTTCCTCCATCATCCCTCTCCATTCTGTCTGCTTAGACATCGCTTTTTGGGGCAGCAGGATGTCAATGACATCATGCATTTATTATGCATTTATTATGCATGATGTTGATAATGTACGACCTTTACAAAAATTTGAGCCAAAGAAATATTTTATTTAAAATCTAGAATTTCCACCATGGAACATCACTTTCTAATCTCTGTGTACTATGCTTTTGCCTTTGAGACTTAGATAGCATATATATTTTGCAAGGTGTTTTACGGTCAAGATATTCAATATTTGATTTGGTTTATGACATCTTTCTCAGATATCTTTTATTTCTCGGATTAGTGTAGTGGAGTCAAATCTTATTCTGTTGTGTAGGTTATGAATACTTATGTGAAACAAATTTTTTTTATTCTACAACATATCTACTAGCAACAAACTTTGCTGAGATTGCATGGGGCACATGGAACTAATTTTATTTATAAATCAAGAAAGTTTTATCAGAAGGGACTGGTTCATCAGTTTGAGTTTTTGGGGAAAGCTTCAGGTTTTGTGCATTTTTCATTTTGCAAAAATCACTTTAGGAAAAATTGAATTTTATTTTCTCTTACAATACCTTTTAAATGCTTCTTATACAAAACACTGGGAATCTGCCCTGGGAAGCAAATAGACAGCACAGGTGCATAAAAACAGCACTTCTTAGGAAAGCAAGTTTCAAGGAGAATCAGTGTTCTAGTTTTGAATTGGCTTTGTTCTGAAATTTAAGCATCTCATGTCATACATTTTCTGGAAATATAAAGCTTCAAAATTTTCAACTTTTTTTTTCTGAAATAATTTGCTAAAGCATATTTTAGGGTTGTGATTGTCCTCCTGCAATTCTGAATCACAAAAAAATTATACATCTCAAATAATCTTGGACTGGTACAGTTTTTTCTTAAGCTACTGGCAGGAGAAACCACCAAGAATTTCTGTTCTGTGCTAATTCTTGTATTGACTTTACTACCAGCTTTCTAAGCTGGTTCTGTTCTCAGGTGATATGATTTGAAATTGTGTACTGTAAATGCATTTGTTCGCTTAACACTAGTTTTCTTCTTGTAGTTTAATTGATTGTCATAGATTTAAACCTGGATGCCTGGTAATGCCGTTTCCCTCATTCTAGCCAACAACAAATGACTGTCAGTCAAACATCGATGCCAGAGCTCACAGGACAGAACTTTCCTTCAAATGGTATATTGGAATGATTTTTTTTGATGAGCAGCATTCACCTGTTTGTTGCTATTATACAGTGGAAGGGTACAGCTTTCTCTTACTGCTTAGAGTATTGCTGTGGTATAGTGATTTTGTAATTTTAAGACCCTGAGATCATCAAAGCCACTGGAATCCCAATGAAATGCCAATAGGCTTTTCATCTGCCTGTAATTAGTTCAGTTGGTGCAATATTTCTGATATATTTAAACTAATTCTAAATTATAATTCTTACTGGTTTTTATCCTTTGGGTATCGCTGCCTTCTTTCTAGGATGAGATTAGGTTATGTGTCGAGACTGGAACTCTCTTTGTCTTGCTATTTGTGCCTGTGTAGCTTTCCCTCAGTCCTAGGGAGGCATGTCCTGCTGGCTTATTATGTTTGCTTTTTTTTTTCAATGATTTGCATTTACTGGATTTCAAAGTGCATCAGGTTGCTCATTAGTTTGGTAATCTTTACGGCAGTCATTTCCTGTTCTGAGTGAAAAAAAAAAATCTTAATATTATTCAACAATTTTATAATCTTGTTTCACTGTGCTCAGCATTTACGGATACCAGTTTTAATGAAGCTTCTCCCAACCTTGCAATTGTATGATCTCTCTTCTATCCCTTACTCCAAAGGATCCCAAAAGGAAGATAGCTGTTATTACCCATTCCAAGCAAGAATGACAAATAATTTTCAAATTACTTGATACAGTTTAACTATTTGCAGCAGAAGGAAGAGAGGGAGACTGTGTTCATACAAGCTATTTCAAGGCCTTAAGGTAATATTCAGATATGTATACGTACTGTGCAACCACAAATTGTCATGAAAATGCTCAGGAAGCAGCAGTAATCTGAGCTGCTTCAGATCTAGGAGAATTTTGGTAGCTCAGACCTCTGCAGGACACGGGAACTCCAGTCAGGTCCTGAAGAACTTGTGGTGACAGTTTCATCAGATTTCAACAGCTCGGGAGATTGTACCAAGTAGGTCTTAAAACAGTGACAAGCATATATGTCTGTGTTGTAAATAAGCACTTGAAGGAACTGAGCCAAGATGATGCTCAGTATTGCTGTTGTTTCCTATTTCTATTTTAAATAGGACAAATCCCAGAGACAAGAGTTAGTTGAGCACAGACAACACCCACCCCATGCTTTAAAAAGCTGAGTGGAAGATGCTGCTATTTAAGACCTCAAAAGTTGACAGTGTGTGTAGAGACAGCTGTGCCCTGGAGAAGCCCTGGTGATGAATCACTCCCTGAATATACCTTGTGCAGTTTCAGAGCACTTTGGGATCCTTTGTGATAAGTGTTATTACATAAGGGCAAATATACCTCTGAGGTTTATGGCAGAAACCCTGGCCATGCTCCAGCTTACAGTGCTGCTGGCAGACATCACTACAGTGCTCTTCTGCTGACAACAGAAAAATCCAGCCACTAAAAGCATGTCAGACTCAAAAAGCTTTCTGCTGATTTATGTTCCTTCCGGTTGCCAGCTACTAAGGAGAAAAGTTGATGACCAAATCTCTTCCACACAGATGCAGTGACTGCAGAATTGGCCTCTTTTCACCTGCCTCAGGCAGAGCTGCTGTGTGATCTGAGGCAGAGGGTAGGTAGACAATCAGTCTGGCTTTCACACCATTGAAGGCCAACAAAATAAATAAACAAACTTCTCTTTATCTTGGACATAAGAAAGTTGGAACCTCTCCTGCAGACCAAGTGACACAGCTCGTGTTTTACACTGAACTTCGTAAGAAGCAACTGCAGAATCTTTTAGCTGGGAGAACTGAGCGAACAGTCATGGACTAAGCTATTAAAACTCGTGTGAAAACGCTCCTGGAGATTTGCTGCTTAGGAAACCTGACTAGAGTTTTTCAGCCCTTGCCAGAGAAACTGGCTGTAAGAGCCTCGGTGTTTTCAAGGCCTCTGGAGGCAGTGTGCTAAATTGATTTGGATTGACAAAAGCACATAAATGAAGAGGCTCTATCTGAAAAACCTGTGTAATTAGGTTGTGCGTCAGGCATCAAAGTTGAATGTAATGATATCCAGGACTGCAAATGAAATTAACATTCCTTCAGTTTTGTAGATTCCTTGCTAATGCTACTGCACTGCAATTATTAAAAACTCTTTATGAGTAAGTTGTATGCCCATTTTATCAAAAGAATTTTTGAGCTAGAAGTAGTTACTTTGTCAGGATAGCCACCACTGTTCTGTGGTTAAGCTTCCAGCCTTGTTTTCATTATAAATTAAATATATAATTTTTCAGCTCAATCAGACAATATGTAAGTGAGCCATTGAGTTCAGGACTGCTTGCCACAATCACAGCAGCACTTGAGGACTTCCCTCACCCCAGACAGTACAGAGAAGGAAAGACTTACTGTAACAGAAGGCAGGGATGACTGACCAAACCCCCAGTGATGCTGAGAAAGAAGATGCGCTGTCAGGTAGTCCCTGTCTTAAATATGATGTTCAGAGCAGTAATGATGTGTATGAAGGCAGTTTGGCACACTCTCTAGATTGCCTTGCCTAGGACTTGTGCACAAAATGGGAAAGCCAGCTAGACCATTCTGAAAAGGATGTACATGAAGGAAACATCACCTTTGAGTCACTCACTAAATGTGAAAGAGGCAGAACTGAGAAACAATACTCTCAATTACTTGATGGCCTAATTGCTGGACCATCCTTCCTATCTCATTCTGGTGTGTGTGCATCTTTATTGTCCTTTCAGGGAAACTGATTTTGGCACAACTGTCTGCAAATATTTTTATAGTCTGCTAAAATAGAAATCGTTATCTATTATTTAAAAATCTGCATTTAGCTATTTTAGCTATAGTAAAATGCCTAGCTCAGCACTGGAATTATAAATAGAAGAATCACTGATCTGGGTGTTGCGTGTTCAGCCCTGTCAGCCACAGAGGTTTGGGTTTCTTTCCTAAACGCCTGTTGTCCTCTGATAGAGGGTTCTGACTTTATAATAATGGGCTGGAGGACAAGATGCTCAAAACTTAGTCATATCAGTCCTTAATGGTCAGTCACTAAGGTCTTTAAATAAGTGTGTTACATAGATACCGTATTAGATAAAAATAATTACGGTGTAACTTTATGGAACTAGGTTATGAATATATTAGTTATATACTTAGGGAATTAATGCTAACGCTAGCTGGTAAGTATAGTCTTTGACCAATGTGAGCTGCTCTACCGCCACTAGCAGCTCGTATGCTTCTACCAGTGTTCAAATTCCTGCTCAGTGAAAATGTTGAAGCACATCTGCAATAGCCCCTGCTGATCACCCCATCAGTGGAGGAAAACCATCCTGCCTCCACTGCAAAAAACTGGGCTTTTAATATTCCCGAGGTCAGGGAGGATTGAGCTTCAGCCAGTGCCTGTGGAGACCTCCGAAGCAGAGAAGTCTTTCGTACATCTCAAGTCCCTTCCTCAGCTTTCCCTGCAGGGATAGCTATGGGTGCTTGGAGTGCAAGGGGGGCTCCCCAGCCAGGGATCAGGAGCCTCACATCCCTCACATCTCCCTGCATTAAGTCTCTTCAGCTGCATATGCTGCTTAATGATCGCTGATCCTCTTTCAAACTCCTCTGTTTCTTCCTACTTAACAAAGTTGAGATTTAACTTTAAAAGTCTCATAATATATTAATTCCTTGACAGAACTGTCAGTTGCAAGTCAGTTCCTTGACATCCACAGGCTCCTGCTGCTTTGAGCCCTAGCAGTAAGAGAGCCCTGCAGCCTTGGAAGTCCTGTTTCCTGCCAGAAAATTGAGTTTTCTATCTTTCACTTTGGACATACCTGCTCCAGATCTTGGCCAGGGCAGAGGGTAGGGGGAGTAACTTTTCAATAAACCATAAAGGTTTATCAAATTCTTGCTTCTCCCTAGAATATTTTCATTGATACATTTTAAAATCTTTTTTCCAGCTTTGCTACATCCATGACCCCTGCCATAGAAAGTAGTCCAAAACAGGCAGATCATTTCAAGGGCTTTGTAAGTAGTTGGTGTAACTTCCATTTGCATTCACCAACTGAATGTGTTTGGTCTCCTTTAAACTGGTCGGTATCAAATGTACTGCAAAAATCTTCTGATCAATCCTTAGGAAGAGATGAATGAGTAAGAGGAGAAAGTACAGAACAATGACCTCATTACAGTATTGGTCATGTATGATGAATACAACTACAGAGTTGTTCGCAGGCACTGATACGTCAATTCAGATTCAATTCATCGGGATCCAGTGAAAAATCCAAATAATTCTTGGGCTGTTTGAGGGGGTGTATGTAGTTTAGGGATCAAATATTTTTCAAAGTTTTAAAATTATTTGTAAGAAGTTAGAAGTTGGAAGTGGAAGATGTTAACCTTTCACTTGCTGTGAGTCAGTGAGCTGGGATTTGGACACGTAAGGTTAGACTCAGAGAAACATTTAAAAATACACCAGGTACATATGCAGCTTTCATTATAGTCATTTATAAAATCAAATGGACTGTATGATTCATCATATGATGCTGTCAGTCTGGTACTTGATGTAGAAAGCCATGTACATTTTTTACAGGTATCTAAGTGTCTAAAGATGTAGATGTGTGCCTCAGGTTTCAGGTATCATCAGAACTGATGAACTAGGAGTCCAGAATAAAATCTGTCATTAGTTGCCTTGCACTTTCAAAAATCTTTGTGCATGCCCCAGATCTTTTGGTATCTAAATACGTATGTGGTTATGAGTTAAGACTTCACATTGGAAAATAGACAGCTGAGAACATCTCTTTAGATGATGACTGAGGTTTGGCATGTTGTTTATCATTGTTCTGTTGATGGAAGAAACAAACCCATGTTACTTATGTCTGTTACAGGGGGAGGAACTTGTAAGAAGTATAATAGCTGGCTTGGCTCATCCACCTTATACATTTGTTACTGCGTTAATGACTTCACAGATGAAGCATTCCCAAAAGGGACCACTGTTTAGAGAAAAAAGATAAACAGTGATCATTTTAGCCTTAATGAGCTTAAACTGAAGGATGTTGTCTAATGGCTGAAGAGGAGGTACATTTAGAAATCAGGTTCAGATGATTCCTCAGTTGTCCGAAAATCAGGGGACTTCATGTTAAAAAAAAACCCACAACACCTCTTAATGTTTATAAAGTTTCAAGCCTTGGTTAACATTTCTTATTTTGAGCAAAATTTCCAATATATAGTTAAGCCTGTCTCAAGCTCTTCTTGAATTTTGTGAAGTTCTTGCAGCAGCTTTAGCTACTTTGCATCTCCATAACGAGTTGAGTGCCCTTTGGCTGCCTGAGCTTAGAGGCAATTCTTGCCATTTCTGTTTTTATTCTTCTGTTTTGCGGTATACTTCTGGTCAAAGGAGGCATAACTTGCACAGAGAAAGCATGCCAGTAGAAGGTGTGTGGCTGAAAGCTGGGAAATTGGCAGTCATTGTTGTTTATAGCACAGGAAGAGCTCAGACAGTACCAATAGGGRTTTCAGGGCATCATCCCTGCATTGTGAATTGCATGCTGGTGTTGCCACAGTTCGAGGGACAGCTTTTGGTAGAGCTGATTAGGAGGTACATACACACACCAAGACACAAATAAATAAAAGCATGGCAAGGCAAGGATTTGTGTACAGGTCTCTGGAGAAGGCAGGTAGCTGGTATCTGTTCCTGGAGAGCAGTACTGGGATGTGTTTGTGGACCCTCCTCAGTAAGAGTAGCTTAGGAAGCTCTTTGGCAGTGCCAGTGGATGCTGGGATAGGAGCACTGGTATGGGTGTGCTGTCCCTGACACCTCCTAAGCACAGAAAGTGACGCTATACCATTTTCAGAGTCTTGAAGGACTTGGAAATTTGATTATTCTGAGCTGGACATTCCACAACCACAAACAATACTAAGGGTGGCAGTGTTGTTTCTACCAAGGGACTGATCTACATGGGTGGAACAAGCAGGATCAGTTGCATTAGGCAAAGGCCAGCCATTGAAATGGTTTCATAAATTCGTAATTAGGAAACACTGCATTTACAGGAGCCCTTTATAAGTCAGAAGAAAATATCTTCTCTGATGAATGTAAAGTTTGGGTTTATTGAAGAAGAAGAGAGATAACTAAAGACTGTTCACAAGTTCAAAAAGGCACATCCATAAGGCAGTGTCACAGCAGTGCATTCACATTCACAAATGAGAATGAAAATGCTGGCTGCATGTGGAATTGCTGCATTTGCTCATACTATGACTGACTGCACACACATTATTGAGTGGATCTGTGCATTCAGTACTCATGCAGACCCAGCCTTCGCACTCTGCAAAACTTCCTTTGCAAGTTAATTAAAATACAAAGTCTGTATTAACCACTTCATTTTCTATGGTAGCTCCTGAAGGAAGTTATATTGCCTCCAGTGAATGGAGAGGAAAAAAAGATGCTTCTGTGATCTCATTCAGAATCTCTTACAAATGTCAAACATTGCATTATTGCAAGGGATAATTCCTTGTTTATTCACAAGTATAATATATGGACATACTGCAACAGACTTGCTAATCACCCTTCAGATAGCCTGGTCACTCTTCACCTCTTAGTCCAGTCTTCAATTACTAGTTCAAACACTGTGAATGCTTCTGCTAACTAAGTCTTTAAAGGTTCCTGATAGCATTAACCAAAATGGAGTGCCACAAAAATCTTGGGATGGGTACTAGGAAGATTAAAACACTGTCTTATTTGCCAATCACGACTAATAGATTTACTGAGTATGAACTGTACCTTTCAGAATTTCACCCTGCATTGTTCTCAAACAGTGAGAAAGCTATTTGAAGTCTTTAATCAGCCACAGAGACATCTATGCTGATGTTTATTCTGAATGACTGGAAATACTAAAAATTGATGCAGGAGTGATCTTCYATTTTTTATTATTACTTGTGTTTACTGGAAACATGGTATATTCTTTTTGTGATGGTACAAAGCAGGAAGGGGACAGGGAGAAACAACTGCCAAGCCTAGCATTAGCATAGCAAAGTCTCTGTGGGGCCTGGAGCCAGAAGGCAGACTGCTACCGTAGAGAGCTGAGGGAAGGAGACCTCTGGGAGTGGGTCACWGATGAAAAATGTCTCCCTGGGAGACCCAATCTGTCATCCTGAGACATGGGTTGAGCACGCAGCTGGGTCCCAATGTTTCCCAGAGCTGGCCTTGTTGCTTTGCTTTTTCCTGACAGTAGGAGTTAGGTCTACCTATTGGTTTGAGCATCATCACAGCCCCAGTCCTGTGATCTTGCTTTGGCCTGGGAACTGCACTTAAACTGCTAAGTAGCCCCAGGTTATAGCAGCTCTGTATGCAGAGCTTCCCTGTCTACCTTCATCTCAGAGTATAGGAGAAGCACATGCAAGGGAAGAAAAATATGTGAGCCAGACTAGCCTCTGTGAACAGTGTGGTCATTTTATGCTGCTTAGCTTCCGGAATATTGAACTACTCCTAGAAGATGTTCATTAGCAGGCAGAAAAGAAGTCAGACACACAGCTTTACAGCAAATATAATTCATGGCACAGACACCATGAGCACGTAGGGAAAATGTCAGACTAGATACATTTGCTGGGGTTTCAGTGGGGTATGTAAGAAATAACTCAGATTTGAGGTTCTTTTATTAGCTAATACCTTAAAGCAGTTTATGCCATGTTTAGGCCCAGCTACCTGCTGTTTCAGGGAACAAGTGAATCACAGAAATTGATGGCCTAGCTACAGTCCTCCGAAAAATGTCCCCTTACCTGGTAGTTCCAATTCAGTGGTGAGTCACCAGCAGTTCTGGATTCCCCTTGCATGTCTCCAGACGTATCACAGTGTTAGGAGGAGGTGCTGTGATTTGTATGTGTATATGCTACAGAAAAGCTAACAATGCAGAAGGGAGGAGCTACCTAATTAAAAGAGATGTGCACTCTCAAAAATGTGGTTTCCCTCTGAAAATGTCAACTTCTCAATATTTAGTCCCTGGTGGATCCATTTRTTACACTCCAATCCAGTTCATTTGTGTTGCTATTAAAGGCAGAAGAGTTTGAAAAGCGTGAATGACACTAGCACACCAAGAAGGATGGAAAGGTTATTTGACCATTGACGTAAAGGACTGACAGCAAAAGGAAAAAAAATTCTGAATGCTTAGCACATCAAATCTGAAAGCTGCCCTTAAAATTGAAACTAGAACCCTACAACGTTTTTCAGATAAAGTAAATTTTTGTGTCAGAACTATATTCCTTACTTTGCCACCTCCTGTGTATGACTAACAAGAAATCCTTTAACTGCAGTATCTACTGCTATTATTTCCACAGGACCCATCCCCCATTTCTTCAGGCTGTATTAAACAGAGGTGGGCACATTTCTAGGAATATACTAGAAAAAAATGAAAGCAGTTGTTTCCAATATGTACTTTCTAGAAATCATGAAAAAATAAAAATATAGCAGATCCTAGGAGTGATGCATATTTTAAAGGTGCAGGGAACAATTTCATACAATGCAAATAACTCCATTTCATTCGCCTAATCCTGTTGCAGTCCTACTTATAGCAGCTGTCTATGTTGAGTTAGGGCAGGCCTAAAGTATATATAAGCCCGAAGTGGCTGACCATACGTAGATTGTAGGGAACTGAGGCAGAGACATTCCTGCCTGTTTTGGCTATCCCTTTTACGAGCTGTGCTGTCATGGGGCAGTGCCTGTCTGGCATCCTGCCACCGAGATCTCCATTTTCCCGGTATGATGTTGCTAGGGCTGCCTTTCAGGCAAGAATGGTGTTGGTTGACAAGAGGTGTACTGTGCTGGAAAATCCAGTCCATAAATTAATTTTGCACCCCTGTTCTCTTAGCATTGCCATCTCGTCTGCAATGACCATATTCAATTTGCTTTATGTGAGCCCTGCTTCCTTTACTATATATTTCAGCTTGCTAGAAAACTCATCAAACAATTTCTTTGTGCAGGGACAATTTTTTTTCTAATTATATTGGTGTAATTCTGAAATAATTCAGTTGACTTCAGTGTAATTCACCCAGATGTACACAACTTTGATAGTGATAAAATTTGGTCCAGAGCAAGACTGGCCTATGTAAAACCTTAGCTTCATTTGGTAATTGACTTGCATGGTAGATGACGGGTAAATAAGACATGGTAATGGCATATTGTTACATAATTTAAAACTGTCCTCCATAATACAAAACATGTAACCTGGCAGTATTCATCTATGAAATTAATTCCCTGTCCCCAACCTTCATTCTTTGAATGCATGTTTATAATAGACATAGAGAATAAAGGGGCCAGAGTCAAGGCTGTTCCTGGACCATCTGTGTAAATTTTAACCCTTTTATTTTTTAGACAATAAATATTTATGTGTATCTAAAAAGCTCAAATGCCTTAATGGTTTCAAAGGTACGGAAATAGCATGATATAATCTTAAGGGTTATTTTTCTAGCGTTTTTGTTTTTTTACATTTGGAACCTGAATATTAATTACTCTTGTCATCCTCAGGGTTCTCATTCTGACGGCTGATTGGTAATATTCTCTGCAGTATTCAGCATATGCTAATCTTTTTGTTTATGAAGATAAATGCAATTAGACACTGCCAGTCACATACTCTGTCACTTCTTCTGTGACATTTATCCATATGGATGAATAGAGTCATAGAATCATAGAATCATAGAATGGTTCATAAAGAAGGGAACTTTAAAGGACATTTAGTCCAACCCCCCTGCAATAAGCAGGGGTCTTCAACTAGATCAGGTTGCTCAGAGCTCCATCCAACCTGATCTTGAACGTTTCCAGGAATGGGGCATCTACCACCTCTCTGGGAAACCTGTTCCAGTGTTTCACCACCCTCACTGTAAAATATTTCTTCCTTATATCGAGTCTAAACCCACTCTCTTTCCATTTAAAACCGTTCCCCCTTGTCCTGTTGCAACAGGCCCTGCCAAAGAGTCTGTCCCCATCTTTCTTATAAGTCCCCTTTAAGTACTGAAAGGTTGCAATAAGGTCTCCCCGAAGCCTTCTCTTCTCCAGGCTGAATAACGCCAGCTCTCTCAGCCTTTCTTCATAGGAGAGACATTCCATCCCTCTAATCATTTTTGTGACCCTCCTCTGGACCCACTCCAACAGGTCTATGTCTTTTCTGTGCTGCGGACTCCAGAGCTGGATGCAGTACTGCAGGTGGGGTCTCTCCAAAGCAGAGTAGAGGGGCAGAATCACCTCCCTTGACCTGATAGCCACGCTTCTTTTGATGCAGCCCATGTTACAGTTAGCCTTCTGGGCTGCGAGCGCACATTGTTGGCTCATGTCCAATGTTTCCTCCACCAGTACCCCCACGTCCTTCTCGGCAGGGCTGCTCTCAATCCCTTCATCCGCCAGACTGTACTGGGGAGGGGGGTTGCCCTGACCCAAGTGCAGGACCTTGCATTTAGCCTTGTTGAACCTCCTGAGGTTCACATGGGCCCACTTCTGGAGCTTGTCCAGGTCCCTTCTGAATGGCATCCCATCCCTCAGGTGTGTCAACCACACCCCTCAGCTTGGTGTCATCTGCAACCTTGCTGAGGGTGTACTCAATCCCACTGTCTATGTCATTGACGAAGATATTAAACAGTACTAGTCCCAATCTGGACCATTGCGGGACACCACTCATCACTGATCTCCATCTGGACATTGAGCCATTGACCACTACCCTGTGGATACAACCATCCACTGAACAGTCCACCCATCAAATTCATATCTCTCCAATTTAGAGAGAAGGATGTTGTGGGGAACCGTGTCAAAGGCCTTACAGAAGTCCTTGTAGATGACATCTGTAGCTCTTCCCTTGTCCATTGATGTAGCCACTCCATCATAGAACGCCACTAGTTTGGTCAGGCAGGACTTGCCCTTGGTGAAGCCATGCTGGTTGTCTTGAATCACCTCCCTGTCCTCCATGTACCTTAGCATAGCTTCTAGGAGGATCTGTTCCGTGATCTTCCCAGGCATAGAAGTGAGGCTGACAAGTCGGTAGTTCTCAGGGTCTTCCTTTCTACCTTTTTTAAAAATGAGTGCAATGTTTCCCTTTTTCTGGTCACCAAGGACTTCACCTGACTGCCATGACTTTTCAAATATCCTAGAGAGTGGCTTGACAACTACATCAGCCAATTCCCTCAGGACTCTGGGATGCATCTTGTCAGGTCCCACAGACTTGGATATGTTCAGGTTCCTCAGGTGGTCTCTAACCTGACCTTCTCTTCCAATGGGAGAGACTTTGCTTCCCCAGTCCACGTCTTGAGGTTCATCCACTCGAGAGGTCTGGGAAGAGAGGTTGCCGGTGAAAACTGAGGCAAAAAAGTTATTGAGTACCTCAGCCTTCTCCTCATCTGCTGTTACCAGTTTGCCAGTCATGTTCATTGGGGGAGTACAACTTCTTTAACCTTCCTTTTCTGGCTGACATACCTATAGAAGCCTTTCTTATTATTCTTTGCATCCCTTGCCAAGTTCAGCTCCAACTGCGCTTTGGCCCATCCCTTCACAACCAGGCAATGTCCCTATACTCTTCCCAGGACACCTGCCCCTGCTTTCACTGTCTGTGCATTTCCTTCTTGCTCTTAAGTGTCATTCAAAACACAATACATGCTAGTTATTTCTCCTCATGAGAAAACAGTAAAGACTGTGACAACGTCCCCGGCGTTTATTGATTTTTAAATACTGCACAGTGCACTGCTCCATGCAAAAATACTGCTGCGAGGTTTTTTATAAAAAGGTTTTATGATGGCCATTCTTAATTCTACTGTTTTTTAAACTGAATTTATAAATGAATGCAAATCCCCTTTTCTTCCTGTGATTTAGTAGGACTGAAAATATACCAGAAAAAAGCCAAATTATGTTAAAAGGTAAGTTTCCTGCAATGCTTTCCAGTTAAGTGCTGCCTTGTAATCTACTGCGAATCATTGCTTATGAACATGCTTTAGTAGCCATGCAGGCATGCACACACTGAATAAGAGGGGTTATACAACAGATGTATAAAAGAGCAAGAATGAACAGACTGACAAAACACAGGATGCTTTCAGTATCTCATGGATGAAACATGGGGTCTTCAACTGTGTCTGAGAGAAAAAATGTGGAAGTTAAAAATTCTAGAATCATAGAATCATTTAGGTTGGAAAAGACCCTTAAGATTATCGAGTCCAACTGTAAACCTAACACTGCGAAGTCCGCCACTAAACCATGTCCCAAAGCATCACGTCTACACGTCTTTTAAAAACCTCCAGGGATGGTGACTCAACCACTTCCCTGGGCAGCCTGTTCCAGTGCTAGATAATCCTTTTGGTGAAGAAATTTTTCCTAATATCCAATCTAAACCCTGGCACAACTCGAGGACTTTTCCTTTCGTCCTATAACTTGCTACCTGGGAAAAGAGACCGACATCCATCTCTTTACAACCTCTTTTCAGGTAGTTGTAGAGGGTGATAAGGTCTCCCCTCAGCTTCCTTTTTTCCAGACTAAACAATCACAGTTCCCTCAGACGTTTCTCACAGGACTTGTGCTCTAGACTCTTCATCAGCTTTGTTGCTCTTCTTTGTATGCACTCCAGCACCTCAATGTCTTTCTTGTAGTGAAGGGCCCAAAACTGAACACAGTATTCGAGGTGCGGCCTCACCAGTGCTGAGGACAGGGGGATGATCCCTTCCTTAATCCTGCTGGCCACACTATTCCTCATACAGGCCAGGATGCTGTTGGCCTTCTTGGCCACCTGGGCATACTGCCGGCTCATGTTCAGCCGGCTGTCGACCAGCACCCCCAGGTCCTTTTCTGCCGGGCAGCTTTCTAGCCACTCTTCCTCAAGCCTGTAGCATTGCCTGGGATTGTTGTGACCAAAGCGCAGGACCCGGCACTTGGTCTTGTTGAACCTCATACAGTTGGTCTCGGCCCACTGAACCAGCCTGTCCAGATCCCTCTGCAGAGCCTTCCTACCCTCAGGCAGATCAACACTGCTGCCCAACTGGGTGTTGTCTGCAAACTTACTGAGGGTGCACTCGATCCCCTCGTCCAGATCATTGATAAAGATGTTAAACAAGACTGGCCGCAAAATTGAGCCCTGGGGAACACCGCTTGTGACCAGCCGCCAACTGGATTTAATTCCATTCACCACAACTCTCTGGGCTTGGCCATCCAGCCAGTTTTTTACACAGCAAAGAGTATGCCCATCCAAACCATAAGCAGCCAGTTTCTCTAAGAGAATGCTGTGGGGAACAGTGTCAAAAGCTTTACTAAAGTCCAGGCAAACAACATCCACAGGCTTTCCCTCATCCACTAAGTGGGTCATGTTGTCATAGAAGGAGATCAGGTTGGTCAAGCAGGACCTGCCTTTCATGAACCCATGCTATCTGGGCCCGATCACCTATATGCAGCAGTCCTGAAGCATGTGGTTAAGTTGCTCAAGAGACTGAAAACTGCACTATCAGAATTTATGTGACTGATGAGGAAACACACACAGGGATAAGCTTCAGCAGCATTATACAGAATCAGGTTCTTTATGTTGATGGTCTACGTAAGTTGACAGTTTAGACCTAACCAGACCTTCCTCTCAAGTTTTCTTCCCCTTGTATCATGCAAGATTTAGTGCCATTCGAGATAAACTTCAAATGGTGTTAATGGTAAAACAATTGCAAACATCACCTAAAGTAGACAGGGAGCCAGAGAATCCTAACCTGTTTCTCATCACTGAGAGGAAGGTGTTAATAAACCAGTGTAAGACAGAAAGATCTCCTATGTGGGAAAATATGAAAAGGCTCCGATTTCAAGGTTACTCTGGTTTATGATGAAAGACCATTTTGTAACACTAGGATTTCAAGGTGTCCTGCAGAAGCAGCAAGATGGGTTTCATTTATCACATATTCCAGATACTTGGTGTCTCCAATGATGTTCAGCTTATATCCAGTCTCTCTTGTAAAGCAAAATTCATGGCTCTCATTTCTATGCTTGTAAAAACAACCAGCTCATACCGTGCATATAGACAAGGTATAGGATGGCAATTGTATATTTTTTTTAAGATATGAAAGCTTTTGGTATCCATAACTTTCTTGAGGCAGAAAGTTGCACAATTTATAAAAACCCTCCTTTTGTTTGCATTGACCCCACAGGGCCCTAAAACACAAGATTCCCAAGTAATCTGTGAGCATTTAACCACTTTCTTATTGCTTAAAAGGCTGACTGGGATCTCTATTTGCCTTTCAAAAGGGCAAATAGAAGTGGGTCTGCTTTCTTTTTGTTACTGAGCTCTCTGCTGTTGTTTTGTGTAGAAGTGCTGTAACTCGATTTAACAGGCTGACTCTCATGAGCCTTAGGTGAGTCTCCACCTAGTTTGTGGATACCAAGAAGATTTGCACAGGTCAAAGGTGTATAGTTTCTGAGTTGGAACAGTGCTGCATATGTCCAGAAGACATAACTGAGGGTGCTTAGGGCACTTTCAGTCTAAAACTGAGAGAACCTACCCCTACATCTCCAGGGGCAGATGGCTGTCAAGTTGGGAGACTGTATTTTGCTGAGGTTTTTCACAGATGCTTAAACTGTTGGGTTTTTGTTTTTTTTTTAAGTTGGCCTTGAATCTTTTAAAATAACTAGAGTTAAAATTGTTAGCAAGAGAACAGTCATTACACTTTGTTTTCTATAGCGATGCAGAAAGATGAAGAGGTTTGACTTAAGGTAAGTCACTTGACATTATATCCATCTCTGCTGCACCAGCCATTCAGCTGCAGTTGGTATTTATTTGTCCCTGAACAGTTGTCAGACACAACATAAAATGCCAAGAAACCACTTGTTTCATAATTTGAGAACAATGAATTGAATTCTGTAGTTGGCACAAGTTTTAGACAGTTGTGACTTCATTTCATCTGGTCATCCAGTTCTGTTTGATTCACACACAAAGCAGGTATTTTTGTGAATGCTACCATGTGCTGGATGAGAAACTTGTGGTCATAGTGTATATGTCATGCCAGTGGCAGGGTATCAACATTACCTACACAAATCTGGTCGCCGGTCACTAAGTTGTTTGAGTGATGACTTCTTTTCCTTCCCCATAACATTACACATATTGGGGATCTAGAGTATTTTTTGTAGATATGAATGCTGGCCTTTGTTTGGGTCTGAGTTGGCTTAAATAGTGATTTGACACCAAAACTTAAAGTAGGAGGAGAAAGGTTTCAAAACTACATTGCAATTTCTCTTATAACCCAAGCTATGGGACATTACAAAAACTAAAAAATTAAAATTGAATTAATCTGATGAATTATTGGGCTAGTGGCTGTACGCGTCTTGTTAAATTCGATCGATCTTGCTTATATTTGTCTAAAAACAGTGATATACGGCACCATTGATCTGATGATATTTTCATCAGATAGCTCTTTTCTGATGTAACTGCAATATTTAGACAGTTGCCTAGAGCTTAAATTTCTCTTCAGCCTTCCTATGTGGATAAATTCTTCACTGACTTTTTACTGTGGCTATCAGCAAGCTGCACAACTTATCTTCTTTAAATGCATGCTCTAGGCTTTCTGTACCTTTCTTCTCTAGAAAGACAGAGGATCATGCTAGGTGTTGGACCCCTACTTCCCAAATATGTTAATACAGCAGACCTAATTGTATCTGCTTGCTACAAATGCTTTCACTCAGGGACCTGTGGCCAGAACACTGATTAGAGCAGCTCCAAAGCAGCTTCTTCAAGCCAAAACATCATTTATTTCTTTCCTTAAGATACAAAGCTGGTAATGCAAGAAGTGGATAAAAAAAGGCTTTTTCTGGGTCTATCACTCTCGTTATTAGATGCAACAGAAACGACAGATGAAAGCAAACTTTGGTAGTGCTTAGTGTGTTAGTGATGACCAGCTGCACCGAGCGTATTATTTCCTTTGCCATCCAAGGAACGTGACATCTTTAAAATATGTGCATCCACACATGTATTAGCCAGGGACAGAAAGACGAAGGAATCCAGTTTGCAGACTGAGAATGCTGTTTTTGAGGTAATAGGACTTCACATCACTTAAAGCTTTATCATTTTTATTCAGAAAAGAGCTAAAGCAAACAGGCTGGGGCCAGTCCTCCCCGGTGCTAACACGTATACACACGCACTGCAACCTCTGGAGATGTGAGGAAAACACAGCCAGTGTGCAGCAGTGCTGCAGTGCTGCGGTGAGGCAGAGATGGTCAGGCAGAAGCTGAAAGCTTCACTTGAGGCCAGAGGGGCCCAACTTTCTATACCTCCCTCCCTCCTTGCATGAAGCATATTTTCGCACATCGTACACAATGCTGCTCCATGGTGATGCTGTGCTTTAAAGTACTCTGACTTTTCACATGAAAATTGTGATCCCAAAGCCATAAAAGGAAGAAAGGCAATCTCTTGTTGTACATATATAAGCTGAAAGAAAAAAATCAAACCCAAAGTTGTTTGGTTTAACTGAAATTTTTTCCCCCAATGTTTCTTCTGACAAAAAAATCAGGAAAACCAGCTTTTGCTACTGAAAACATCAGTTTACAGGAGGCGATATTCTTTGGCCTACCTCTCCCTGCTTCCAAACCATTGTCAGTTGGAATTATTTTTCTCCAGCTAAGACCGYCATTGTGAACTTCTGACGTGGAAGGTTTTTGCCTAGAAGTATATGGCTATCTCTGCTTCAGGAAGACAGAATTTGTAATTGTACTTATTCCTGCCTACTGGACCACCATTGAGATGGACAGAATATACTGACCCACTTTCTCAGTTTCATTCTTTAAAACTAAGGGGAAAAAAGTTTACTCATTTAAAATTCATTTTTTTTTCAACTGGATACACAACAGGTGAAATACCATCCAAAAGTAAATGAGATTTGAAACTAGAGATCACAAAATTATGACCTACAATGGAAAATTTAGACTATCTTCTCTTTTTGAATGCTGTAGTTGGAATTCTATCTTTATCCTGTATACAAAGATATGGGAAAAAGAAAAAGTTGAGGCTTACTTGTAATCCTGTTGGGTTTAGGCTTCTCCTTCAGTTCCCTCGGCACTGGGCCAGAGGATGCCAGTCACCCACCCCTGGGCAGCTTGGTGGCTAAATTCCACTCTATGTCCTTTAAACATTGAGCTTTTCAAGATAAACTTGCATATTTCTGAATTAATTAGTTCAGTTCAGACCTCTGCTCCGTAGGAAATGTGGAGTCAGTATGCTTCAGAAAATAGTAAAATCAGACAATTATAGGATCTTTTAGGATCTGTTCCTTCTTATGGCAACTACTGTGACACAGATGCCCATAGAGCCTGCTAATATCCAGCAGGGTTTATTTCTTTGGGCACAGGGTTGCCTGTGTTGAGTATGAGTTGCATTTGCAAAGCCAGCCCAAGATAATTGGCGCTGTGCTTTGAGGAGGATGTTTGAGCTCAGGAGTGGCACCAGAGACATGCACAAAGTTATTAGACACCTAGGAGCCCTTGGAATAAGGGAGCATGGCCAAGACCTGGAAATGTCTATACGGGGTCACTCAGGCAAATACAGGTGCACTCTTTTTGGGCTGGCTGGACATTTCTGTTTGTCTCGGCTAATCATCTCCCTGGTGCCTGGACTGGCTGTGCTCCCAGGGAAAGTATGGTGTCATTGCTGCACACTTGCTCTCAGTGACTACAAACCAAGTGCTCTGCATGCAAAAAATGGAGAATTAACTGCATTTAAATAATTCAGATCAAATCACTATGAAGGGATCTGTGAGGCAAGTGGCACCTCTGATGTGTTTCATCATTTTAATAAGGAGGTTAGTGAATCCAAATCCTGTGTTGATTCAATTACAAAGCCAGACTTAATTCTTGTTCTGAACTCTGCCAAGCTTTGAGGCGCTTTATGCCCAATAGAGACTTCCCTGTGTAGCATCCAGCTCCTTTTGATTGCAGATGGAGTTAAGTTTCCTTTCCTGGTTTCTGATTGTCTTGTTGGTTGTGGACATGACTTCCTAATTGCTTTCTATTCCTACAGCCTTTTTAAAAGAGGAAGCATGTTTATTATTAGTCAGGCACTTAGATCACACATAAATAAGAGAAATCTTGAAGGCATTAAAACGTTGATGAATTTAAGACAGGTGATTTGCCTTCATGAAGATTGAAGAGCAGAGACTTTCCTTTGTTCCTGGGCCCTTGTTCTTCCTGCTGTTTATAGGGTAGAGGAGTGGGAGAATATCAATTTCTTAACTCTATTTCTTTTAAAAAAGCACATTGGTACTTGTGTCAACATCTTGAAATGTCCATGTGTCTTGAGCACACTTTTGATCCCAACACCTCTTCCTCTCCTGCTCACAGGGGAAATTTACCATTGCTGTAACTGTAGGTGATGATAAACCAGAATTGAAATCTCAGACTCTCAACACTATTTTTGCTTTGAGATGAAGATGTGTCAGGTGCTAGAAGCATTTGTTATGGTCATCCGCACAGAGAAAGGTATGGTGACCTCTGCAGTCTTTTGCTGCATTCTTAAAATCCACTTTCAGCTGCCCCACCTCTACTCTCCAACAGAGATGACATGCAAATGCCATCAGGGCAAAGAAATGGGGCGGGGGGGGGGGAACCTGCAGAAATACTCTCTGACCCTGAGATGTGAAGGCATTGTTTACCTATCCAGGATTCCACCCATTATTTCCCACTGGAAAAAGCATGAGTCTGGCTTTATGGAAGCAAAGTAAATGGCACTCTCAGAACTAGTTATACAATATAGCTCAGATATTGGAAAATAATAGCTCTTTCAAACTGTACCTATGCCACATATTTCTGTGAGGAGTCCTGTTAGAAATATGTGATAAGACCATGTTAGTGCACATATAAATGAGTGTGATTGTGACATAAAGCCTAGGGGATTATATTTTTTAGCAGCAAAAGAACAAAGCAAGTCTCCAGCACTGATGCTGCCACAACACTGAATGCTGTTGTAAGAGCACTTCAGTTTTTAGATCCTACTTGTCTTCTCCTCTGGGTTTAATTTTCAAAGGACATTATGGGAATGGACATACTTCCTCTGAAATTACTGGCAAAACTTCCACCAACTTCAGTGGAAAGAAGATAAGACGCTATTTGTAAGATGGTGACTTTTCCCTATTGCAAATATCCCCTGTGATGCTTTGCCAATCATTGCATTACAGATACACTGAGCACTGAGAATAGCTAGTGAGTCACCAAAACTTATCAGACTAAACCAGAAGAACACATAACATTTCTGTAGTGTTTTTCATTATAGTTCTCAAAGTCCTTTATAAGCATAGGTACGTTTATCACCTCTCTGCTACACAAAATGGGGTCCTAGTAAAACAACCAAAGCAAAGTATTAAGATCATAGAAGGAACTAGCATGTGAAGTAGCAATAAGGCTGAGTTCTTTGCTTCCATGGCTCCATATTTTTCACTGGATATTGTCGTGGTTTAACCCCAGCCAGCAACTAAACACCATGCAGCCGCTCGCTCACCCCCTCCTCCCTCCGGTAGGATGGGGGAGAGAATCGGGAGGGCACATGAAGGAAAATGCGCAGGTTGAGATAAAAAAAGTTTAATAATGGAAATAAAACAAAGTAGAACAGTGATAACAACAATGATAACAACAATAACAGAATATACAAAACAGGCGATACACAACGCAACTGCTCACCCCCCACGTGTTCCGAATGAACCACGTGTGACGAACACCAGAGCACCCCTGTCCTTTTATACTGAGCATGATGTCACATGGCATGGAATACCCTATTGGCCAGCTAGGTCAACCGCCCCAGCTATGCTCCCTCCCAGCTACCCCCTGCACCTGGCAGAGCATGGGAGGCTGAAAAGTCCTCGGTGGAAGCACCACCCAGCAACAACCACAGCATCAATGGGCCATCAACGTTCCTTTCATTACCAAACCCAAAACACAGCACCCCCTCCAGCTACTGGGAAGAGAGTTAACTCTGTCCCATCCGGAACCAGGACGGATATGAAGACTTACTCGTGTTATCCATAGTTGGGCATTAGCTATGCCTTGGTGTTTTCTCTTCCATTTAAAGTCAATTAGATGTAGAAGTAAATAGAAAAAACTACAAACAGACTGTGTCTGTGTTTTTCAGTGAAACCCGATATACTCAGGCCAGATGCTGAACACAAGCAAATATTTTTAAAGTAGTGAACCAGTTGGAGTTTTGCCTGAGTACAGAGCATGAGACAGTCCCAGTCTGTGAGCACTTCCACCAGGCTTGCATTAGCTCTATTTCCATCTCATCAGTAGGCATTAATTTGACAAAATCTTTTTTTATAACCAAAGTAATCAGAACAAAAAAGAAGTTCTGCAAGTGCTCCCTTCTGTGTTCACTCACTTGAATAAAAACCCCTGTTGAGATGAAAAGTACACCAGGGATACAGAAATACTTTTTAATGAACTAGTTATTGTGGCAGCATGGAGTCTGGGATTAGATATACAGTGCTATTAGTCTTATTTGTGTCTATCTAGCCAGTCTTCTGTTACTTTTATCTATTTTTCATAGATGTTTAAGCTGGTAATGTAAAACATTCTCTTTGCCTCCCGTAGTGCTCTGAGAAGCAAAACCAAAATAAAATAAAAAATCTTAACACTGATTTGCAATCAAACTCTAAGGCTTCAAATTGCACCACGTGATTCTGCCTAATGGTGATAAAGAGCTCCAGGAATGGGCTAAAGTTGTGGATTATTGGCCACAGTGATCAGCTGTTGGTAAAGGCTCTGTATAAACAGTGACGGATGTATGRGTGTGATCTCCTAGGGGAAGCACCACTTTTCAAACATGTTGTTGTGTTTCCAGTAGCCTGTGTTATGCCTAGTTTTATTTTTGCTTGCATATGCTCGCATGAGCAAAGCTTAGAAGATAGGATGGTATTTTAAAAGCTACAATATAAGAGGAGCCTGTACAGGGGCAGATCTGCCCCTTAGCCACAGTAATTCTCACCCCAAAACTTAGCACTGCATATAGCCCTGCTAAGTGAATGTATGATCTATATGTACATCAAAAAAAGAAAAGAGCTTTGACTTAGGTTTTTGAGCTATGCTTATGTTGGATAGAGAACTATGTCATTTCTAGAATTAGGCAGCACAACTGAAAGGGTTTTACAGAACTAATATTATTCCTCACAAGTTATGCACAGATTTTAAGAGTAATGCTCATGGAAACCCATGGGTTTCATCCAAATTCTGTTTTCTAAGTCTGCTTTGGCCTGATTTTGAGAATATAATTTAAATTTCTCGCTGTTGTCTTTTCTTCAGACAGACCAAATTAACATGCGGCACTAACACTACTTGCTTACATTTCAAGCTTTCAGCACTAAGTCCCTAGAATATTTGGTTTAAAAAATTCAAAACAACATCAATATTTCTTTAATGCTCTTTAAAGATGACTGAACATGTGTTCTGACCAGAAACCAAGACATTGCCTGCTATGTATGTGAAATACTTGTACTCAAATTTCCTTTGCACTTAGGCCAGTAGGATCCAAGAGTTGTTTCGATGCATTTCTGGTGACCTCTGTAGGGAATTCACATTGTGACATTAATGAGGGAGCAGAGTTCAGGCCTCTTTGATCAATGGCAAGTGTAGAGCAAGCTATGATGCCTTTAACAAAGTCTGAAAAATCCCCTAAGATGAACAGAATTTTATATTTTCCCCAGTATTGTCGCAGGCTTTCATACATTCCTGTTTTGATCTGATCAATATAATTTGGAAGCTTCTTTTCGTGATTGTGACTTTTCCATACATTCCTTACCTAGAGGTACAGAACATAATCACCACTGCCAGACTGCTGTTCTGTCTTTCACAAGGCTATGCTGGTGATGTTTCCTACTGGCTTTTGAATCAGGTGCTTGCTTAGCCAAATGCAAGATTATGACGTTCCCTCTGGACTCTTCTCCTCCCAGGCCAACTGCCTGGCAGGCTCTTATCTGGAAATTCTTGACATTGCTTTTCTAAATCCTGCCTCCAGCTACAAACACTTAAGATACTGTCTCATCAGTATGCAGATGTACTTCACTGGTTCTGTTTAGATATTTTCTAAACACTGACTAATTATTTTCCAGTTTAAGACATCCCTGATCTGAATATGCAACTGAAAAACAAAGTTAAATCTGAAAAATACGTTGGCTGCAAACTTCTTCCTTTCCAAGAAAACAGAGGGATGTATTTTGCAACCATTTCTGTCTTCCATTTCGCCTTTGTATCTGTCATTCTGGATGTCACTGCCAAACTTAATAATTCTTGGACTCACGGGCTAGCGCCCCTACACGTTTTACCTAGGGCTGTGTGATGGGGATGAGGAAGGAAGGAAGGAAGAGGAGGAGAAGGACACTGACTGAGGTCCTCTGCTTGTTTTGTATTCCCCTTCTTTCTATTGCTTATGTTTATGTTTCTGTTTAGAGATGATTTCTGGTGTCTAAAAAAATCCTACTCCTACTAGAATTTCTCCAGTAGACCTCTCGTACATGGTGAGGAGATCACCATGTCACTCCACAGTGACTTTTCATAGAGATTAAAGAATAATTAAAATGTTGGCTGCATACATTATTGAAGATAGAATCTGTCACAGCATAATGAGRTGTTTTACTTTTGAAATAAATTCTAGATCCCCAGCTCAAATGAAAACAAACTATTCAAATTGTCTTCTTCTGAAAAATCATTCTTGAATTTTTTGTTGCTCTTCCACTTATTAATTATTATTTAATTTCTAAATTTTGAGGTGAACTTGCTACTGAAGGCAGGGATTCTCATGTACAGTGGATTTATTTTTTCATCTGAAAGGGGTCAATACAGTGTGCATGAAAGAAACACAAGGTTTTCAAAGGCATAGAGGTTAGGAAAAGTGCAAAAAGCTGCAAAAGAGAAGTACCAATTTCAGAAATGTCAAAGACTCCTTGAATTTGATGAGAGGAGTATAATTTCCATGAGCCCTGTGAGGTTTCTTTTCAGGATAGGGCACTGCAGATTGCACTGACTTCTGTAGACTGACAGCCACACAGGCCCAGCACTCAACAGCCCTTGCAAGTGTTTTTCCCTCTTCAGCCACGTCTGCCAGGCAACATTCTTTCATTAGTAATATTACAGAGGCTACTATTTAAAGATCGTTTCTAAGTAAGATTACTGTAAAAAGTGAGCTGGGGCATAATGAATAATCTATGAAGGATTTTGCATAATTCATTCCCCTGAGCTTTCATAGGTCGGAGCAGTAAGAGTGCCATGAGAACATGCAGAGGAATGTATCTTAGAGCCCTTTGCTTCTTGGCAAGAAAGTTGCAACAGAGTTAGTCACTCAACTGGAATCCACCAGATTTTGCCTTACTAGGAAAGGCAGGATTGGGAACATGAAGACATGTCATTAAAAGGCATACAGTCTGCACATACATGCAAACTCGACAGCATTTGGCCTTAGTTTTCTCATGCTGAACATGTACTACCACAATAATAGTCCAAAGAAATACGTCACTGTATCTTGGTACCTAAAAATATGTTCCCTTTAGCAATCACTGCCTTCACATGCAGCCTCTCTTCTTTCTCCACTCCAAAACAAGGGCCTTAAGAAGAGCAAAAATATTTTCTCCTTGTTAACTTCAGGATAGCAATAACAGAAACAGACTGATTTGGGCATCTTGGGTGAATATAAAACTGAAAATCTGTGTAAAAACCCACCTAGTACAAATGTCACTTTCAAATCACTGGAGAAAAAAGATGAGATTCCTTGATAAAGTCCTCCACGTTCTGACTGATCAATGCTCTTAAAAAAGGATTCAGGAAATATGCAAGCCAATTTTTTAATCTATCTGTATTACAAAGACAAAAGTATGGATTAATTCTACTCATTTTGATAGCATCACTGCATTTTTATGGAATAATCATCATACTCAGATGCTTTTACTGTAAGAGAGTGGTGACCAGACCCATTTGAAATAACTGTCTCTTCTTCAACATCAGGCTTCCAGATTGCTGGTCTTGCATTGCACGCCAAACTATCCAACACTTTTCTTTGGATAWACTACAGAAAAGATTATCTCTGAGATTATCTTTGCAGACAGTCAGTCATTCTGCAGCAAGAGGAGGAATGGTGGGATGAGGCATGAAAACAGTGTGTGTGCTAAAGCAAGCAAACTCAGAAGCCTGCAGGCACAGCAATAAAAGGTGGAGAACATTTGTGATGAAAGGTTTGCTCTAGCTGGCCTGAGAGGAAGCTCTTGCTCCTGCATGGATGAGCTTTCCTGTGGGCCCAAGGGATGGAGATGTTTACTGAGCTCCCTGCCTGGACTTTGCAGCAATGTGTAAGACCTTGTAGCCCAAGTCACTGAAAAGATGGAAGGTAAAACTGATGAGCTGTAGGAACAGCAGAGTAGGGGGTGGATGCAATGATGCATTGAGCACTGGCAAAACCCAGGATCAACCGTACTCGGTGGCATGCAAGAACACTAAGGGCAAGAATCAAACAGCTGGAACATCGCTAACTAACAAACCCTGCCACACTGTCGTCTGCTTCATCAAGAGAGGATTATGTTTCAGACAACTCCAGCTCAACTAGCCTTCAGCCCTTGATGGAGAAAGCTACTGGCCTGTTTGCAAATGATGCACACTGGAAACAGCTTGACTCAAATCCTTTCACCAGCTCTCCCTGTGTCTCATTCACTCGTTGTAAAGGAAGGTTAACCAGGAAGGACCATGACTAATCATTTGAAAAGCTGCTGGCAAATGTAAGGGAATCTGTGTGTGTACTTGGCTACCCTCTGTTGGTAAAAAGTGAGTTGGTGCATGAGGCCAACCCAGCCTCTGTATTATTCTCACATTTTACAGCTTGATTGAAAGGGACAGAGAAACAAAGACTCCAGCAAGAAACAGAATTGCCCTACTATAACTTCTTAGTTGTCCTCTGCAAAAGAAAGATTCAAGACAGGATGATAACTCGTTGACACAAGCTTTGTCAAACACTGTGGGGAATTCTGGAATACTTTTAAAGGAATTATATCATGGGGATTTTATTTACAAGCATGAGTTTTTTTACTGCTATCATTGTTCAAGCAGCACAGCTGAAAATTACATGCATCGGTCTATGACTGCTCAATGTGATTCTTATTATGAATAAAGCAGGTAGACTTTGTTCCTTCCAATGCCTATATATCCAGTCATAGGATCCACTTCAAAGATGCCATTGAGTGAGGAGAGAAAGACCAGCACACTTTCCTGGAAGCAGCTTTGAAGCTCTGGTTGTAGTACATTTATCAGGACTTATACGAACCTTCCTTCTCCTCCTGTCCATTAATGTCAGCAACACTAATGTACTGTCAATAGAAATTACTGGACTTATGGTACTTGAATAATTGATAGCTATAGCCAGTCCAATTTTTAGCCAAAACACTTTCTGGAAAAATATTTCTTTCATTGAAATCTGCATATTTTTTTAGAGCAGTTCCAATTCTTCTAAAATATGTTTTTTATTTTTTATTTGTACATATTACATATATATAAATTACTTCTTGACAATGTAAGTAGTGTAGTACACACCAATCTCTTCACAGGTATATCATATGAAGGGTGAGATATTCAGCCCATTCTACTCCCACTAACATGATAATAATGTCCCTTTTAAAATCATTAATGGCAATGGCTACTTAGTAGTGACACACAACTTCTCTACAGCAAATATATCCATTCATATGACTGAAATAAATCGGAGTTAGATACTTATATAAATACGAGAATCTAGAGCTTAATCTATTGATTGGAAATTAGTTTAATGCTGCTCAGTATTTCTTGAAAATTTTTTCTTACGTCCCTACAACACCAAATGGAAACAGTCAAACAGATTATCACTTATACAACATATTCTAGCTACCTATGGACTCTGCATGATGTCAAGCAACAGATATGTGTTTTCCTTTACAAGATGGTATGCGTGTTCTATGGTAGCTTTAAGTTGCACTAGGATAATAAAGACAGATATGAAATTACTATCTGCAAAACATCAGTGGAAATTAGAATCATAGAATCATTAAGGTTGGAAAAGACCTCTAAGATCATCAAGTCCAACCGCTGACCGAACACCACCATGCCCACTAAACCATGTCCCGAAGCGTCACACCTACAAGTTTTTTGAACGCCTCCAGTGATGGTGACTCCACCACTTCCCTGGGCAGCCTGTTCCAATGCCTGACTACCCTTTCGGTGAAGAAATTTTTCCTAATGTCCAATTTAAACCTCCCCTGGTGCAACTTGAGGCCATTTCCTCTCATCCTATAGCTTCTTACTTGGGAGAAGAGACCAACACCCACCTCGCTACAGCCTCCTTTCATGTAGTTGTAGAGAGCGATAAGGTCTCCCCTCAGCCTCCTCTTCTCCAGGCTAAACAACCCCAGCTCCCTCAGCTGCTCCTCATAAGACTTGTTCTCCAGACCCTTCACCAGCCTCGTTGTCCTTCTCTGGACACGCTCCAGCACCTCAATGTCCTTCTTGTAGTGAGGGGCCCAAAACTGCACACAGTATTCGAGGTGTGGCCTCACCAGTGCCCAGTACAGGGCCCCACATCAGGGAGCGAGCACAGTACTTTCCTGATGATTTATTTCTTCGCAGTTGAGAAAATTTCCCAGTATAGAAACAACTATTTTAATCCAATGGAGTGCCTGGAATGTTATTGTAAACTTTGATGGCTAACTGTTGTTAACAAAATATTCCCTAAACCTGATTCTACCTAATATCAGCCAAAGAGAACTTAACATGTAAAAGAAATGCAGGGACATGACAGGATGTGCTGGGTTACTCGTGGAAGCCATGCATTGAGCAACAAAATTACAATGGCTGGAAATTCTTGCAAATGTGAATGTGCTTAATGTAAAAGGTAGCAGTCAGCTTCTAAGTAAACCCAGAAAAACTGTGGTTCAGATTTCCATTTAAAGACAACCAGCAAAAAACCAGACAGTGGTCAAAAAAGCATTATAAACCACAGCTGACTAACMAATTCTCCACAGTGCACTGCACTCTCTGAGGCCTTAAATGATTACTAACCCTAGGAAATTGTGTGTACAGTTAAGAGAAACTTTGTGATGTTGACAGGCATTGTATACCATAAGTTTACAAGTTCACAGCAATCTTTCGGAAGATGATGAAATGATTTCCTGAGTTTTCAGTGTTTATTTAGTGCTGGAACTGTAAGGGTATATTGCAAAAAGAAAGTCTGGCAAAGTGTGTAACTTAAGTTATGAGTCCCATGTTCCTCAGCAACTAAGCTCCAAGCGACCTCAATGTCTTTCTGTCTGAATTTGTGTCTACCTCACATACTTGAGAGCTCCTTGAAATGTTTCATACCCTAAATAAAGTCTTTTCAGCTTCAAAAAGCATATTAGTTGTCACCAAAACAGGGATTTCATGAGACAGAACTAGTCACAGGAAGGATTTTTATTGGGGATGGAAAGAGATTTGTGTGCAATTTACATTTTCTTTTGTTAATGTCTCCTCCACCCCATATTTTATGTTTCTGGCAATGAAAAAAAAGCTAAGACCAGAATGTTCTGCAGTAGCTTCTGAATATGGAAGCCCATAGTGATCTTTCCACATAGTTTTGAAATTAAGAAAACTGCTCTTTATTGAGTTAGTTTGTAATCTTCAAAAGTGCTTTCTGAAGTCTCTAGCAGGGAAACATCATTAAAAATTCAGTACACAACTCACTCATCTCATTTGTCCCCAAGTGTGCTGTGTATCTGCTGTTCTGGATGAACAAAAGTGTTTCAGTTCTTCAAAGAATGAATTTTGAAAAACACAGGACCAGTTGGCCAAAACTGGTTGCTTTGGTTTAAAGAGATTAAGGGGCAAAAAACCTGCTTTTTCTTTAAGTAGCTCAGCTTCAAATGATGGTGAGACTCTACAGGGTGCATGCAAATATAAGAGAATAGTAAAACTACCATCAGGAAAATTATGTTCCTTTTCATATGCAGATTCCCATCCTTAATGTGGCCTTTTAATTAGCTTGATTATAGTGGTGCTTACTTGTTAGAGCCTCAGTGCTGCAATTTAAGAAACTGACTGTGTGTTCATTATAAATTTCTATTTTCAAAGATTTATAAATAAAGCTGAGCAGCAGCAACAACAACAAGAATAAAAGATAAACTTACTTGGAAAGTGTGATGAGAGAAATATCACTTGGGGATATTTCCAAACTTGTCAACTCAAACTTGACTTCAGCTTGGCAAAGTTAAGGATTGTGCATGTTACAGAGGAATTCTTCCAGCTTTGAAGGTCTGATAGCATTTGAGTTGTTCAGCATATGAAATAATTAAGCAAAATATAACACCAATGTATAGAAACAATATAATTGGTATAAATGAAAAGGTGGTTTGAGAAACAGAGCCTTCAGTATGTTGAAAGAGTTGGAGGAGAACTGGGAAAGTTTTTCTAAATGGTGTACTCAGGAAACTTTTTTTTTTTTTATTATTTGTGGATTGTCAGTTTATTACTTATGAGGAAATTATTGTCAAAAATATGTTTAAATAAAGTCATGTACCGTAACCTTGCAAGCACCTGGGGAAATATATATGTACACTTAGTACAACTGAAGAAGACACAGTTAGCAAGGTTGGCTCAAAGGCAAAACAGTTTTGTAGTGACAGCAGAAGGGATTTGAGTGGGAAAAGAGTTTCGAAGCAGCACTGGGAAGAGTCTGCAGGAGTCTTAGAAGATGGAGACGAGTGAGGAGGGCTGGCAGAGATAAAGGAGATTTTCAGGATTGTCATGGTTTAACCCCAGCCGGCAACTAAGCCCCACAGAGATGCTTGCTCACTCCTCCCCAGTGGGATGGGGGAGAGAATCAGAAGGGTAAAGGTGAGGAAACTCGTGGGTTGAGATAAAGACAGTTTAATAGGGAAAGCAAAAGCTGCGCACACAAGCAAAGCAAAACAAGGAATTCATTCACTGCTTCCCATGGGCAGACAGGTGTTCAGCCGTCTCCAGGAAAGCAGGGCTCCATCACGTGTAACGGTTACTTGAGAAGACAAACGCCATCACTCTGAATGTCTCCCCTTCCTTCTCCTTCCCCCAGCTTTATATGCTGAGCATGACATCATACGGTATGGGATATCCCTTTGGTCAGTTGGGGTCAGCTGTCCTGGCTGTGTCCCCTCCCAGCTTCCTGTGCACCCCCAGCCTGCTCGTTGGTGGGGTGATGTGAGGAGCAGAAAAGGCCTTGACTCTGTGTAAGCACTGCTCAACAGTAACTAAAACATCCCGGTATTATCAACACTGTTTTCAGCACAAATCCACAAAATAGCCCCATACTAGTTACTATGAAGAAAATTAACTCTACCCCAGCCAAAACCAGCACAAGGATTCAGGGTGGAGTTCCCCAAAGGATCAGAGGATTTCTGGGGTGGTGAAGGACCAGTGGAGTTTGTGGAGGCAGTGAATGGGACCTCTCCTGTTTTTTTTTTCCTCCTCCAATAAACCAGCCCTTCTGGGGTCCCCTTCTCTGGTACCTTTGAGTATAACACTTGTAGCCATAAACCGTCCCTTCCTCAGCTGTTCACCTACTTATAGCCTCCGAGAGGAGCCACGCAACCTCCCACGCATCAGCTCCCACTCATCTTCTTGTGACCCCTTTCTGGGAAAGGAGAGAAAGGGGGAACACTAGTCAAGGACATTGATATGGGGAAGGAAAGGGGAGAATCAGAGGAGAGCACCTAAATGACAGGAGCTTCTCCTTCTCCAGTTGCCAGGACAGGGGTTGATCCTTTGGCTCCTACACCCTGTCTCAGCAACAGCCCATGGTAAGAGGTAGAGATGAGGTGTTGAGCCAGATCAGCTAAACCTTGTCAGCTCCAGCTCTCTATCCTCTGCCTACTGCCTTGTGCCAGCTATGTTGAGGTCGATGAAGGAGTGAACAAGCATCTGTGTTAAATGACTGTGGGACTGCAGCTTTAGATATACAAATTGGGTAGCTACTTGGTTTTCTTAAAAGCTCATCTTGCAATACTTCATAGATAGAGGAGAATCAGACCATGTAATTTAATGGACCATTCAAGCCAGAAGTAAGCTGTCGCAGATTGGACAGCTGTGATGGCCTGTCCCAGAGGCACACTGTTTTGCCTCATCACATCACATCACATCACATTCGTGTGGCATTCTAAAATTTCTTTTTAATTATTCCAGGCAAATGTATCATTTAAACTGAGATACACTACTGAACTCAAGACACATGAAGAGAAAACAAGCCTGTTATTCTCAGAAAAAGGAGATTAATTTGCTTCTTCAGATAAAGGTGACTCTGCAAGCACTATGGCTATGCATAGGTTTAATCCAAGAACAGTTTTCAGTATTCACCAGCATATTTCAGGTTTTTGAGATAAACTGAGGGAGCCCATCTGATGGTGAGGATGCTCACTCAGGATCGTTTTGGGCAGACCCCAGAGTGAAGGTTGATTTGCACTTATACAGTAAGGAGTACCAGCATTTTAGCTTACCACTAGCAACAGACCCAAACCCTGAATTTTATTTGCATTTGCAACAGTGCAGATTAACTTTTGCGGAATCTGGATCTCCAGCTGGATATGCTTTGACACCTTATATTTTGACAGTGCTACTCTGATTTTCCCTCTTTAGTAAATGAAGTTTCAGTGGAGACCTTCTGATTTACCCCCAGCCTTGAAACAAGTGACTACAATTTCAGATTCTAAAGACAAATAATGAAAGAATTCCTGGAGCCTGATTCACATTGGCCTGGACATGGTGAGGGAGGGCTTAAAAACAGACAAGACAGCATTGGATACAATGGCTTTCATCCACAGCTGTCAGCTGTAGTCGCTGTCCAGTTTCCCTGTGAGGAAACAGGCTACTGGGGATTGTGAGGAGATGGTCTGTGAAATGGCAGCTGCAAGTTCATTCTTCTARTGTGAATTTTGGCTTGTCCTGAGAAGCAAGGGTCACCTTAAATTTGGAGGCACCTTGTTATTGGATTGTCATGGCACTTGGGCTATCTCCATTGATGTTTATAGTCAGCTCATGGTCATGGATTTCATTGAAAGAAGAGGGGAAAGAGATGGAGAACATTTGTGAACCCCAGAGGCTGCAGAGGCTCTGGAGGAACATTTGATGTTAACTGTCAGCTGTAGGTGGGCGTCTGTTAAAGACAGAGCAAGAGAGAGCTGAATGATCCTCTGCTAACAGAGCTGAGGACCCCTATAAAGTCCTAAATGTTGCAGCATCTGTACCACTACAGACCTACTGGGCCACGTTGGAGCCTGTTGATGGTTATTCAAATATTGCTTGGTACAAAGGAGCCATGAGGCACTTCTTAAGCTAAGACTGAGCATTGCAATTCTTTGCAAGCTCTGAGGATATCTGCACAAGGTGGAGCAGTGGCACAGAAAAGGGCATGTACATGTGTCCAGTAACACAGAAATGTAAATGTTTTACTCAAACTTTGTACCCAGCAGTGGAAGAGTGACAAACACCTATCTATGAAGAAACTAATGTGCTATTCAATTACATCGTGTCTGAGGAGGGTTTAAAACATTATCCCAAATATACTTTCAGCATTGTATRTAGTCTGCTCATAAGTAATAATCAGGTAATTATATGTCAATGTCTTCCTTAGGAGCTAACGGAAAGCTGTAACTCTTGCTCACATTTGGAATTCTGAATACCCTGTTAAATGTTCCCTCAAAGGTCTTGGGCAGTCAGACTATCACAAAAAATCAAATGAAGATGCTGGAAGACTGAATGTTGTAGCATTTCGTACAGAATTTGCTTTCAATACTGATACACAATTGAGAAGAAAAGAAGTGAAGCAGTGGTATTTTACTCACATTTTACCCTCTCTGCTTATACAACAGGAAGATATGCTTTTATTACCATCTCCTCATACTATCTTCATTAAAGTGAACAACAGCCAGGAATATAAATAGCAATTTAAGACACTGTATGTGATGGAGAGAAGTAGGGGATTATAAAAGAAAGTCCAGGTATTACACCAGCTGTGAGATATAACCAACTCTTAACAAGAATTAAGCCAGAATTTTAATTATCGCAAATGCCGGCCCAAATCAGTAAATCAGTGTATGTTTTTACAGCCCTGATCCACGAGGCATAGATTGTTACCCAGTGGAATGATGAAGTTTTCCATACACTTCTGCTGTTTTGCTTACAGTACAAAGGAAGAAATTGAATGCAATGTTTTTAAATAAATGTCCAGTATACACAAAACTTGATATGGACGCAGAAAAAAATACCACTTGATTTATAAAATACACAGTGTGCCAACATCAAACCACACAAAATGGAAGGCCTGTCCAAATGAGTTACAGTAATGATTCAGTTAGGAAGATTAACTTCTGATGATTTGTGTGTAATGTGGGAAGGCAAACAGTGGACGCAATTCCTGTAACACGGTACATGAGTCCCAGAAATGTTGTACTCTTTCTCCTAGCTGCAGACTACCAGACCACAGAAAACTCTCTGCCAATTTATACAGCCACACCAAGTCAAAATCTTGTTTTCCTCATTAGAGGATGGGTGAGTGTATTGTGCAAGGAAGGGAGAGTTGATAGCTGTTTGCATAGTCTTGACCTTTGGGTCAGGTTTCTGGCAGTGAAAAGATGTAAGCCCATAAGCCTATTTTGGAGAGGTGAGCTGGTAGAAGAGAGGATGGAGATCACCTTGTGGGACACATACACCAGTGGATGTTGTAATTGGCAATGTTTGATTCATTTRCCTGCAAGGGTTGTTAGTAAGACACTATTAGAATTTAAGGACAGATGGGTTTATTGTGTTACCCTGCCAATCTGAGACTAACTTGCCCCTGTATTAAGACACAGAATTTGTGCTGGTCAGTGGAGAACTTTCAAGATGGCTTCTAGGCTTGACTTCTCCAAATTGTGATGGAGACAAAACTCCATTTTCCTTAGTACTTTCTACAAGTTTTTAAGCAACATTTCCTCAGTAGCTGAGAAGCCAGAATGGGTCGTGGAAACAGTTGTGAGACTGAACTGGGAAGTCCAAGATTCATCCAAGAATGGCGCCAGAGAGATCACAACAAGAGCTGCAGCGGGGTTTGGGTCCACAGAAGCATGCAAAGCCTGGGGTAGAAACCTGGTAAATGAGCAGTGACTGGAGCTTCAGAAGATAGGACATGAATAATGACAGACTCAGCAGTGAGGTACTAGAATTTCCATCTAGGTATTATCTTCACTTCAAACATACTGTGTAAGGTAAGTGCTAGAGAAAGTTGAATAACTCCAGATTGTCCTTTCACTGGCAGGTGACTAAGGTGGATGGCGAGTGAAAACGAGTCTTCAGAAACAAAGACTAAAAAATGCTGGGTAAGAAAACTTGGTATAACCCATCTGCATTGCTGATAATTTGTTATTGATTTGGTTTTCAAACTAAACTTTGACCTCTTAGGTGGAAAAATAGAGCAGCAAATACAGCAAATGAGGACATAGTAGGACACAAGAATACAAAAAACAGTGCTATGCCACCACTTGAGATGGACTGCACAGAGACGAATGTGATATTTCAACCAACTTATTTACCAAATGCAAATAAAATAGGGTGTGCAGTTAGGTGACAAGAAATAATCAGAGATACAGAAAGCACTCCCCCTGGGAGACTGAGAGGATTAGGTTTGTTTGCCTTGTAGAGGAGATTAATTATAGTTATTGAACATAATAAATGCAAAAGAGGAAATAGATGAGGAACATGTGTTTATCAACTCTTACAGCAAAAGAATAAAATGATATCCAGTAAAAAATTAAAGACAAGAAATGTAAGACTAATTACAGGGTTTCTTTCATATGATAACATAAAATTAGCCTCTGGAATCCATTGCCAAGATATGTAAGCTCAGTAAGATTTGGAAAGGGGAATGTATATGGCTAATGAGAGTGCAGTCACAACAGATGTAAACCAAGGATAACCGGAGATACAAACGAAGGACATCACGGATAAATGGGTCATTAAATATATAGTTAATCATGACCAGCCTTTCCTTTGTCTTCCTGAATACCACCCAGAGCTTCTGGTTCTTCAAGTAAGCAGCAAAGTGCAAATCACATTGTTATATTCTATAAAAGGAGGCAATCTCCATCCTGGAGCATGTATAAAGGACATACAAACATTAGTGCACTGGAGAGTCCAAGGCACTTTGAAAGCCAAATGGGATTTTGCTAGTGAATGCTAAATGTCAGGCAACCTGTCACAAATGAGGTTTGCAGCCCTAGACTAAACCATAGTGATAGCAAGCAAAGTTTGGCAGGTGGCTTTCTCTCAGCCTCTCTTCTCATCTGTCACTCATGTGAAAGGCAGAGACTTCCCAGTGTTATCCAGATAGCTGGTGTTGACCAGGAGAAAATCAGACAACTACTGAAATCTCTACTGAGCACCTGTGTGATTTAGGAATGAGCACTCAGGATTAGTCATATTTACAAAAGATAGGTATAGTAATTAAAATGTGTCTAGTTTTTGAAAAAAAAAAGATTTTTATACTCTTTAGGAATGAGGAGTAACTTGGTTTAAAAAACCTCCAGGTTTTTTAAATCCAGGCTAAGGATTTCAATTCTCTCTGTGACAAAGAGCCTGATTTTGAACTGTGTCAAAAACACAATACAAAGCATCTCAGTTGAGATAACACAAAGTTTATTGCTGAATTTTTAGGTGTCATTTCTATCAAATAGATTTAAGAAGGTAGAATTAGAAGGTGGAAATGCTATTTTAGTACAAAGAAACAAAACAGCAGGTGCTTTCTAGTTTCCATTATTGCAGTATATAAGGACCGCACAATCCATTATTAATTGTTCCTCATAAAAACTGACATAGTAAAAGTAAGAAAGGTGAATTAGTTTCATTTGACTGGCATGAGCATGAGGTCTTCATGGTCATTTAGGGATCAAAGAATGTTCTTAAAATTCTATTACTGTTCCTATTTATCTACAAGTGCAACAAATTTGATGAGATACAAGGAAAAATGTTAGAAAAAGTTTGGAAGGAAGTGAATCATCAGAAGCACTCCAGGACAGGATTAATCCCTACCAGATATTCAAAGCCTACTTTTAAGGAAAGAATTTAATGAAGGGTTTAAGACAACTGTTACCTGGTATTATTGATAGAAATGGGTCAAGTTCAGTGCTACCGGAAACAGAGAAAAAATCCAAAATTTGGTGATTCATCCATCTCAAAATATTTTGTGAGTATTTCTAAGGTGACTGTCAATCTTCCTCAAAGCCTATCTAAGTAATTGAGAACCATTTTGTGCATTATTTTGCGTGTTCTCTTATGTGGGAACCAAACACAACCAAGTGCCTGGGATCCATGACAGTGAAGCAAAGACACAGCAGAGTGCTATTGGCATGGCAGGAAATTAAAAAAGAAATATTACAAAGTACAGTCACAGTTGCAAAAATGATTATAATGCTTTCTGTATATGTCGCAGCCCTGCAAAAATGACCATTATTTTTCTGCAGACTGATWTGTACATGTTGCACATGGTAGTCATCTGTGAATTTCATGTCATTCAGCATAACCATGTTAGACTTGCATTGGATTCAGTGTGCATGTACTTGCACTTCCACCCAAATTTTCTCAAAATGATGGGAACCCCAATACAAGAGAAAGAGGATTTTTTATGGTTGAACACAGTGAATTACTACTGTCACACTTAGTTCTGCRGCTTGTTGCAGTGCAGAAAAGGAGCACCTACCACTGTCTCACCGGCACAAGCAAAGTGTAACCAGAGTTGTAGTATATAGTGATATTTTTCAGAAGTATTCTACGTGGAAAAATATATTACACCRAGAACAGATCTCTGTAGATGTGTTATTTGGTGCTGATAGAGGTTTTCCACTTTTTTTTTTTTTTGACAAATTTAACAACTTTAACACTTCAATAAGAAGGGCAGCTCAAAAGTTAGTGTTAAGAAGATAGGCAAGCAAATAATCTTGGTTTGCTTCATTCAATGAAATGCTCATAAAGTTAGAGAGAGTAAAATTAATGTATTGCATATTTCCATAACACACTGTTAACGTTTTTAATTTCACTGGTTGAGTTTTCTACTTTTGAGAATATATATTTTTTCCTCTCTCCTACTGCTGTATGAAAGATTTATACACAAATAGTAGGCATGGTACCAAAGATATACATCCACAAAGTCCTGCTTGTAGTACAAAGCCAACAAACTAAAAAAAAGAAGACAATTTAAAAAAAATAATTCTAGATTTAATCTTTTTCTAGCATGGGTTGATACTTTTTTTTTTGCTTGTTAATATGTGAAGTTACATGAAAATTAAACAAATTACCACCTAGAATAGACTCTAAACAGCTTTTTGTAAGCATTGCAATAAAAGCTTTCTTTCTAAAATGTAAAATTTTTTGGCAGAAATTAGGGACTTAATTTTGGAGAATTAAGAAAAAACTGTGCCTGTCATAAGAAAAACATATGCAAGAAAAAGCTTTTAGAAATAAATGCAATGGTATTTTTTTAACTGAAAAGACGTTACTTATAAATTCCTAAATGGGAATTTTTGGAAGTGTTGTTCACATACCTGTTCACACTACCAATATACACATATCTTTACTCCTCACAACTAGAGGTGGTTTTGCCTTTGCAGTATCAGGGGGAAAGTGGCCTGGACAGATCACAGGGGGATGACTTTTTCTGTTAGCTTAGGAGATGGAGAGGATCTTGATAGTCTTTACCCAGGGATATGAGAATATCTCTTAGCTCTTGCCTTCTGCCTGAAATGCCTTAGCTGGTGATTTAACAGCATGTTCAAAACCTCAAAGTATTAGGTACTGTTAATAGTTGAATTTGATRTTGGATACAACAGTCCTAAAGGTGAACTGCTTCTCAGCAAAGTGGAGGGGTATTCCTTCCCCCTTGCTTTTCAGTGTAAGGTGCTGGGATGGATCTGGCTACCATTGCTTCAATGTGCTTGCTCTTGAGGCGCAGGAGGAATGACTGGTACATGCTTCACAGGAGTCAGGTTTCCAGCACAGTAGTGCTGTAGTTGGCCTCCTTGGGAAATCAGGGAGCCTGAGACTGTCCATGTGAAACAGGAGTATGGAGCACATGTGACCACAGACATCGACAATGGCTTCACTTTCAGAAGTAAAAAGAGACTTCCCTTGCACGTATCAAATAGGAAAAATGTCTAGGAGAAAGATGTCTATCACCAGCCATGGCATGGAGTATCTCTCCGCATTGCACTTGATTTGTAGCATGTAGCAGAAGTGCAGGTCAGCAGTGGTCCAGCATGACTAGACAAGAGCTAATAAATACAGTGGGATGAAATCTCTTCAGACTTTTGCAGAGGTTTCTCAAGTGTTTTTAAGAGGTCCTGGGCACATAATATATGACAGAAACCAAACCCAGAGTGCCTCCAACAAACTGCCCCTGGGCTGAGGTGTTTGTACACTTAGCCATTAGACTCAGAAAGTTCAAAATCCATCAAATGGTGTGAAGAGGTGCTTGAAGTCTAGTTGTGTGAAGTCCTTCACCAAGGGAAAGAGATAGAAAGCTCTCCACCGCATGTGAGAAGTAACAAACACCACAAAGTCCTGAAGAGCCTGAAGGCCATGTAGAGTCCAAATAAGCAAAGCCTTGTACCAGTAGCAATCCAGGCTTATAATGAACTAGGGTTACTGCCTATGCAAAAATAAACGTCCTGAAGTCTGAGAGACTTTAACCAGTTTTGCTTTGGAAAGCAATGCTACGATTTCAGAAACAGTTATGGCCCTGAACTTGTAAAGACACAATTTGTGAGACCAAGATGGGTCTAGGATGATTTCTTCCTGAAAAAGGTTGTAGAGAAGAGTAGGTAAAAGTACCTGTAGAAAGTCCGTGACTCTGGGCATACTGTCAAATTCCCTTCCCCAGTGACAGGATATGAACAGCAGATGAAGGAGCAGCATTTTGTCCCTTGCTGCGTTCTTCTCTGGGGGATATTGGTGCACAAGGCTGCTTTTCAACACTGAGGATGAGGATCTCAGTGCAGAGGTGAAGCATCTGAATGCAAGTTTCCTTTGACTGCATCTGGAAAGATCTGCAAGATGCCCTCAGATTGGGTAAACAGGGTAAGTACTTCATTTGAACTTGTTCTCCAAAACTCTGTGCCCCTCAAAAGACAGCTCTTGCACTGCATAGTGCAAGCCTTGGGGCTTCCTAGTACTCTGCAAACAAGAGACATGCTGGGAAAAACTGCAGAAGGAAGGGGCAGTTGTGTGTGTTATTTAAACAGAGAAGCAAGAGATCTGCAGACACTGAAGAGGCAGCTGCACTGGGATTCTTTTTCTCATATCTCCAATTTTACTGTTGTCCCAGAGTAGGTGTTGACAGAGAGAATGCATCACAACTGGAGATGGCTTGTCTGCAATCACAGCATAGCAGAAAAGTAAAACTTTTCCCCCAATGTTTCAAAATATTTCTAACCATAAATGAACCAAAATATTCTTAACTCCCTCACTGGGACATTGCCAGAGCTCTCTCTGCAAGCAAACAAAAAGTCCAGGGCTTTCAGCAAGATATTTTTTGTCATTACTATATCTAGTGACATTTTAAGAGGCTGGTATCTGCCCAAATGTATGTATGTGCTGTGTGCCACAAGAGGCTACTGACAGATACAAGTAAGTGTTTTTAGAAGATGTCTCAGAAGGTAAGTCAAGGGCTCTGGAAAATTTCTAAAAGCCCTCTGCAGGACAGCAGGATCTGGACGCAAAKCTTCCTAACTCAGAAAGAGCCTTTCTTCTCCCCACCAATCCCAGGATGCTAATGACTTTTATGTACATGGCTGGTTTATGTGCTGTGGGCACAACAGGACAGAGTGAGCGGCTACTACCAAGGCTGAAATGACCCTCTTCTGGAGTGAATGGGGTTGTGCCTACAACATGAATACGGATAGGGAAGAGACAAAATTTGCAATGATGTCCCTGCCTTTAACGTGTAAGGAGCCAAATATGATCTCCTCCCAAGTTACTTTTCATGAGCCTACACCTTTCTGTACTGTGGAATTGCCATCTAAGAATCATTTAAAACTATTCGTTATAGTTTACAGTTTCACAGCATCTCTTTCCTTCAATTTCCAAAAAGTACAGGAAAATAACTGTGACTATGATCCCACTCTCTGCATGGCACTTTGCTTTGTTAGTTTTTCTAGGGAATCAGAGTCCAAGCTAAAACTCATTTTGTCAGCTCTTGAAAAAAAATCAGAAACTACCCTAAATATTTTGCCACAATCATCATTTGCATAACAAAACTTTGTCAGGAAGATTAAAAATTATTTTAAATTAAATGTAATGATTCAAAGATTGCATTAGCAATAAAATTCTTATTACAAAGCTGTGAAACTGGACACTCTAAACCTTCTGAACAAGAAGAGACGCCTTAGATAACAATCAGGTTAGTAAGACATTTGATTATTGACACTTTTTAACATTTTGCTATGTCAAGCTGTCAATGGCACCCACAATACTTTCACTGACACTGACTTCAGAAATAACGCCAGCATTACTAGCACTGTCATACTTCTCCTTTAGTAGGAATTTAATCAGAAAAGCTCCCAAGCCTTATGGCCGGAAAAATCTTCACAGGAATTTCTTCTGCTGCTGGTACACATAGCAGAACTTCAGCCCTAGGAACTGTTAGGATTTAACTGTCCTGTAGTGTAGTCACACAAGGCTGCTGCCCTCCTTTCCTGGATCTTTATTCCCATCAGACCAAGCATACGTTGCCAAATGAATGACAGTTCCAGCCTGGAGTTTGGAAATGTTGAGGCAAGAGCAAGACATTTCATTTGAAGGACTCAGAAAGCATAAACTAAACATTAATCTATACAATCTGAGATTTTCTTTAATCTAACAGGAAGAACGGGGAGAAGACTGTTAAGTCTGCTCTCTGGATATATCAGATACCTCTGATGCCACATTTTCAGAGATATTCCTTGGCACTGTAGCCCAGGTTTTTTCCATAGCATAAGGTTCTTAGTAAACAGAATTCCTTTGCAAATATTTCTGCTAGTTGATTTGTCTTTAATAGACTAACTATCCTGCATTGTCAGAAAATTGTTCATAGGGATAGCAGGCAGTAAGTATCTCAGTTGGAACCTTTCTGAAGTTAAAAAACTTAGAAGAGAATAAATGTAAGTCTAATGTTGTCCCAATTATCTTGAAAGCTCAAGAAAACCTAAGAATATTATGTGCTTACCTGCTCACTCCTCAGGTTCCTGTTTACTATTATGTATATTTGGATATGGAAATTAGGGTACATGAGAGATTTGCACAAGTGTTTAACCAAGATAACTTATGGTTTCTCAAAAATCTCACCAATGTAAGGGGCAAAATGAACACTGCACTTGAACCTTAAATTTTGTGGTTTAGATTACCAGCATTGAATTTCATATCTCAGACATGAGTATAATGAACACACATGAGATACAAATAAATCAATTCATGAGGTACTGAAATATAACTATCAGTCATGAGGAAAAATATATAGCAACATAAAACCGTAGGGCACAGGGAAAAAACGTTCAAAACAGTATGCAAAAATGGTTTGTATTTACATGGACAAGATACAGTCATGCTGACTGAAGACTCTTCAACAAGACCCACATCTTATAAAAACGCCACAGAGTCTGTATGTAAATTCATTCTGTGATTAGAAAAAGACTAATCTCAGATAGTTTTGATCTAAGCAGCTTGGGTCAGACAAACAGCAAAGTCAAACAACATGGACATCAGCCACTCATTGTGTACCACAGTGCTTGGGTGAAGCCATTATTTTGTGATCTTCAGGCTGTATTACTGTTAGTACCTGAGTTAATTTGACTAGGCCTTTATGAACTACAAGTCCTCCCTTCTCAGTTACAATATGGTCATTTTAAGCTCTGTAAGTAGCCTGTGATCTCAGTTCTTCATCTCAGTCAAAGACTAACTTGAGTACTTTAGTACCAGTTCATGTTTTGTTCCAGTAYCTTAAAAAGCGCAACGATAGGTTATTCATTTGTACCAGTGCAGAAGGAAAAATGTCACCTACTGAGTTATGCTAAGATTGCTTCTGCAATCTTGTGGTTTCAACTGATATTTCCATTTCAAAAGTGAACACACACTATTCTGCCTATCTTGAAGACTGGGGGAAGCACAAACCTCAGCAAAATGTTTGCTATTCCACTAGCTGGACCTTAAATGTCAATGAGATGAGAAACAAGCTATAAACTTTGCAATGGTTGATTTACAGCAGAGGACAACAATGAGTCATGAATCAAAGACTGTTTTAATTGATTTTGCATACATCATAAACTGCAGAAAAACTGATTAAATGGCTTGTAGAAGGCTTCATGAGTGATTTCCATTCCAGAGTATTTCAATTCTTTATTAAGGGGCACAGAAATATACAAAAGTGCATGGGAGATTGTTTTTTGAATTAAAAGAGAAAAACAGTATCCCTACAGCTGGCAGGGATCTTAAGAGTCATCCTGGATGCAAGATAAGGGAACAGGAAAAACTAGAGAAACCCATTAATTCTGGCACAGAGAGTTTTGGCAGAGGGAATCTTAGATAGTACTTAAATTTATTTCAGTTGCCTGTCATTAAGATACCCAAGCACACTGTATTCTTATGACTTTTTCTTCAATCTTTTTGATTCCTCCTGCCTATTTCCTGTTTCACCTGTTCTCTGAATTCAGGACAGGTGTATGAGCTCAATGCAATCAAAAAAGGCTAAAGATGATACATATCTCAACTCAGATGAGGCTTTAATGGTAGTTGGCAGTTAATGGCAGTTGGTACCTATGCCACTTAAAAGGTACAACAAAGCCAAAAAATAGTCTGGATCCAGAGGAAATAAAAGCTTCACAAAACACTTCAAAGTGTTCTTTGGAAAAGACTCTCTGCTGGCTCTTTGGCTTCCTAGTAAGAAGTGCAGTGTTTCTACCCTGTCCCCAAGTGAAGGTCTGGATCCATGGGTTCATCAGTTCTGAATTCATCTGCTCCTGGAAATTGCTATTTTATGATTTAAGATTATGAGGGAATAATCCTTTGTTTCAGCCTGTATTTTAATGGTGCTGGATGACACTGGTTAGGGAGATGTTAAATCACAGAGCAAATGTTAGAAGAATATGAAATGGGAAGGAACATCCAGGGGTAACACACCCTGTCTTCTGCCACATCATGCAAAGCTTGCTTTTTAGAAATGTTGCCAAGCTACACCCTAAAAACATATTTCTTGTTCTGCACAACTCATGTCAGAAGGCTGCCTTCAAGTCGTACCCTAAAAAATTAACACTTACTTGTCATTTCCAGCTTAAAATGTATCCTTGATCGGTGTATTTCCAAATGTTTTTGTAACATTATATTCTTTTTTTAGGATGTTTTCCAGAGAGATGGAGACTTGTGTGACTTCTGTTTTGAATTGCTGGAGACTTTCAAGAAAATATGATGGGGGGCAGGGGGCTGTCTTGCAGACAGCAGACTCCTACTCGTCCTGTTAAAAAGTCAACAATTTGCTAGAGGTGAAAGGCTCCTGCCACCAGACCAGAGCAGAGGAAGCTCAGCCCATTTTCACTGTGTTTGATAGCAGCCTGTCAAATGTCTGCATTAATCCTAACATGCTGCTTTTTGCCCACATGTCAGCAAAAAGGTGTGTAAAGCATGTATGAGGGGGCTGCAAGGTACCAGTGAGAGAGCTGGGCTATGGGAGGGAGAAAAAAGAGTGCAGAGGCAGGAAGAGGTAGAAAGATTGCAGTAGGAGCCTCAGCAGATGTTATAGGAGGGAAAATTGAGGTACAGCAAGTGTGATGTTAGTGAGTACTGCAAAAAGGGAATGGAAGAAAACAAACCTACAGGGGATGGCATTTCAATAGCTCCTTTGCTTTTGGGGAAAATGTGCATCTTGAGCAGTCTCCCGAGCTTACCTAACCAATACACAGCAATCATGTCTATCCCTAGCTTTCATTCCTCTAAGCTCAATACCGAATGGTTTTGCTTTATTTAATAAGATAACATATTTGTCCTTTGACCATTGTGCTACTTTTCTATTTATGGTAGACTTCCATGTTTTATAGTGCAGCAGGGGACTTGACAAATTTCCATCCTTTGGAGGTCGTATGATACTGGTAACCTGGGGTGGGAGGGAGAGCAAACTTAGGTCAAGCAGGGCTACCTACGTTTGAGATATCCAGTTTAAACCAGCCAGAAAAGAGGGAAAATGATGGATAACAAGGGCTTACCCACAAACTCCTTATATTTTTAATTTGTACATGCACACAGCAAAGTGCCTGTGGGATGTGGGATAATTCTCGTGCTCAACTGAGGTCCCTGTGTCCTGGATATGTCAAAAAGTTCCCTTGCAGAGCACTTCTTCGAGGTCTAATTGTCATTCCTGTTTTCTACTAATGAAGTAGAGCATGTTTCCCCGCTACTTCTGCCCMTGCTTCCTTTCAGTCTCAAAAGAGTTCCTTAGCAGGTCAGGCAGGAATTGGTCATGAGAGGTTACTAGTGGGCACATCAAAAAAGTACCATACTACCCTCTTGTTGATCTTAGTGGAAATGGTATCCTGAGCAGTATATTTCAGTGCTAAAACTTTACAGTGACAATCAAGATTATTTTTTTGCTGTTATGTGTTTACTTCTTATTCTAGGGACCTGATTTTGCTCCAGGGCTATAACAGATTTTTAAATTGAGACCTTACAGTAAATATTCAACATCAAACATATGAAAATGCCTTAGCTGAAAAGATCGATTGATCAATAGATTGATCTATCTATTTATAGATAAAAATTTCAGATGATTCCTCTTAATAGATAGGTGAAAGTCAGTATTTACTGTAGATGAAATGAAAAGTAATACTTCCACATATATATCGAAGCGGAAGTTCTAAAGTTTTATTTCTACAGTGAAAGAGATTAGCATTACTTCAGATGAATTTGAAATCAGCATAAAATATCTTTCCCTACAAAGATGACATAAAGCAAAACTAACTTTTCATCTCAGTCCTTAGTTGAGTAAAACAGTATTTTAAGGGCCAAATTTGTACTGAAAACAGTAAAGTAAATAAAAATACCAAAAAACCTATTGAAAAGGGTAGGAAAGAATGAAGTCAGCCTTGGACAATGTTAGACCCAAACAATTCACCTACTCCAAYCATTTAAATTTCACTTGCTAGGCTTTACAGAAGTGACTATTAGCACAAATGAAGGGACCATGTCTGCAAGTTGTTACAGGTTACCTTTCCTCTTGGGCCAAATCCCACAGAAAGGCAATATATTGCTAATTTGAACTAAATCTGGCCATTTCATTTACTGATTCTTCTCCTGAACTCAAAAGGCCTGGTTTAGTTTGATTACACATATGAGACCAGTTTTTCAAGGACTTTGGGCTGAGACCTGAAAACGAAATTAAGCCTGCTAGACAGATCCTCACTGAAATAGATGCGCACACATCTCTGGCAGTGCAGCCTCTTCCCAGACTGGCAACATAAGGACACTTAAGGGAATACGGAATGTTCCGCACAGGGTGATTTAACAACACAATCTCCATTAGCTTTAATGAGAGTTGCACAATTAAATCTTCATGCAACATGCTAAAAATTACTCTCCCAATTTAGTGCATAAAATAATAAGTCCACTTTAAAATGTGAAAGGGTAGGGTCAGTGAAGAATTTTTGGAAAATACATATGCCTTAGGTTGATTAGGCACTTAAGAAAAGGGGACAAGTTAACTATACGGTATGAATGTTGTTGAATTAGGTAGTAATAGAAAAACAGAAGGTATGAAATGTTTGTAATTCTTCACTGTAAATCAGGTAAGTAACTAGGTTGTTGCTGTTTCAACAGCCTATGTAAAAGGATGTCTAATTAAGGTTTTAAGTGTGCTTCCACCAATTAAATATACAATACACAAACCTTAAGAAACATAAAAGCCTTCTTTACGCACAGCCAACAAGCTTCACAGCAGAACAAAAACAAGGAAATTGCTCCTCCCCTAATTTTTTTGCATATGTCTCATTAGAAACACCTTTGCCAGAAGAAACATTCTGGGCTGTTCATTGGGGAACAAGTGGAGGTTATTTTGGACAAGTTGTGGAGGGGGAGTGAATTCCTATATTGATAAATCATCATTAAGAAACTTGTAAACAGCTCTCATATACCAGTGGAAAGCGAAAGCTTAAGACAGCTTTTCAAGTCCCTTTGGAAGCCAAAGCAGGCTGTGGATCACTCCTAATTTTGACTCAAATTAGGATCTTCTACCTTACCAATAAACTGCTATATTCTGTGGAAACCTTCATCTCCCAACTGGGTTTCAAGTACAAGGCATAATCACTGCTATAGATGTTTTTTTAATGCAGCTCGTTACTACATGTAATTATATACCAGGCTCCAATGTTTTGCTGAGTGTATATTGACAGTTAACAGATTCCCACATATGTTGTATTTACAGGGAAGCTGTATTTTTACATATACAGCCATATCTATGTACAGCAAAGAGGCTTCACTAGTGCATTTAGTCATGGCCAAAGTACAAACTTAACATTCATAAGCCTTTTCTCCTGAGGCTGTAAGTGTTTGGAGAACCACTCCAAATTCACATAGACTGCCCCTATATTTGAAGAATTTACACATTTTTTTTCCTACAGTCTGAGCTTGTTCACTATCAAGAAATTTGTGAAAGAAAATGTAACACTCCTCTAGTATTTCATTTTCCTACAAAGTTAACCACACTTTATATGACTATATGAAAGGATGAAGTCCTGCCCATTCCTCTCAAAAACAGAGCTGAACAGGGAAGTAGACAAATCAGAAAAGTTATGGGCTTAGACGTGATGATCATAATGAAAATACCTGTACTACCATCTTTGGTATTTCTTCTACAAGACAAGGTCAATTTTGTACTCTGTTCCCTCTCTTGACCATCACTCCTTACAATCTTCTTATTTCACAGCTATTCCCCTCAGAAGTAAACATCTTGTGAACTTGTAAGAAAAAAATACATTTTTTTGCCAGATGGCATATATTCAGAATGGCACTCTCTTATGTAGTTAACTACCTTGGTAATCTGGAAGTCAAGAGGTAAATAGTCCTCCCTGTGTTTGAAGAAGGATGATATACCACCTGAAACCTGAGTGCCACCTGTTGTGATGAGATTTGCTGGATGCCTGTACTGAGATGTCCCTTTCCAACAGCATCAGCTGGGACTTTAACACTTCAGCCTGCAAATGGCATTAAATGAGGCTGAGAAGTGATTAACAGGCATCAAATACAGATGGTTTTACTGTATTCATGATCCCCTGKGAACTTCTTGAGCTGGAATACAGCAAGTAAGAATTGCCAATGTACATTTTTATAGTGAGTCTCTCACTTACAGTAGGATACAAGAAACAGGTCCTGAGTTTTTCAGTCTTGTTTTTTCTCTAAGTACTCCAATTTTTGCAACACAGAACATCATTTGGAGTTGAGTCTAAGTGGGGTTAAGTGGCCAAAAAGCAGACAGCAGAGGTAAGCTTCAGGAAAGAGAAGCGAGTAATAACAATAAATGACTATAAAATGAAGAACATGTCCCATGCCAAGTAATAACAATAAATGACTGTAAAATGAAGAACGTGTCCCTGTCCCCAGGGTCACTGCAGGTAACTGATGAGCACTGATGACTGAATCAGTATAAAGGATTTTCTCAGTAATTTTTTTGGTGCCAAATGCAAATAAGAAACAGACAGAACTGGATGCCAAAAATGCACACTTGATCCATTTCAGAAGAGGATTTGGGATTCTGAGATCTGTGGAGATATATTCTGCAATGGGAAAACTGATATACCAACTGGAATGAACAGCAAGAAATTTAAATGACAAGAGCAGAGGCAGGAAAGTTTTTCTTAACTTTGTCTCATAACTTTTGCACTACAAATGGGAGTTCAGAAATGGGCTGATAACACCCACTCACGCTCTGAAGAAGCTGCTGCCAGACTAAATTTTGGTCCTTGGGAATGGAGTCAACGGTCAGGTGAAAATTCAGCTGCAGAATCTTAGCTGCCAACTAAGAGACTTGTGGACACAAGTCTCATAAGATACTGGAAATGGGATCCCCAGCAGGAAAGTTCTGGAAGCATGATTAAAAAATACCTACTCACAGGAAAACAGTGCCTGTGAGTGTTACAGTGGATCACTCAAGGCAGAGTTTAATGAAATACGCGGTTGAGAAGGAAAATGCTACCCTTTAAACATGTCCCTGGGAGACATCAGTCATGCTCCCAGACTTTATCATTGACATTCTCACAGTGATAATAAAAGACATAAAAGTCAAATAGAAAATGCTAATAAGATGTAGTATAGGCCATATTAAAACCAGAACAATTTTAATTTGGGGAAAAAATGTTTTTTTAACATGAAAGCTGGTCTGTGGAACTGCTTTCCAGGGACTGTCTCAGTGCTGTTTGGATTTTCATGCCATGTTTAAATGGCTAATGGATCAACTTCAGCTCAATGGCAGAGCTGAAGCTTATATCTAGTGTTATGTGTCCTTCCTCAGACTCGTGCTTTTAGAGAATCCTTCAAACCTGGTAATTTTGTGATGATATTAATTCTGAAAGGCACTGAGATATGACTAGTTCTTGAGGCACTATAAACTGTGCTCATGAGATGAATTATCCACCAGTATTCTAAACGTATGTAGGAAATACATCTCAAAAAGTAATCTTTAATCTAATGCTTACTGAACTATTTGAATTAATCTTCTCCGAGTGAAACAATATAGATATATTGTCCTTTTGTTCTGCATGGCACTTTCACCACTTTCTCCCCTGCTATCAAGCACAGGACACAGTGCTCACAGCTACATTGCGTGCCCTGCAACTATTCACAGAAATGGGATTAACCCTAATGATGAGATTTGAACAAGCCAGTGTCCTAATACGTCCTCTACAAGTCTGTTAGAATTTGGAACAGAAGCCACAACACAGAAACAAATAGCAAAAAGATCATGGTATCTATATTTTACTGGCAGACTATTACCACTCGTGTGTCTGAAATAAACACTCATGTTCTCCAGCCATACTTTCCCAAATGATTCATGGTTTGTGCCAACATCCTGTGGTGCTAGGACAATGATTCTCTGTGGCTGACCATACACGCCCATACACATATATGCCCTCCTGAAAAGTTGCGCTCTCTTGCCTACCTCCACTACGTGGAGCGAAAAACGACATGTTCTAGCAGTGCAGACACTTGCACCTGAGCCAGGATCACCAGAGTCAGTCATTCAGGTGAGCTCTGTAGTGAAGTTGTGCAGTGAATTGCCTGCTATGATCCCACCTCAGGGCATGAATGCCCCACTGTGATGATCTGACATCACAGCTCAAATAGGTTCTCTAAAAAAATCCTTACTGCTTTTTTTATTTCAGACGGGCTTTCTATTTCCCGTTCCGTGCTGTGGTGCTCATACCATAGATTTGTGTGAAGACTTATTTATGAGGGTGCATATGATGCAAAGGAAACCCTGGTCAGTAATCCATTTTTCCTATTGAAGCCATCCTCATTGTATTCAAATGCCCCTGAGCTGGCCACAAATCTGCTATAAAACAGCGAATGTTATCTATTTCTTTAATAAGTGAAGCATTTATAATGATTTCCATAGAACATTTTCCTAATCTTTTATCACATTCTCCTTAGCAAATAACTCTCTGGGGCCATTTCTCAGCTGTAGAAAGAATCTATTTCACATTGCATGTAGGGTTATTAAAAGCATTACTTTTGTCAGACACTGGTATATCAATGTCCTAAAGGCTCCTCCTCAGCACATCTTCTAGATGCTAGATGCTCAATTCATGTACAATGCCTGTTTTTCACACAGCAAAAACATGTTTTAGAGCTTAATTTCATGCTGACAGCTGTTTCTGCCACCTTATCTCTGATTCAGTTACCTATCTCTTTTTCAAGTGGGGAAAAAGTTTTGAAAACCTCTCAGGTTGAAGCACCAAATCATCACTGATATTCATACTTCCAGTTTTGTTCATATAACAGTTGACAGTGGAATTTCCTTCATATTTTCCAGGTTACATTAAGTGAAGTTGATGCTTATTAACATGAAGGGATTGACAACAGTATACAGAGAAACACACTGTAAGTCAGATCCTGTACAATTTTCCATTCAGACCCTTAATCTCGAATTGTACTAACCTCTTTTATACCATTATCCTGGCTTTTGGTTTCTCCTAAGGAGATATTTGAAATCATTCTAAAATTGAGCTGAACTATCTATACCCATTAATGATTAAGGGAGATGAACATTCCACTAAATCCACTCTAAGTTTAGCCTCACTGGGTACTAGTAAGCTGCAAAGGGAAGTTTCCTGCTGACAGGCACTTATCTGACCAGCTGATGGTTATATCATCCTTTCTGGACTAATTTTTCTGGATGAACTCAGCTGACAATTTAGATGACAAGTAATTGGAATAAGTTGAAAGAGAAATAGCGCAAAATTAATAAGAAGTGTGTAAGATACTAAAAACCTACATTTCTTAGAAAGTCTTTAAAAGAAATACGTCACTGCTGTCAAAATAAACAGCTATAAACAACAATCAGAAAAATATTTAATAGTCTAAAAGTAATTCTGGAATTAAATACATGAAAATATCTTTTTGCATGCTGTGGTTGACAAATCCGTTGATGGCAGTACTACAGCCTTTCCTCTGAAGTCAATGATAATCTGCTGGTACAGGAACCACAAAGTTATTGGCAATAATATTTTGTTTGTAGATAGATACGCTGTGCTGAAGAAGCCTACTGATAATAAAGGTTTATCCCTCACAGAAGGGAACATTTTCTACTAGCAATATTATACATTTTTGAAAAACTCATTAGTGTAAGAGATGATTTAACAGAACATGATCTTCTCATATTATAAGAAGTAATAAAATATGTAATATCTATATTCAGAGAACAACATTCTACAACCAGACAGTCTTCCAGACAAGGGGACTCTATCATTATAATCGTCTATTATGAGCAAATACTTCAGCTTCCTGGCTTTCAAAATTTAGGCATATTTTGCTTCCTTGACTTCTCTGTTCAGTCTTGCCAGTCATACTAATAACCTGTCTCCTTTATGTTGGTGATGAAGTCTCTGTAAAGCTGGGATGCTGGATTCAGCTTCCAGAGACTGGAAAGAGCTTGTAGGAGGAAGAAGAAAAATCACCCCAAGATATAAAGCAGAGTAACCAAGGACCCAGAAGGAAGAACTCAACTGACCAACAAATGAAGCCATGTTTTTTAGACCAAGACATGCAGAGGCAAAGTGACACCTGTCAAATGTGAAGTTGATGTTGATCTTGAGAAGGAAATTAAAACAGGTTGCTCAGGTTTTGTTGCCCTCATAAATGAAAGGGGAACAAAACGGAGGAGTGTAGCTACACTGAGGGTGGGATACAAGTTAAAAACAGTCTAGACATGGTCCCAAGACAAAATATGTATTTTGCACCAGTTTTCGACAAATACAGCAGTCCTGTGATGACAGAGAAGGTTGGTAAATGTAAATGAGGGTATGGCACTGGATTTTATCTCAGCTGAGAGGGAAGCAAAACTTAAAGAAGATAGTGCATTTGAGAGCTTTGGATTTAAAAAAAGCTAATACATGAATTACAGGCACAGAAAAAAGTGTTTAAAAAAACCCTAGTGAACAGACTGTAACATTGATGCAAAACGGCAAAAAAAAAAAAAAGSTATATTTTAGAAGAGGAAGAGTATAAGGGGAAGAGATCCAAATAACTACTATTCAACTAGCCTGATCTCAATAGCATGCAAAGCATTAGGACATATTGAGAAGAATAATGTCTGAAGATATTAAAAGAACATAAAATACATACAGACTTGTCAAAGGTAGACTGTGTCAGTATTGATCTTTCATAAGAAAATGAAGACTTTTTCACAGAAAAGCAATCTCTCTGAATTTCAGTAAGGATCTGATATGAATGCTTAGTCAGATTAGAGGAAACAGGGGTGAGAACTCAGTAAAGACTATAGAGTCTTGCTGTGAAGTAAGGCAAATTATCCTGAATTAGGCTCTGAGCTGCTTTGCTTTGGCTGTTTCGTGTACCTGAGCTAACTCACAGCTGGAATTTGCACACTTAGAATCATAGAATCATAGAATCATTAAGATTGGCAAAGACCTCTAAGATCATCAAGTCAAACCGTCAACCCTACACCACCATGCCCACTAAACCATGTCCCGAAGTGCCACATCCACACGTTTTTTGAATGCCTGCAGTGATAGTGACTCCACCACTTCCCTGGGCAGCCTGTTCCACTGTTTGACAACCCTTTCAGTAAAGAAATTTTTCCTAATATCGAATCTAAACCTCTTCTAGCGCAACTTGAGGCCCCTTCCTCTTGTCCTGTTGCTAGTTACTTGGGAGAAGAGACCAACACCCGCCTCTCTACAGCCTCCTTTCAGGTAGTTGTAGAGAGCGATAAGGTCTCCCCTCAGCCTCCTCTTCTCCAGACTAAACAACCCAGCTCCCTCAGCCACTCCTCATAAGACTTGTTCTCCAGACCCTTCACCAGCCTCGTCGCCCTTCTCTGGACATGCTCCAGCACCTCCATGTCCTTCTTGTAGTGAGGGGCCCAAAMCTGAACACAGTATTCGAGGTGCGGCCTCACCAGTGCCGAGTACAGGGGCACGATCACCTCCCTCTGCCTACTGGCCACAGTATTCCTGATACAGGCCAGGATGCCGTTGGCCTTCTTGGCCACCTGGGCACACTGCCRGCTCATGTTCAGCCGGCTGTCGACCAGCACCCCCAGGTCCTTTTATGCCGGCAGCTTTCCAGCCACTCTTCCCCAAGCCTGTAGCATTGCCTGGGGTTGTTGTGACCCAAGTGCAAGACCCGGCACTTGGTCTTGTTGAACCTCATGCAATTGGTCCCGGCCCACCGATCCAGCCTGTCCAGATCCCTCTGCAGAGCCTTCCTACCCTCAGGCAGATCAACACTCCCACCCAGCTTGGTGTCGTCTGCAAGCTTACTGAGGGTGCACTCAATCTCCTCATCCAGATCATTGATAAAGATATTAAACAAGTCCAGACCCAAAACTGAGCCCTGGGGAACACCGCTTGTGACCGGCTGCCAACTGGATTTAACTCTGTTCACCACAACTCTCTGGGCTCGGCCATCCAGTCACTTTTTTATCCAGCGAAGAGTACACCCATCTAAGCCATGAGCCGCCAGCTTCTCCAGGAGAATGCTGTGGGAGACAGTGTCAAAGGCTTTGCTAAAGTCCAGGTGGACCACATCCACAGCCTTCCTCTCATCCACTAGGCGGGTCACCTGGTCATAGAAGGAGATCAGGTTGGTCAAGCAGGACCTGCCTTTCATGAACCCGTGTTGGCTGGGCCTGATCCCCCGGTTGTCCCGCACCTGCCTCATGAGTGCCCTCAAGATGAACCACTCCATAATCTTTCTTGGTACCAAGGTCAGGCTTACAGGCCTGTAGTTCCCCAGATCCTCCTTCCAGCCATTCTTGTAGATGGGCGTCACAYTGGCAAGCCTCCAGTCCTCTGGGACCTCCCCTGTTAATCAGGACCTCTGATACATGATGGAGAGTGGCTTGGCAAGCTCCTCCGCCAGCTCCCTCAGTACTTTCGGGTGGATCCCATCCGGCCCCATAGACTTGTGAGTGTCCAGGTGGCATAGCAGGTCATTAACTGCTTCCTCTTTGATTATGAGGGGCGTATTCTGCTCTCCGTCCCTGTCTTCCAGCTCAAGGGGCTGACTACCCTGAGGATAACTGGTCTGACTATTAAAGGCTGAGGCAAAGAAGGCATTAAGTACCTCCACCTTTTCCTCATCCTTGGTGGCAATGTTCCCCCTCACATCCAGTGAAGAATGGAGATTCTCCTTTGCTCTCTTCTTGTTGTCAATGTATCTGTAAAAACATTTTTTGTTGTCTCTTACGACAGTGGCCAGATTGAGTTCTAGCTGGGCTTTTGCTGTTCTAATTTTCTCTCTGCATGGCCTAACGAGATCYCTGTACTCTTCCTGAGTTGCCTGCCCCTTCTTCCAACAATTGTAGACTCTCTTTTTTTCCCTGAGTCCCAGCAAAACTCCCTGTTCAGCCAGGCCAGTCGTCTTTCCCGCCAGCTCTTCTTACGGCACATGGGGACAGCCTGCTCCTGCGCCTTTAAGACTTCCTCCCTGAAGAATGTCCAGCTTTTCTGGACCCCTCTGCCCTTCTGGACTGTCTGCCAAGGGACCATCTCAACCAGTGTCCTGAACAGGCCAAAGTCTGCCCTCCAGAAGTCCATGGTAGTGGTTTTGCTGACCCCCCTCCTTACTTCACCAAGAATCGAGAATTCTATCATTTCATGGTGGTTAAGCCCAAGACAGCCTCCGACTACCACATTTCCCACCAATCCTTCTCTGTTGGTAAACAGCAGGTCAAGTGAGGCACCTCCCTTGCTAGGCTCACTTACCAGCTTCTTCAGGAATTTATCTTCCACACACTCCAGGAACCTCCACTTGCCTGCAGGCTGGTCTGAGTTAAAAATATTCCCCAAGACAGTGGCCTACTTGGTTTAGTAAAGTAAAAAATAAAAGCAAACATGTAAATACACCAAGGTAGTAAGTGCCTAAAGGGAAAATAACTATTTCAGCCGAAAGAAAATGTTGGCAAAAAACAGCTGAGAATGAACTGGCCATGATTAGGTATAAACTGGACACTAGATATTTCTAATTGGGAGAAAAGTGGCATCCTAGTCAAATCTGCCCATAACAAAATGCTACCTAATTTCAGCACAGGAGAGGGGGGAACCCCATTGCTTTTATCTGCTACTAAATATGCTAAACAGTTTGTTACACCACAAGTCACAGACTTTAAATCATGCCACAACACACTCCTTCACTCTAGCTTTTTATTGCAAGGTGCATTACAGTAACACCAACATAGAACCATAGCATCATAGAATGATTTGGGTTGGAAGGGACCTTTACATGTCTTCTAGTCCACCCCCGCTGAAATAAGCAGGGACACCTTCAACTAGATCAGGTTGCTCAAAGCCCTGTCCAACTTGACCGAGAATGTTTCCAGGAATGGGGCATCTACAACCTCTCTGGGCAACCTGTTCCAGTGTTTTGCCACTCTCATCGTAAAAAATGTTCTTCTTTATATCTAGAATAACATGCAGTTATTCTTTCAATATGACCTTTTGTTTTGTGCAGGCATACCATGCCAGTACATTAGCTACACATATGCACACTCACCCCACTACACTTGAGACATATGGTAGAATATTATTGCCCTGCAAGTGACCATCTGTGGATTATAAAGGCGAGCATAATACTGTCTTCTGCTGCGTGTGATATATGCAACTCCCACTGACTTCTGGTTAAATGATGGCAGTGGGAGTGTTGCATAGCAAGAAAACGCTGATAAACAAAGAATATGTTCCTGCCTGGTATGCAACATAAGGAGGTATTTTTAAATGAGAATTTCAGCCTTCTATCTGAATTTGCCTTTGTGCCTTGCAYGCAACCACCATGACATTTTCATACAGAAACAATAGAAATCGTGTGGAAGACTAGCAGGTGGGGTAAGCCCTATTTGACATGACGTTTTACCATATAAGCCTGACCAGATATGGCTTTTGGTTAAAGCTGAATTATTTACACTTACAGCTGTGGCAAAATAGTGTTTGCCATAGATAGTGTCCTGTTGTATTAAGAATGGTGAGAGTAAATAGCTATGTATCATCCCTTTCATGATAATGTTGTCATCTAATTACATTTTGGTCAAATTAAAATAACTGACAGTAGTAAGTCTCTGCGTAGGTTACAAACTGTCCCTTCTGTTAACATCTTTGACTCTCTGGAATATGTATAACAAATGCTATACTGACAAGTCCTTAGGGAAGGGACCTTTTTATCAAGTACTTGTGTTTAGGAGTGATTACTATGTTCCTGGTGAGCTGTTCCAATGAATGATYGTTCTTCCTGTAAAAAATGACTTTTTTATATCAAGATGAAAACTCACCCAGATCCTCCAGAAAATTTCATTTTTTAGTGGACTACAGCACAAAGAATTAGTAAAGGAAGATGAGATGACTCAGAGGTTTCTTTTTGCAAAGCAGGCATCAAGGCTTATCTAAGATATTTTGATTTGGAGGGTGAGTTTGAGTTCACAGGAGACCAGATCTCTCCTTAAGCCATGCAATACTTCCTGATTTAGGCTAAGCTCAATTTAGTAAAAAAAGAGGTTTTGGTATGGTTTAGCATATTTTAAACCTACGAGAGGCAAAATACACATGAAAACTTAGAAACGGTGAAATAACAAAACCTTTTCAATCCTTGAAAAATTAAGGAAAAAAGGAAAATATCTTTTCCCTGACTGTTATTAAAGTAAAGCRCTGAAGTTTTTTAAAATTGGCTGTGCTTTTTTTTCACTTGAGTGCTCTTCCCACTTAACCACTCCAAGTACATGTGATGAATATTGGGAACAACTGCCTTTTTTGAGAATGATCTTCCACCTATTCCACTGTCTAAAGTAATCTTTCTAATTAGCTACCTCTTCTTTTTCAGACCCATAATCAAAGCTTTTTGCAACTTTTTTTTAATTAACATTCATAGCTACACTATAAATATGGTTTCTCTGGTTTATATCAAGAGTCTGTCTTGCTCAGTTTTCTGTCTCCAACAGTTGCCCTTAAATGGATGCTCATGGGACCGGCATCAATGGTATTTTCCCCTAAGATTTTTCCAGCTTCCCACTTTTTCAGCCTATTTTGAAAAAAAAAGATTTTTTTTAGCTTATTTTGCTTTGTCTACTCAGTAAACCTCAGTAACTCTCTCTTCTAAGTACTTGCTCTGTCCTCACTTGGACTCATATGACATCCAAAACACTCTACAGCAAGGAGCCCACCAATACACCACCTGTTCTCTGATGCACCACCTCCTCATGTTTGTTTCAAATCCAGCTTTGTTTGATGGCTCCTATTTCTTGCTTTGGCAGAGCCTAGGTGTATTTTTCACTCTGTGCATCATTGTCACATTTAGCCTCTCATTTATCTACTCTATTTTTTTTCCACTTAATCTGTGGACCTGAATCATATTTCTCCCCAAACAATCTCAATTGCAGGATGAGGAATCCCACCCTACTGGCTTGGTTCTTGCATGGAATCTGTCCAGTGCCTCTAACTGCCCTTGTTGCCCTTCTGTGATTTTTTTCCACATGTGCCCCCATTACTTGAGGCAGTGATGAACCTGAAACCTATGCAGCAGTATGGTGATTTCTGTTTTGTTTCCTATGTTTTTTCATAATAATGCTTAACATTTTGTTTGTTCTCTGTCTGCTGCCAGCTACTGAGCAGATGTTTTCCTGGAATTATCACAATCCCTAGCCCTTTTTCCTGAAATGTAAAGACACATCAGAAGCCATCATTTTAAATGTGAAGGTAGGAATGCTTTTCAACCTATAAATCAATTTCCTTTACCTACACTGATTTTGTCACTCTGTCCTTTGTCCTGTGATTTTTCAGTCTCTTTCCAGTTTTATCGTCAGTGAACTTCATCACTTTACTGCTCACTTTTCTATGTCGTATGAGTTGAATATGAAGCAACTGTGGAAAAGGTTGTGGTAGAAACAGGCAAATATTACTACCCATTATCGTTATTCATACCATAACTTCTCTTCTGGTTGCTTTGATTTCAGAAAAAAACTCTGTTGCTCCTCTCCAGAAAATGATTTTACTTGGAAATTTCCCAGTTTCTTCCACCATGAACACTGCAAAAAAATCCAGTCAGCTTTTCTGCAGAGGTCTCACCCTTGCTGGGTGCCCTCAAGGATGCCCCTACTGGGTGCTCCTGAGGTGCTCTGGCCACGCGGTGCTTTAGGACTCTCTGAAGTATGTCTTGTCCCCGATATTTTAGTACTGAACGTTGCAACAGTAGCTTTGATTCTCTTCATTACTTGTTCTTCAAACTCATTTTTGGCTTCTCTAAGAGTTTATAATYCTTTCTATTTTGAAAACTATTTGAACTGAAGCATTCATTCTCAATTCCATAAAACTCCTCCAAGTAGGTGTTCAGCAACACTGGCATTCCTGTAGGGTGTCCTGGTTCCGGCTGGGACAGAGTTAACTCTCTTCCCAGTAGCTGGAGGGGGTGCTGTGTTTCAGGTTTGRTAATGAAAGGAACATTGATGGCCCATTGATGCTTTGGTTGTTGCTAGGTGGTGCTTGCACCGAGGACTTTTCAGCCTGCCATGCTCTGGCAGGTGCAGGGGGAGCTGAGGGGGAGCACAGCCAGGGTGGTTGACCCAGCTGGCCAATGGGGTATTCCATACCATGTCACATCATGCTCAGTATAAAACTGGGGGGGGGGGGAGGCTCAGAGGTTCCTCTCGTGAGGTTTGTTCGCAATACGTGGGGGGTGAGCAGTTGCATTGTGTATCGCCTATTTTGTATATTCTGTTATTGTTGTTGTTATCGTTGTTGTTTTTACTGTTCTACTTTGGTTTTATTTTTTATAACTTTCCATTATTAAACTGTTTTTATCTCAACCCGTGGGTTTTCCTTCATGTACCCTCCCGATTCTCTCCCCCATCCTACCGGAGGGGGGGTGTGAGAGAGCGGCTGCGTGGTGTTTAGTTGCTGGCTGGGGTTAAACCACGACAGTCCTTTTTGGTGCCCAACGTGGGGCACGAATGGTTGAGATAACAACTGATTAACAACTAGAGTGTATTAAGGAATTTATGTCTGTTAACAGTTGCCGGTCACAATACTGGTTTATCAGTTCTCGATACTAATTTATTTGATCTGCACCATGCTCTTGTTTTTGCTGTACATGCTAAAGGTTGGTGTTGGGTTTTGTAGTCTGCTGTGCTCTGCAGTGGTTAGTGATGTTTTGCCTAGGAGATTTGCTATTAATACACTGGTATTTGGTATTTGGGATTCATAATGAAGCCGTTATTGTATTTCGGGTACCACCTCATGGAGGCAATTAGCAATTATACCTCTTCCTCTGAGAGGTTTCTTATGGAGGAAATAGAGAATGGCACCTTCACTACCTTCCTCTATGACGTCATCTCCTTTGTTAAAATCACTTGTCAATACTTTGAACATCCCTGGGTAGTTAAGATACATCTATTGCTATTGCTGGGGAATATAGTTTTGGTTTTGTGCAAGGTTAATACGCAATTTAAGAACATCATCCAGAGATCTGCCCTGAGGCTGGATAGTTATGAGTGGCAGGGTGAGTGGGAGAGCATGGGCAAATGCCTAGGGCGGTGGGCACCCCCA